>LT598472.1:0-329987 GCA_900074735.1 Lachancea sp. 'fantastica'
TATGTTAGCTGGGGCATCCTTCGGCGTGGTGTACCAATTAAGTTTAGTCAGTTCCCAGTTACAGATAGACCGCAACGACATTGACTATCACACCAAATTCATTGAAGTAACAGCATACAACACGTTCCTCAAGACCTTGGGATTTGCGTTTGCAGGAATTGTCAGCACTACTATCTTTGGAGTCTCTCTCCACAACTTTACCGCAGGATCATCTATTCCCAACTTTGAAAGCACGGAGGGTGTCATCAGTTTTAGGATGCATCATTTTGACGGCAAGAACTCTGAGCTTGGACGGCTGCTGGCAAAGTCTATCCGGAACGTTTTTCTTTTCGCGTTAGGCTGTAGCGCGCTGTCCTTCATATTTTCGCTGTTTACTTCTAATAGACGCACAAAAACGACGGCGGAAGAAGAAAACGATGCAATTGAAATGGGAGTCAAGGTATGAGACGTGTGCGTGCTTTCCAGAAAGCACATAATGGATTGGCCTCCGTTTCGTTTTAGATGTTTAATATATTCTTCACCATTTTACCAGTATTCATGAGGAGCACCCAACCCTGCACAGCTGCGAGTCTCGGCAAGTATTTGATTAAGCTCCTTGGCAGCATTGATCTGTTGCTGCTACTCACGCTCTGCTCTAGAATCTCACACAGATGCATAGTGTTGACGAAAAATGAAACTTACTGCATTGCCACTGGAGTCAACATCATTACTTCAGTGCGGTTACTTTGGAATCGCGTTCGAGGAAACCAATTGAAGCATCTTGTTTCACACGGCTCCAGCTTGCGCGGATACCAGCAAGACTACCGCAAAAATACACTCTTTTTCACCATTTGGCTATGGTCTTCTCTCAATAATTTGCAAAACGAGTGTGAAGCTGGTTCTTGGAAACCAATACAGGCACCATCCTGTGCTGATTATTGTGCTTATGCTGGGCTACGCGTTCCAAACATCATTTTCGGGCATAATCCGAGACAAGCACTCAAACCCTACCATCTGCCGATCCCTCTCTGTTGCAACCCACTAAGACGTGTGAGTTTGTGCTAGCTAGGTTAATCACAATTTAGGCCTAGCACATGCGGAATGCGAAAACTGAATTTGCTAGCGGGTTATCGTCTGCTTCTTCTTCCAATGCCAACAGCTTTGTATCTTTGACGCATCTTGTATAGCTTTCCGTCCAGCAAAAGCTTCATTTTCAGCCAAGACATAAGGTCGGAGCATTGATCGCAATGCCTCTCAAGCCTAGCGTCTCTCAAATACTTCACCACAGTCTTCAGATTCTTCTAGAGGCTTGAAAACTATTCAGGCATCTAGAAAATTGCACAAGGGCCGATCAGGGTCGAGAATAACTGAGTTTCTTACCCAGCGTTCCTCGAAACATGTAACAAGACCGTTTTGGTAATGAAAATAACACTTCTTGCCTGACGCCAGTTTTGATGTAGCAAATAAGTCCACAATCAGAAGGCTCAAGCTGTCTTGGTCTTTTTCGGCATTACGCTAGTTGGAACTGGATGTCATTCTTTTCTTGGTAGCCCAGTTCCTTCAA
The DNA here is from genome assembly GCA_900074735.1 of Lachancea sp. 'fantastica'. Classification (NCBI taxonomy): domain Eukaryota; kingdom Fungi; phylum Ascomycota; class Saccharomycetes; order Saccharomycetales; family Saccharomycetaceae; genus Lachancea; species Lachancea sp. 'fantastica'. The sequence continues at coordinate 1,544 of LT598472.1, forward strand.
ATATCCCCTCCATGACTCTCCACTGGCACATTTATGGACCTTTTTTATCGCTTTACAGCTGAACTAACTGGGGAGGGCTACAGATTAGAACTCGACTACTCTGCGATTGGTCGCTGTTCATCAAGCGTTCTTTTATTATGAGTTTCTGAGTTGCCTCAACGCCGGTGTCAGAGTCATCGGCAAAGTAAGTAACGTTGAACTGGTTTAGAGACTTACTAAAAAACTCGTCCAAATGCTTTGTGAAGATAATATCGGATGGAGTTTTGCTTGCGTTAGGCAAGTTGCCTCTCGTAGTGTCCTGGGGTTTTCAGGATGCCACAAATAAGTCGGACATGGAAGTATACCACTTCCGGCGCCTAGTAGGAGAGCAGTCTTTTGTATTTTGCTTTCCATTTGAAGGATATGATTAGCCATGTTGCCGAGATTCTGTCACCCCGTTGCAAACTGATTAGATGAGATGACTTTTTCCCCTCTGAATAATGCTCTAATTCGCGCTCATTGTTCAAGTAGTTGACATGAGTATAGGGCGTCATGCTCTTTGATTTAATTGAAGTGATGAGTTGTAACACTTGAGCCCCGAAAATGTAGATTTGTGGAATCACGCAATATCGTTAGGAAATTGCCTGAGCTATGGCTCAACGTTTCATGTACAGTACTAAGCTCCCCGACACAAGCAGTTTGTTGGGCACTTCAACGCATGTAGTGCACTTTGTTTGCCGGATTTTTTCCAAAAGACGTCAATAAGCAAGATCACAGCAATTTCGCTCGGATTCATGGTTCTGCTGTGGCCGGGCTGCTTTCTTACTTGTAGGTAAACATTCTTAGAGCCAGGAAGATGTCAACAACACGCACTTTGGAGTTCCAGAGATAATGCAGACACCGTCTTGCTCCACACTTCGCTAGTGGAGATGACATTAATTATACATTCGGGGCAGTTTTACCCAGTTTTACCAAACATTCATCCCCAGGAAAATAACCAAATGTGGTTTTTCATGTGTGGCAAGCTTTCATTTTAACATACCACTTGGTCTAGTAGTCTAAAGTATACCAAGGCTTAGAGTGCTCTCTATTTCAAGTGCCAATTCTCCACATGCTCTCGCAACGGCGTGCCTCCAATTTTAGTCCGCAGACTTTGATACTTTTTATGACCTTCTCTCCATGAACTCTCTCACGCATGGAAGGTTTTTGATGAGCCTTATCATACCCCTGACTTGTGCATCTCGCTATCATTGGAAAATGAAAACAACTGTGCTGTGCGTTATCTCTCCAAACACAGCGTCTTTACCACTATCTGGCACCCAAACAGCCTCAATCATCCATCTTAAATCTGATGGGATATTTTCGCAGCTGTATCTTTACAGAAACTCAGTCCTTAGTACCGTCGTCCAACGCGGTCCTTCTACTGCAGATGTCGTATCCCGTGAGGTTCTCGAGGATGCATGTACGAATATGAGTGCATGCATATGACATTTTTCCAGAACAACCAATAAGAAGAAAAGGCGTCTTTGAGAGAGAAGAAATGCAGCTTTTTCCGCTATGATAGCTATGAGAGTACGAGCGTAGCTTCTCTTGGCGACGCTGAATGCAGAAGTTCTGTTTTCCTTGCGAGTTTTGTCAACGTTTCATGAGCCGACTTTTTGTATTAGAGCTGCTGTGAGTAGTCCGGTAGCTCCAAATCCGGCTCTTACGTCCTTTTCATCTCTTCACTGCTGTGGCTCCGGCGCAAATGGTTACCAGGTGGCCACTCCAGGAAAATCGAGAAACCTTGTTCTGCAAAAATTCATAGCGGCGCCGTTGCCCAGGTAATTACGCTAACCATGCACTCTTTTACCTCGATAAGCTTGCATGCCCATCTTGCTTGAACAGCTTGCATGCTCATCTTGCAGCATACTTTGCATATACCAGTAGCTTCTCTCTGGAAAGCTGAATAACTCTGCTTATCAACTGCGCTCCGTTGTGTTGTCAAGAAGAATAGACAATATTCATGCATCCGTCTAAAACTTGTCGATCTAAGCTACCGTAGAGGTTTACGAGTTCAGAGAGAAAGCGCTTTCTCTCTTCTTCTCATCAAGAAGACGTGCTGTGAAGCTTTTCTCAAAAGTCCAGTTTTGCCAAGAATAATACCTCGGGTATGCGTTTGCGGAAAACTACATCGCTAAGATAAGCGGATAAGCTTTCCTTGTTGGTCAAGTTCGCAACAGTATAGCACACTGTGTCCGTGGTCCCTAGGGCGGTTTGTTGACTCCACGTTGTTTTCATTGGTAGATCGAAATGCAACGGAACTCTTTTCGGCAGCTCGTAGACATTTGAGAATAAACATGAACAAAAGTTCCAAATGTCCTGATTTCATTGGTGTTGGCTAACCCTGGTGGGGCTCTTAATCTGCAATTGTGGTATATATTGCAGGGTGCTGTGCGAAAAGAACACAAGCTGTTTAACATGATGGAGAAAACTTTCCATTGATAGGTCAATAATCTATCAAAATCATCCAAAATGTCCGGTAATGAGGATTTGAATATTATGACGGTGGAGTTCACCGGAGATGCTATGAACCGCGCTTCCGATTGGATTGGAGTGTTTGCCGATTTCACGTCGCACTATGGTAAGGGCATCGCATGCACCGCAGCGGAAGGATTTGCAGACGTTTTAGACCTATTATCCCAGCCAGCAGGCGAACTTGGAAAAAGCGCTCGAGGAATTCTCAGTTGCGGCAGAAATGCCGCTCATGTGGGTCGACCAGTTTGGAAAGGAAAGCGGAGCATCTCCATACGATGCGCAAATGAGTGTGTACACCATCAACGATAACATCAAAAACACTTGTACCAGTTTGAACAGCGACATGCTATCTGAAGGAGTACTGAGGAGCTAATGCTTCCGGCTCTGGAAAGGCGAGTGGCTCCGTCAGTGGATCTGGCTCTGCATCCGGATCTGCGTCTAGTTCTGGATCGGGTCCTGCCTCTGCATCTGCCTCTGCATCCGGTTCGGCGCCAGTTAACTCTGATTCTGGTTCTGAATCCGGACCTGACTCTGGTTCTGCCTCTGGCCCTGCACCAGCCGCTTCTGGCTCTGGATCTGCCTCTGGATCCGGTCCTGCCCCTGGTTCTGGCTCTGCCCCTGGCTCTGCGTCTGCACCAGCCTCTGGATCTGCCTCTGGCTCTGCACCAGCCGCTTCTGGATCTGCACCCGCCGCTTCTGCGTCTGCCCCTGGCTCTGCCGCCCCTCCTGCAAACGTGCAATCGTCGGTGGAAGCTGCTCAAGCCTCTTACGTCAGTTCTGCTCGTTCCGCTTGGGCCGGATACAAAAACAATGCCACTGATACCACGGTGGTTACCCACCGTCCTTCTACCACCGTTGTGACCATCACTTCTTGCTCAGGCAACAAGTGTTCCGAAACCTCAGTTACTACTGGGGTGACAACCGTTACCGGCATTTCCACCACTTACACGACATTTTGTCCTTTGACTGAGCAGCCTATACTTCAAACTCCATGATGTCCTCGCTCTTGTCACAATATTCCTCATGGATATCCCCACAAACTACCAGCGGTGGATCCGGTGCTGCCTCCACAATTTCACCATCCAAGCCATCTGCCACTACTGAAGCTGCTGTTGGCACTTCCGCTTCTACAGACCATTCCAGCGGCGCCGTAACTTCTTTGCCCGCTCAATCCTCTTCCTCTCAGACTGGCTCCACAACGTCCTTGAGTGTCTTCACTGACAACCAGGGAGTGGAAGTCGTGGCTTCCAAAGGTTTGGTCCTAGCTGCCGCTGCTCTACTACTATTGTGAGATAGTAATAGGTCTGCAAGTAGCCTTTTGCTACACTCCGAGCACGAAAAACAGTCTAATCATTACTTCAACTATTCTCAATGCTGGGAGGTTAAAATGGTGCTATCCAGATCAATGTGTATCATTAAAACATGCTTTCTTTTACTCTCGAGACTTTAATTCTTCTGCGATGCTTATTCAAGCTATATCAATTTTAATCTGTCAGCTAATATAAGGCTAAGAGGTAGACCCAGAGGTAACAAACAAGAGACGAAAGAAGCCAAAACGTTTATATTCATGTTGTGCTTGTAGACCTGTATAATCCGTATCCATCTACATTCAATCTAGCAACCCTCTTTTCTTCGTGGTTATGTCTTATCTTGTCATAAAATTTATTTCGTATGTATCGTGTACCAAGCCACTGCTTCGCAAAGACCTAAATCAATCGACATAGTAAAGTCTTCCTTCCCAAGGTTGCAAGACACGCGACGACTGGTCTATGTTGTCGTAATTTCCCAGAATGAGGCTGGATGAGGTAGTCCCCTGTGGAAATTTGTACTCTATCTCTTCATCACTAAAGTTCAAAGCGACAAACAGCTTTTTATCCTCGGACCTCTTGGTGAAGCTGAAAAGCTTGTCGTTATTCAAGTCGATGAACTCGAAATCATACCCATATACCACAACTTTCTTATTCTTCTTTCTCGTTTCCAAGACCTTTCTCCAAAAGTGCAGAACGGAATCGGGGTTCGACTCTTCGTCGGCTGCATTAATTCCTTGATTGTAAGTTTCATTCCAAAAAAACCAGGGTTGGGCGTTGGGTCCGCAAAAGCCCGCGTTGGGGCTCTCCGAAGACCATGGCATGGGGGATCTAGCGTGGTCCCTCGATAGCAAATCAATACCGCGCAAAAAGGACTCCATCTGTAGCGATTTCTTCCCATACTTCTTGGCAATGATCTCGTAGTTGGTCCTGACGTCAACATCCTCGTACTTTTCAATCGGCCAATCTTTCAAGTTGATTTGGCCCAGTTCCTGGCCTTGGTAGACATACAGAGTACCCGTTAGCGAACCTTCCAACAGCGCCAATAGCTTGCCCGAAAGGTTGCGGTATTTGGGCGAGTCGCTTCCGAATCTTGTAACGCTGCGGGGCTGATCGTGGTTCTCGAGGTAAATGGTAGACCATGAGTCGGTGCCGTTGACAAACATGGAGCTCTCAGCGACTGCTTCTTTGAATTGCTTCAAGTTGAATGGCACGGCTTCGTACCGGAAATGAGGGCTCGATCCAATATCCACATGTGCAAACCCGAACACCTCGCTCATTTCACGTCTAGCAGCGCTGGTATATAGCGCGTTATCATTTCCATGGGCCACCTCGCCCACTGTCATGATCTCCCTGCCGTCCTTGACCCTGTTGTCGATGAATTGACGCAATTCCTGGTGAAATTCATGGATTCTGGCGCCGTTGTGGGAGCCCCAGTTTGGGTGCTGGAATTCGTCCTGGTCGTTGAAAATGGGAGAATCTGGCAAACCCGGACGTTTGGAGTAAAGACCCGCGGTATCAATTCTAAACCCATCAACGCCATGGTCCAACCAGTATCCCACCGCAGTTTCGTAAATGGCTTTTCTGCAGTCATCGTTGTCCCAGTTAAAATCTGGTTGCTCCGAGGCAAAAAGCCGTAAGAAGAACTCATTTGAAGCTTCGTCAAAACTCCATGCGGAGCCACCAAAGAACGATCTCCAGTTATTGGGAGGAATAGGACGGCCCTCGCTGTCGTAGCCCTTTGGAGGTCTCCAGAAGAACCAGTCTCGTTTTGGGTTCGTTTTGGATGATCTGCTTTCTTTGAACCATTCATGCTCAGTAGAGCAGTGATTGATGACCAGATCCGTGATAAACTTCATACCGAGCTCATGGGTCTTGTTGATGAGCCCAAAACAGTCCTCGTTTGTCCCATAAGTTGGCCAAACTTTTTCGTAGTTCGAAATATCGTATCCCATGTCCTGCTGGGGCGAATCGCAGAAGGGACACACCCAGATGGCATCAACTCCCAATTTTTTCAAATACCCTAACTTTGAAGTTATACCCTTCAAATCTCCCCAGCCATCATTGTTGCCGTCTTTGAAACTTGCTGGATAGATCTGGTAAATAGTAGCTTCTTTCCACCATTTAGGCTGCGTTTCTGGATGCTCAGTGATAGTCATTTTATACTATCGTACTCGATGCGATTTTGTTTTTCGATGCCAGGATAAGAGAACTTTTAGATAAGTCTGAAAAACAGATAAGTCTGAAAACTTTAAAGATTTCAGCTACCCCGGATTTTATACCATTAGGCTTCAGTCCACCATAGTCGTTTGAATCAAGCCCACAGATCTGTTAATAGGAAATCTAAAAATACACCCCGCTGCAACAACTGTTGCAATTCGTGAATCTCTTTTTCGTATTTTCCTTCGTAATCTTCATATCGATAACATCACACTGTACCCACCTGAGTAACTTATTGACTTATCCGTAGCCCCGCTTCCGTTTGTCATGGTTGTTTGAGACGAGCCCAAGGGTCTCTTCTAAAAACTCTTATAACGCGTCCAACCTCACCTGTTGCGAAAAACGGAGGTGCTTTCCGTCTTTTCCTTCGTATTCGTAGTACTGAATACATTATCATGTCATTTTTTAACTTACCCGTGTCCCCACATCACCCGCGTTCTTGCATAAACGTCTTGTCCCTCGAGAAAAAGTAAACACGCATGACGTTCTCCGGGTTTCCGCAGTGCAGGTTTTTACGACACGACGTTGAGTCTGTTCAAATTCAAGTCCGCAGAACAACAGGTGTAGTAGTATTGAGAGGACTTCCTACAGGCTAAGCAATCTCGAGGGGAATTCCTGCAAGCTGAACAGTTTCGAGAGGAACTTCTACAGGCTATGCAGTCTCGAGGGAGCTTCCCATGGGATTGTTCTCTAGGGATGTGCACTTACGACTGGTTCCTAAATGGTGTGCACCTACCCGTTTAATTAATGCAATAATTGCCCGCTGCCAAGATCTGGACAAATTACGAGAAAGTTGCCCTCGAGAAGGATGAAAGTTGCCTGAAAAGGTTCCTTGTTACACGAAAGGCTACTGGCGTGGGGAATGTCCTTTTTCGCTTAAGCTTATTCGTGTGGGGAATGTCCTTTTCCGCCTATTTAAGCTTAGCAAAAACCCATTCAAACGTTAATGACTGGTGCTAGAGGCCAACCCAAGTCAAAAGATCATTTGCGTCAACCATAATCATGCGAAATATTTTGACTTTAAGAAACAAACAGTCAAACAGTGGCCCATCTCGAGCCAACGAAGCGGGGTGGGATAATGCCGAGACAAGCGCGCCATCGATTATGATGGATTCGTCAAAAAAAGGCCAAAGTGGCATAGAACTCTACCACATGGAACATGCTCCAGAGGCTGGCAATCTCGACGGTAACGAGAATACTACTAACGACATTTCTGAGCTCGTCAATGCTACCAATGATGCCAAAGAAGCTGACGAAAACGAAAGAACAATGCCTCTTATTAAGGCTTTGAAAACATACCCCAAAGCTGCGGCATGGTCGCTACTGGTTTCCACGACGTTGGTAATGGAAGGTTACGACACAGCTATTCTCGGATCCTTTTTTGCTCTGCCGATCTTCAAAGAAAAGTTCGGTTCCCGAGGGTCAACAGGAGAATGGGAAATTTCGGCTTCTTGGCAGGTTGGATTGAGTTTGTGCTACATGGCCGGTGAAGTTGTAGGCTTGCAATTCACTGGACCGCTTTGCAGCTGTATTGGGAACCGTTACACCATGATTTTCGCCCTCTTCTGTCTCGCTATGTTCACCTTCATTCTGTATTTCTGTAAGAGCTTGGGCATGATTGCCGTGGGCCAAGCTCTCTGTGGCATGCCCTGGGGCTGCTTTCAGGGCTTAACCGTGACTTATGCCTCGGAAATATGTCCTCTTGCCCTCAGATACTATTTGACCACGTACTCCAACCTCTGCTGGTTGTTCGGCCAAGTTTTTGCCGCTGGTATTATGAAAAACTCCCAGAACAAATATCCAGAGTCGGAACTTGGTTACAAACTACCCTTTGCGCTGCAATGGATATGGCCACTTCCTCTCATGATCGGAATCTTTCTCGCACCTGAATCACCGTGGTGGTTGGTGAAGAAGGGAAGGATGGATGCAGCCCAAAGATCACTTGATAGGACGCTAAGCGGTAAGGGAATAGAGAAGGAGATGACGATAGTCAAGGAGCTGGAAAAAATAAGGCTCACTATAGAGAAGGAGAAAAAACTCAAAAGTGGCGAGGGAAGTTACATGGATTGCATCAGAGACAAGGTCAGCCGCAGAAGGACCAGGATTGCGTGTCTGGCCTGGGTGGGCCAAACAACTTGCGGGGCTGGACTAATGGGGTACTCGACATACTTTTACGAGAAAGCTGGCGTCAGTACCGACATGTCATTTACATTCAGCATTATCCAGTACTGTTTGGGTATTGCTGCAACGTTTTTATCGTGTGGCTTTCGAAATATTTGGGGAGATTTGAACTCTATGCAATTGTGTTGTTTTTCCAAGGTACCATGTACTTTATCATTGGGGGATTGGGTTGTATGAGCACAGACCAGTCTAGAATGGCGAGTGGGGCCCTCTTAATGGTTGTTGCATTCTTCTATAACTTGGGCATTGCCCCTGTGGTGTTCTGTCTCGTGTCAGAAGTGCCATCCTCCCGTCTCAGGACCAAAACGATTATTTTAGCACGTAACTCCTACAATGTTGTGGGGATGGTTACTATGGTTTTGATTCTGTACCAGTTGAACTCGCAAAAATGGGATTGGGGCGCAAAGGCAGGGTTCTTTTGGGGCGCATTTTGCTTCGCTACGCTAGCCTGGGCCGTCGTGGATCTCCCAGAAACGTCAGGTAAGACTTTCAGTGAAGTGAACGAGCTATTCAGACTTGGTGTCCCGGCCCGAAAGTTTAAGTCGACAAAAGTGGATCCATTTGCTATTAAAACCACTGAAGAGCTCTCAGATGATGAGAGAGAAGTCGCATCACAAGCATCATCAAAGGCAGAGAGTGAGAGGGAGGTCCAGATTGACTGCTAGTTACTGTTGTGGGTGTGAGAAAAGTTGTGCCGGTTGTATAGTTTTGATGGATACGATACATTTATGTTTTGATAATTATAGTTGGTGAGAAAGGATACATGGCAAACTAGAAATGGCAAAGTCCGGCCAGTGGGAGAGTAATAAAACTACTGGACAACAAGATAAAACTTGTCTTCTCTGTTATAACATATTGAAATCAAGAAGATCATTGTTTTCCTTCTATGCTAAGCTCAAAATACATCCTACTACGCTTTAAGGCAACTCAAACAAGCCGTTTCTCCTACGAAAACGTAATCATTGGATGAACCACGCATTTCGAGCACAGCAACTATCTCTTAACACTTGCAAGGCCATAAGTATATACGCGGCATCTTCCAGTCAAAGAATCGTAGTATCTTCTCGTGGCTGTTCTTTTTTCCTCTGATTTCTAAAGGTAGTCGAACGACACGAAGATAAACTCGGCTGTCCGAGACACGTTTAATAGAATGCGCACAGAAACTTGTGAGCGATGCTCAACTTACATTGCAACCTCAATGTGAAACCTATTATGTGACAGTATCAAGAGGTTCCCCATTGTAAGTAATATATTTGAGTGGGCGAACATTACCTCGTGAGAGTATATGGAGGAGAAAAGTCCTTTACTAGCCGGTAATTCAACAACACTTTTATCTTTTTTGAGCTCCAGAAAATTCTCTTAAGTTTTGTCACCTCTGGGTTGGTATATCCTATACCATAACATAATTGATGAGTTCTCAGCGCTTAATTTCTGACGCGCAAAGAGTTGGATTCTTTATGCTCCATCTGACTTAATTCTCTCGTTTTCACTACTTCTCGATTAAAGCGAATGCGCATTGATGGATTATGGCTAGAAAGACAGTGCACAGGAAAACGAGAAAAGTAAATTATTCCACACATCGTTTCCCAAAACAGATTGCAGCAAGAGGTCCGAGTTTCAAATCTCGATAATTACAGCTTTAGGGCACTTCGTTGCTCCACCGGTCGATTCCCGGTGCAAAAAGTCTGTAAGTCCTCTGTCAAAAGGTGCACAGATTTGAAGTTCAATACGCTCAATTAATATATCTGATCGAGCTGGTTATTTGGTACTCTCCAAATTTGCCTGATCCGCCGAGGCTCGATCTTACTAGATGCAAAATGACTCTGTGGTTATGATGAAGTTATTAGAGATTGTGAAGCGATAACAGACCAGTAAAGAAGCAACATCATCATGTTAAAACATTTGTGGGTATTTCAGGTTGATAGTAAAAATACAACTTAGGCGGGAAGTGATACATTTCCACAGAAATTGCACTGCGTCGGCCACCATGGAACATTTGTTAGCAGTATGAACTTTACATCTCGAAAATTTGGCTCGAAAACGAAGGCAAATGTGGTCAAAGTATTTGCCAGTTTGATAAGATGCATCATTGAGACTTACCGAATGAAACCATATATAGGACGAATTCCTACATTCCCTGCTTGCCGCCGTTCTCTATTCCCTCTAGAACAACTTTATCGACACCATCCTGGGACTCTTCTGCATCCAACACCTCGTACATATCGGCGTTATGGTAGGACAGCATCCCCATGTTAGCAACCTCTCTGTCGGAAAAGCAGTTAAAAAAGTCCACGGGATCGTCCTGGCCGAGTTTTTCGTGATGGCTGGGGAACGCTAACGTGAGACCAATATACAGCACGCCCGTTACCACGGGAATGAAGAACATGTAACCATAATAAAAGTTCATCATTCCCGTGTTCTCCTTGATATCAGGGTGCGTTTCGTAGACGAGACCAGGCAGTCCGAGCACAATGCCAACGATAAGCGCCAGTAGCGATTTCCAGTTATACCCGTAGTCGTACCAGTACGCACCACGGGGAGAAAGCGTGAAAAAATCGATTAGTGTGATTTTGGATTTGGGAATCCAGTAAAACTCGATGATATTAAGCGCCACGACAGGCGTCACGAATATACCGAAAGAACTCATGGCGTTTAGGAACGCCGAAGAAGTGTTGAAAAATGTCCATGGCTGTACAACCCACGAGATGAGCTGAACAAATAGCGTACCTCGAGTTACGTTAATGTAACGTGGGAAAATTCCTGCAAGATCCATGCCGCAGGCATAGCCGTTCTGTGTGAGATTCAAAAATACTTGCGATCCCGTAAAGCTTATTCCGATAAAGAAAGCTGCAGCCCGTGCTTTGGAAGAGTAGTCGTTATTGAGCCATTGTTCCACAATTTCATTGGGAGTCCAAAAAGCTGTACCATACAGACCTTTGCACGCTGAGGCACACAGCATCCCTGCGAGCGAAACGAAAGTGCCTGGTGCAACGATCCCGATGAACAGACCCACGTAACAGCGCAACGTGTGGGAACTGAAACGGGAGTAATCGGATTGATTGGCGACAGCAGGTGAGATCCCACTGTACCAGATTGTCATTGCGTAGATCCAAGCACATGATCGCTGGCTCACAGAGAGAGTCACGTCTTTATAGTATAACGGACCTGGCCCATCGTTGGCCTTTACCAGATACGCCAGCATACCGATAATCGAAAACATGGTCATCATACAGGTGACGATAGACGGCACGTTCGCACGACTAGGCCTAACGAATGCAAACGGCATTTGGACCAGCTGAAAGCAGAGAAACCCAATAAGGTCCTTTTTAGCCATTGGAACGCTAGCCGGAAACGTGTTAGCCATATTCAGGTAATTGCGGGAGAACGAGTCGAAAACCATGTTGAAGCACAGCCCGCCCAGCCAAGCTTGGTACCCGTAGAGTACAACAGATATTCCCACACGGATGATGATTCCCAGATAGGACCCGTAAATCCCAAAGATCATTCGTTGGCTCAGCGTGTAACCGACGTGGTACTTGACACCCGGATTGGAATTTGAAATGGTAAAAACGGCGATAAGGACGTTGGCAATGGTCAAGGCACCGATCGATTGCTGGATGTTGAGGTCTAATGCCAGAAGCGCGGATCCTGTCGAAAAAGTGGCTACGGCAAAGTTGGGTAGCCCCCAGTAGGCGAAGAACGACCAGAAGCCCCACACACGTTCACGGGGCATAATAGGCTCTAAATCGGGGTTTCTCAACGCGGACAGCGGCTTCTCATCGTGTGGAACCTCCAGTGAATGCAACAATTTTTGCAGGGCAGTTTTTGGGATTCTCTCTTTTTCCAATTCCAAGTTTGTGCGGACGATTTCGACGTCGTTATCGCTGAGCACAGAGTGCGCAGGGACGGCGTGGTTGCTCATTGGAAAGAACCAGAAGCACCTGAAAACCAAAAAGTGAAAAATATGATTTCAGATCGAAATACAAATCGGACTTTTGAGCACGAACACGTCCACGAAAAGTGTAATTAGTGGTTTACCAACACGAGCATAACAACACGGCATAATTCTCTTCTTTTCACTTGGTGTGTTTTATAAGGCCAAATCAGCTTCATTGTCTGCGTCACTACGGTGTGCTTGGCTTTCCGGTTATACCCTGTAATCGCTAATGCGCTTTATCAACCAGATATGCAGTGCAGTTTTCCGGGACTGACACCAATCAAAGCTCGCAAGGGCAGCAGAAAGCGAGGAAGAATCGAGGAAACAAGTGCTTCAAATGGAAATGGGAGGCGAGAATCGGCGTGTGGGTGTAAGCTGTAATACCACGTGATAGCGGGTGACACGAAAAACCGGCTGGACGATTTGGCTTCAAGAGAGATGTTGCTGGCTCGGAGAGCTAACAGGAGTTTGAATGAGTAGCATGGGAGGATTTATGGGCTGTGATCACAGGCCGCGATGCATTGTGCTGTTGAATGTTGCAATGTTGTGGCTAGAACTCACGTGCTTTTGGCGGTTTTCCCGTTCGTGGGCATGTAACGTCAGTACATGGCGGTGCCATTGTTCTAGCCGAACAGACGTTGTTAGTCGCATGGTTTCGAGAGCTTTGATAAGATCAGATTGAAAAGTGGTGGTCGGAAACACCTTCCTGACAAGGCATTTTAACATTTTTTTGAAACCTTGCAACTAGCTCTACAATGCAGGCTAGTCTATCGCATGAGATGCTCGTGGTCGACACACTCTGGACAATCAAACAATTTACCAATCACAATGGAATTATGGTAAAATAGGCATACATTCTAGCCTTTTTTTATCTCTCCGGTCAAAAGCACCAGTCACGACCATGAATATCTGACGCTTATTTGAGATTTTCGATATCCCACGAAGCGTCCGGGTACTTATCTTTTGGCCCAGTCCTCACTTCGCTCGAGTTGATGGCACTCCCATCTTGCCGTACTTTGTAAATTAGTTTATTGTCGAACGAGTTTGTGGCCGGTTGATGTTAGAATATCAAATTAAAATTGCGTCCTTACTAGAAGGCATACTTGACTCAGTTTCTGGTAAGAGAGCTCGCTCGACGTCTTTTAAATTGCGTTGAACTTGTTACTCCAGTCAACTGTGACATTTTGGGAACCATTACAACGTCTAAACTCACTTTCCACAGCGCTCTCATCGTCGCTCTTAGCGCATTTCTAGTGTAGTGCAACCTGCCGGCGTCAAACAGATAGATATAGCCCCAGCAGTTGACAGTTGGGATCGATGCCTTCATGGTAGAGGTGAGCTTCATACCCCAGCTTATTTTCATAATAGGGCATACAATTAGTGGCAACTACAGCCCTGCATGACTCGATTTTCCAACGGCTGCCCCAAATCGTGAGTTGCTTATGATCTTTCTACAAGCACAGTGCGATTGCTGTTGACGACAGTTGTGTCTTTTTCTGTCGGTAACAATGAAGTTTCGTATGGTAGCTGAGAGTCCTTCAATGGCGTAAATTCAACGTAGCTACGCGGCGGCGTTGCCAGCGTTTGCTGACCATTTCAAGTTTCTAATGTACTTAGATCCAAAAGAAGGTTGGAAACTGGCTGAAAGTTAGGCCGCTTTTCGGGTTCCAAACCCGCTCGATTCGAAATTTCCATTGAAAAGTTGGACCGGCCACCCAATTGTGTAACCTTAAGCTAGCGACAGCTCTGCTGAAACCTTTTCTTTGCGAAGCGAATTCTAGGAAGTTCATACCTTCAATGTTGAGATTTTCTGGTCCAAATGTTCATTTCTCCTCGGAAACGTACACATCAAAAGTTGTGAACATCTCTCGTGCTGATCGCGTTCACTTTTTACGCTATCTCCATGGTAATAAGGGCAACCCAGTGTACATTAAAGTCTTTAAAACCTGCTCTCACCTTCTCAATGTCTTCGGTAAACTCAATTTCACATTAATATTTCATGTCGCTATGCTAGATGTCGTAAAAAGTCAAAAAGTCACATATAAAGGTCGACGCTCATGGATCTGAATAAAGCCAAGTAGAACAGCCACGACAAAACGAAAGAAACATAGATGAACGTATCCTCCCATTTTACGCCACAGGCAATGCCAACTCCTTTGTATCGGGAACAAAAAATTCCGCCCCTCTAGCCTCATATGTAGCTTTTTTTCTGCGACTTTGAGAGAGATGGTCTAATCAATCATAAATTCACCATATCATCGACAATGCTGCGTCTTTGGTGGAGACTTTACTTGCTGACCAAAAACCCACAATACTCTCGGCTCAATTGTTTGTTTTACCAATTAAAAGTACTATTTTTTTGCCTACTTCCCTGTACAGAGCCAATGTACAAACTGCCTGGTCACTTCTTTTGAGATACTGGCCTGCAGACTTCGCATCCAATTCCCACTGCCTTCAAATTCATGTCAAATTCACTATCTTTTCAACTTAAACTAACACACTTCTCAAAACATAGTTCACTCAAGGCGTTTGCCAACCACCGTCCTCCATGCTCCCTCCTGGGCTCATCGCTTCCACTGTAGGCACTTCCTCTTTGATTTCAACAGTTGTTTACGGCTGTAAGGCAGAAGAACTAACGGTTCATGTGACTTTATCTTTTCGCTTTATCTAATGGCTGTAAGGACCTTCAACGTCTTATCTGCGGGGTCTTGCATCGCAGATAAGGACATCGAAAACAGTTAAAAGCCAAGCATCTAGCGCTGTGGCCGACTCACGTCAGCAAAGGCATGTTGAAACTCATCGCGCAGAATAATGGGTCTCAAAGAGAAGTTCCAAAAGTTTAAGTACTACATTTCAGGGTCTCCCATTAAGGGCGAACAATACAAGGACCCACCTAATGTGAAGGATCTTCCTCACATGAAAGACGCGGACGGCCAGTTGATTGCTGTGTCTTCGGGAAAGCGGGAGTTGTCGCCAGCATTGAGTGCCAACCTTAACATTCAATCTTCCGGCGGACACAAGCATGTGAAAGAAAGCGACGATACCATCGAGGGTGTAATGGCGAAGGCATGAATGGGATGGTGTAAGCCTTCTCAAATCAAGCTTCTTTTCCGGCCTTGGTCATCTAGTTTGGGGTCTAATAAACGTGCAGAAATCACCACTGATGTGATCGGACGCTACTGTCCTGTTTTGCTGCACTTACTTGAAGATGACAATTTAGTTCGCTTGACTATCTAATATCACTTTGTACTAATATATCATTTTACTCTATTCATCGGAGGCATCACTGATGTGTTTACGTGCCAGTTTAGAATAGTCTTGAAACTATATGATGTATTCTTTCTCTCGCCTGTTGTCTCTACCACCATGATCAGGTCCAGCCGACTTTATTTTATCATCATGTTTTGACATGACACACTTAACCTGCAGCTTTTGGAAGATCTCTAATTCCTTTCTTTCAGTATGCTATATTCATCGCCATAGCATGGCTTGGCCGATTTTTCACACACCAAGGCGGACTCATGAAAGCTAAATATAATGTTGAACCTTGTATCATTGCCTTGGGTTTGTTTATACTCTGATTGAGACTCTCAATGAGTCTTTGGAGTGTCGTGATACTAGAGTCGTACCATACACTGGGTAAAATGTTCCGTCAAAATTGAGTGATTATTATTATAATATGCAGCCGACAATTTCATGTTTCCTCACAGTTTGGAGTGTGGGAAGAATGGTCTTATGATTGAGTAGACTATGTATCCTTATACAATTTGGGAAATCGTTACACCAGCGATGAAAACAAGATTTCTTTACTGTCATTTGTGTGGTGTGACAGCTAATCATACTTTTCTAGTGTTTTGTGATGATATCGAGTGGTATCAGTTGTTTCCCGCTGCATCATGGGCGCTAGGAAGCTCGGGCTGGGGTGCTCGAAACTGAATCTTTATCACCTCTGTCGCTGTCGCGTGTCACGTGGACCAGATAGCGACTATGAATCAGACCCCAGCTCTTAGAGGAGGACACAACAGATCCTTGTTAGGAGATAATTTTGACATTTCAACCAAAAACCTACGCGTCATTCCTTTCAGTCAGCGCGCACATTTTGTAATCTTACTGATAAGTTTTTTCAGTTCAGATTCAATTATTTTCAATTTTTACTCTGTTACTGAAAGCTCTCACGCTTTTTCAATAACAAGTGGCTTTAATTGTGTCTGACATTGGCCGCGGCCAGTCAAACTTTTGTTAAGCTCACCTGGCCGAGAGCGCTTGTTTGATGTGCTTGTGTGAGGTTTCATAAGAAACAAACTTGAAAGCATTCGTCACGCCATTTATAGTACAGGTGCATCTCAACATGTCGCTGTTGTCATTAAGTTTTGCAAGCAACGGCACCACTGCGCGTTAATAAGCGTCTCCAACCTTTTCATAAAATAAATCGTCTTATTTAACATTGGAGTCTACCTTTTATTGGCATTTCATGTCTCGTCTTCGCAGAGCTTTGGTCTGTTCTCAAGATGTTTCCTAAAAATCTCACCAAAAACTCCTCGAAAACGTATGCGCTAGGGTATCGCGCGCTGGCGCTTTTCATTACGATATAATATCTACTCTAGCGATCTTGTTCTGTGGACCTGCAAAAATTGCAGTTCTGGTTGTATCCCTCCTCTCGTCGAAGTATGGCAGCAACATCCCACAGCTGGGAGAGCTAATGATTTCGCTGGCATTCTTACGATAGACAAGTTGTCACTTCAGAGCTGCTCCTTGCATTTGCAGGAAGACGGGTAGTTGACAGTTTCATAGTATCTCAAGCTATACAGATGATGTTGAGCTAAGTAAAGTATCTCGAACCAGCGGGCCGTGTGCAAACGCACTTGAGACCTAATGGTGAGTTTAAGGTACATATAAGTAGATGAAACCTGAACTAATGTAATGCTAAAGCCAACATTTATGCAGTATTAAACCTTGTTTTACCCCCCGGTGCTCATTATTTTTTGCAAGGAACTGTGTCTAAATCTTTTGTCAGAAACTAGAATTTGACGCCAACGCTACTAATATCACACATGTCATATAAAAATCGAATTTAGTCGTATCAACTTTCCTCAGACTTTTACTCAGAGACTGCAAGCCATGTCGAAATCGCTATTGTACACATTTGTTGAAGGGCGCTTGGGAAAATGTATCTTGGTTGTTGATGAGAGTAGTAATAATCTAGTTTATGTCGACTCCGGTAATGACAACCTGAAAATGCTTCACCTTGTGAAGAAAATCATCCGAATTGAATCCCATCGCTCAAAAATAACTTACGCACTAACTGAAGACCTCAGGAACAAACTCTCAGACCATTCTGTAAACATTGCAAGTCTATTAAATGGTCAAAAAGTAGCACCCATTGAATATTCTTATCTCTGGGGTACAGAATTTCAAAAAAAGGTTTGGGATGAGCTGTATAAAGTCCCTTGGGGTTCTACAACTACATACTACCACCTAGCTCAGAAGATAGGCTCCCCAAAAGCATATCGCGCTGTCGCCAACGCTTGCGGAGCTAATCCCCTATTGATGGTGATTCCCTGTCATCGAGTCTTGCGTTCGAATGGCGCCATCGGAGGCTTCAGAGGTGGAATCAAAATGAAGCGACAGTTGCTAGCAGCGGAAAAATATTATTTGGGTATTAAGCGCTCCAATAAGACCGTTCCTTCATCTGCTGAGAAAAAAACCGATCAATTACACGCAAACAATGATTCCAATTGCCAACGCGACCACACCATAAACTACTGAGACATAGTTCATATTACCGGAGGTTACCGGCAAACTGTATGGAAACGATAGGAAAATCAGACAGAATAATGCCCAGCATATTGTGAGAATATTGGGGATGATTCCAAAAATTGTCACATTTGGCAAACGCTTGATGGAAATGCCAAGTTCTGATAGCTCGATTTGAATGCGCACGAAAAACGTCTTTTTTCCAACCCAAAGTAGAATCATACATGGGATGGCATAGCTTAGCAGAAGTAATGTGATACAGGCTGTTATGATTGCATTAAAGGCAGTCGTAGATCCCATGAAGATACATCCAATTATAGCGACCAGTAACTGAGAGAATAGATGAGCGTTGAGTGGGATTCTCGGTTTGCGATTGACACTGCCAAAGAATTCCATGGCTCTGCGGGAAATTGGTTTGTTGTTAGACAGTTTGGAAAAATCTCTTCCTATACTCCATAAGATCCTATTCTGCCAGGTAACACTAGCAGCACCACAGGTCATACCTGTTAGAATACAGCAGCACTGCATGAAGACACTTAGATTGCGGTTTTCCGTTGCTTGATAGTAGATTTCTAGTATGGGTAAAATCGAATCGGTAACCTTTTCGGCGTCTGTAATGCAATAAAACATGCCGATAGCATACGTGAAACTTGTTAAGAACCCAACAATAATTGTGCATATGATTGCGCGTGGTACGAGCTTCTTCGATTGTATGTAGCCGACTTCATCAACCATGTGTGTAGCGGAATCAATTCCAGCGAATGCCCACAATGGATTGATGAGCCCAACAATAAACGCCATGGGAGATGAACTCCAACCGGTCGTATTCTGAAACTCCCCAAATATTTTAGAGGATTCAGGCCATCTGTTTCCACTCGTGTTGCTGCGACAGACCATGCATACGATGAATGTCAACAAGTAGGTGAGCAGTGACAGGAAAAGGCCAAATTGAGACAACGCTGGTAATATAGTTGGCCAACAATCAATAAAGGTTATGACTCCATTCAAAATTTGATAAACAACAAAAATGTGCCAGTGCTTTAGTTCATAATCAGGGTGGAGTAAAGAGTGCACACCAAGAATGCTCAGTGCGAGCGACGAAAATACGCTGGCAGAAGTGAAAACAGCTCCAAAGTAATTGATGAGGCCAACCGCCAATGCAGTAGATCTTTGAGACGTGGAATTTACAGTCACACCTTTTGCAGTACATGCCCACTCTAGCGATTTCTCGTCTGGGTTTTCCTCTTGATGAGTGAGCACTTCAACATTTTTTAAGTCAGAGTCGCTGTCTTTTGGACTTTCTAGCATTTTAAGAACCCAAAAGCAAGCACCACTGCTGTTTGGGAGCATTGAGGAGAATTCTGCGAGAGAATAGCCACACATCAAAGTGAAGACCATTCCGATGATAAGCCCATAGATGATCAAAAGCGGGCCACCACTTGACAGACCAACCACGAGAGATGAGGACACCCCAAGCCAAGAATTGGTCAGCGAAAAGGCAATCCCCAGAAGCGGGATCCATTTGAACCTCTTGGTGAGCTTTTGTTCGGTTGAGTCCACTGTTATGACAGTTGTCAGGTGTTCTGATGACTTTGTTGATGGCATTGCAGTTTGTGTTTGGGCATTGAAAGGCTGAACAACAAATTTTATCAACCAAGATTCCAAAGTTGTCAAAAAGTGAGGTTTATATTCATTTTCTTTTTGAATCTCTTCTAGTTGTCTTTGTTGAGTTCTATGTTGAACTGATCAGCGGTTGCATTAACTTTCGAATCATAATCATAAGCACATGATTCAAGATGACTCAATGATTTGAAGGCCACCTGTGAACAGCTTTGGCTCCACCACAGGCAAGTGTGGAGACTCAGAAAAAAACGGTGGCGAGAGAGAAGATTTGAGGTCGAGCGATCGATCGACGTTGTTCTTCTGTTCTTTGGAAGCACTAAGAGGGCATCTGTTTTTTCACCAAGCGTTCCGTTTACCAATGCTGCCGCTTGCAGATCTCTTGCAGTTGGGTAATTTCGATTAGTCTATGAACAAGAAGTTAGAATATATGATTAACTCATTTCGAGCCAGCTGTCTTGGATAGTTGCTTGATTTTTTCCTCGCAATTGTTAATACTTTCGCTGCTAGCGTCAATTTTATTCGCCAGGTACGTTAACCTACTCTTGAAGAGCTTTGTATCTGTAACCTTACCCAAAGATCTTAGTTCTTCTTCCCATTTTTGGATACGTTTAGTTTCGAAATTGACCACTTTTAGAAGATAACCGGTCTCTAAAACAGCGGCAATCTCATTGCTTTCCAAAAGATACTCGAAGGCGGCCCTAAACAGAGGCTTGGCGGGTCTGATGTCCTTAAGTACACCCCTATCTCTGGAGACAGTGATTAGTCCATTCTTCTCCAATTCCATAAGTCCCGCCTCAGGAGCACTCTTGAACAAGGGTCTGAAAACAATGCTTTTGAAGGGCACCACAGGTTGCTTACTGAGCAGTCCTATTAGTTCCCAGGCCTGGGCACTTCGTATTTGGTCGACGTTCTCTGCAAGGAAAATCTGGGTTATTTGCTCGAGTGCTTGCTCGACCATCTTGTCCAAAGCTTCTTTTGGATTCTCTCCTGATTTGACTCTTCTGACAAAAGCTTGCAGGTCGAGCATTCTACCGCCCAGAGGCTCGAGTGATGTGTCGATCTCTCGCATCGTTTCCTCAGAAAGGTCCACAGGTTGAGATTGCTTCTCGTCGTCCACTGTTAAATCTGCTTGTTCCAATGAAGCTAGAACGTATGAGCGAGCAGACTCCTTAGAAGCGTCTGAAAGAGCAAGAGTCTTGAAGACTTGGTTAGGTAAAGATTCAGAGAGCAGCTGGTTGGGCGACACAGTTTCCGTCAAAAAGATTACGTGGGCGATGTTCATCTGTACGAGCATCGCGGCCCAATCTGATAATTCTTTGAAGGCAAAACTGTTCATTTCTGCTTTATCGCTAAACCGATCAATTACAATCACGGGCTTCTTCTCGGGGTGTTGCTGTAGGTAGTCCTCCTCCTTTACGCTGATAGCATTCTCGCCGCTCCCAATCACGGGATGGTAGCCCTTTAAAGCAATTTGTCTTATAGACATCAAAGCGGTCGTCAACATGTTTCTAAATTGAGTCTCTTTGCTCTCCGATAGTCCCGTCTTTTGCCCTGTCAGACCTTGGACTGCCAAATCTATGACGTTTGTTAAGGAATTGATCCACGGAAATATGGGAAAGTAGCCAATTTCAGCAGCAGCATTCATCAGAAACTTGGAGTCTGTCCTGGACTTGGTCAGCTTGTCGCAGTCTATGTAAAGAACGTTCGGTCTATCGTGAAGCGTATGCTGAACAACTAGGTCGTGTTTTCCTGAGCCTCTCGGACCTCTTACAATGACGAAAGTATTATTGTTCTCCTCCAACCACATTCTCAAGTCGCTAACTTTTTCTATGCGTTCTTCCCATAGTTGTTTCTTGTTGGTTTGTACATTTTCGGTTCCCAAAAGACTTTTGAATGATGAGACAGTATACGACGTGAACTTGAAGAAGCTTTTGACAAAATAGTTGTCTCTGGAGAGAGAAAACTGGTGGGTTATTTTTTGTTCAATTGAAAATTCACGGATAGGATCGAATACAAGAACGGCTGCGATCGAAAGTAATGCAATTATCAACGGCACTGCGATCCTCGTATGATTGAGAAAGAAATCTCTGAACATGTGTTCGTTGGCATGCCGTTCGTACTGGACATGTATTACATTGTTGTGGACTTCCATTCCTGTGACACAGTTTTTAGCACAAATTGCACCACGGAATGAGCGATAGCGAAGAGTGGCAATGTTTTCGCCTTTTTTGGGAGGAAAAATGTCAACAATCGTGCCATACCTTCTGAATAGAGAGTAGATTTCTTCTTCTGAAAGCGGTTCACCTTCGAACTTTATTCTAATAATTGTGCTAGGCAAGCGACGTAAATCTTCTATCCATGGGGTACCCTTGACTGGAAAAGCAGCAGCTCTTGTAACAAAAGACAAAAGACTCCCTGATGACTCCTTGGCTGTGTTTTTCTGAATCATAGAATTAACTTCGGCCACGGAATACGTGGGAGGGACCAGAAACGTGGCAAAAACACCTCCGTCCCGTTTAACAGGAATACTGGATCTCAGCTCTAGCCCATGGATTGGGTTAGTCTTAGGACTTGCATACTCCATGATTTTCGAACGTACTGCGTCGCGCGATTGATTCGTGAGAAGGATGTTGTACCATTGTGTCGGACTCCATAGCGAGGTTGCTCTAGGATATACGTTGTCGAAATATAGAAGCGTTTCTTCCTCTGATTTGTGGATCACACCCGTGTCAGTTGCAGTATTGGATTCACCTGCTTGTTCGTCTTTTTGCAGAATCTCCGTGGAAACATATCTTGTTCTCGGTCTGATTTTCAAGGTGGGAGAAACGAGTCTCCGACACGATAGCTCTGAGACAAGCCTCAGAGGCCTTCGCAGCACGGAGATCATTTGTAGTGAGATTCTTAAACCTAAAAGTAGTCGTTGTCGCCAGTATGTCTAGCGAACTCTGGACTGGCTTTTTGCCTCTGTTTAAATACCAATGTAAGCGGAAAAGATGAGGGGAGTATTTTAGCCCAAATTGAGTTTTCCATCACGTGATATAGAATTTCCTACATCAAAGGAAGTGAGAAACTAAGAAGCAGAGTTCAGTGTTCGCAACCAGTGACTACTACATCGTATTTGTGGCTTCCAACGAATATTTACTGTTTTTAAAAACACTAACAGCCATCCAGATTACTACATCTCAAATCAATAAGAGCGTGTGGCGGGAATCGCAACAACAATGCATAATGCTTCCCCGAGTACATATGTACTTCTCCACCGGGTAATACATCATCTAAAATTTAAGGGGAGCAAGTTCTTTATATGAAATAATGATTTAACATATCGCTTAATGCATCTAGAAACCAGAGCGATCAAGAACTAACCGGCCAGCAACCAAGAAGAATGGCGGAGGAAGTACCGGATAATACTACCATCGGTAGCGTTGGTGATCTCATAGAGCTTGGCAAATCTATAGACGACGTTTTACCGTCAATCGATCCAGAAGACGTGGACTATACCGGAGCCTTTACGTGGAACATACCTGATTGGAACCTGCTAACGGAAGAAAAACACACTTCTCCTCGTTTCAAGATCGGAGATTTTGAGTGGAATGTGCTTCTTTTCCCGCAAGGCAATCACAACAAAGGTCTATCGATGTACTTGGAACCCCATCCCAAAGAATTGTTTAATGAAGAGAAAAAGTTAACGGAGCCTGAAGACCCAGATTGGCACGTATGTACGCAATTCGCGATCGGAGTATCCAGGCCTGGCGAAGACGCTAAATGCCAACTTTTCAACGTATCGCACCACAGGTTTTGTGCCACAGACACAGACTGGGGGTTTGCCACGTTCATGGGGTTAGACACGCTGAAAAACCGCTCATCCTCGCGCAATTCAGGGTTTCTAGTAAACAACGAGGTCAACATATCAGTTTTTGTGCGAACTTTAAAGGATCCCACGGGGGTGTTGTGGCATAACTTTTTGAACTACGACTCGAAAAAGCTAACTGGCTACATAGGCTTCAAAAATCAGGGCGCCACTTGCTACCTGAACTCGCTGCTTCAGTCATATTTCTTCACCAAGCTTTTCCGCAAAGTTGTTTACAAAATCCCCACCGACAAAGACTCCCCCAACGACAGCGTCGCACTGGCACTACAGCGTTCTTTTTACCTCATGCAAAAATCTGTGGATCCCCTGGATACTTTAGAGTTGACCCGCTCTTTTGGGTGGGATACTGGCGAGGCTTTCACACAGCACGATGTCCAGGAGCTGAATCGTATATTGATGGACCGGCTGGAGACGAGAATGAAGGGCACGGAAGTGGAGGGCGTACTGAACGAGCTATTTGTTGGTAAAATGAAAAGTTATATCAGGTGTATCAACGTCAAGTACGAGTCTTCACGGGTGGAGGACTTTTGGGATATACAGCTCAATGTTAAAAACCTGAAAGGCGTCGAAGAATCATTCGAAAACTATGTGGAAGTGGAGATGATGGATGGCGAGAATCAATATGCCGCTCAGGACTTTGGTCTTCAAGATGCCAAAAAGGGGGTTGTTTTTGAAAGCTTTCCCTCAGTGCTCCATTTGCAACTGAAGCGGTTTGAGTATGACTTCACCTACGATCAACTGGTCAAAATTAATGATAGATACGAATATCCCGAGACCATCGACTTGGCACCTTTTCTCGACCCTGACGTAAGCAAGCAACATAGGAGTTCGTGCATTTACAATCTTCACTGTGTTCTGGTTCATTCGGGTGATATCTCCGCTGGTCACTACTACGCAATGATTAAACCCGGCGTTGACGACCAGTGGTTTAGGTTTGATGACGATAAAGTCTGGAAAGTGACTAAGAAGCAGGCATTCGACGAAAACTTTGGGCATGACGTGCTGCCTGACGACAAACTGAGAAAATTTACCCGAGAACAATACCAGAATTACCTAATTGCGCGCCAAACTAGTGCGTACATGTTGGTTTATGTTAGAAAAGACATGGAAGACAGAGTTTTGGAAGAAGTTTCCGCTGGTGATGTACCTGAGCATGTTGTTTCCAGTATAGAGAAAGAACTCCAAGAGCGTGAAGAAAGGAGAAAAGAGCTCGAAGAAATGCATTTATACACAAAAGTGCACGTTCATTCGATGAGTAATTTTGTGAACTACCAAGGGTTCGATTTATCTCCAAATGAGAGGTCAAAACTTTATAGCCCGGAGCTCAACGGTCCAAATGAATATGCGGTATCGTTGCGTGTTCTGAAAACATTGAAACTGAGGGACTTGAAAAGCGAGATCACAAAAACTCTCAATCTCCCCAGGGCGTGTAGCATAAACTTCTGGATGATGAGTTATAGGAAGAACTACACCTTACGACTGGAAACAATACTGCTTTCGGAGCTCGACAATTTAACTTTAGAACAAGTCGCTCACAAAATGGGCATCTCGCGTTCGACATCTGTGGACATATTTGTGGAAGAGCCGTATTTGGAGTTGAACTATTTAGCCAAAGCTGCTGCTGATAAAATCATCGCGGAAACAAGACTCACTACCGACGTCATTTCCAAACTTCGCAGTGCAGCTACGCAAGGGGTATTACCTGAATCATCACCCTATCTAAAGTCTGACGATGACGCTGGTCAAAAAATGCTCATTTTCCTCAAAGCTTTCGACACCAGCGTTAACCGATTGCAAGGGTTCGGTCACGTTCTTGTTAACCAAGATGACGAAGTGTCGACACTGTTCCAACTTTTGAAAAAGCTCTCCGCAATAGATTCAGATGAAGAGATATTCGAAGAGTTTCAGCCTGACGCAATTGAACCTGTTGATGACAGAATGCAATTTGTCGCATCTGAGCTGGTGGACGGAGACATTCTGGCGTTCACATTGGCGGGTAAAGGAAATAGCGTCGAACCCACAATTAAAGACCACTATGATTTCCTAAGGTACAGGATAAAAATCACATTAACGAGGGTTGTGAAAACTGATGAAGAATACGCCATTGTTACTGACGCTAGCGACACGTGTCAGTTGAGTGTCTGGATTTCGGCCCAAGCTACATACGAGGAATTTGTGAATTTACTAGCTACCGAAACAGGGCTTAATGCGGCAAACTTGAGGGTTTTCGCGGTATATTCAAATGGTCGTTTTGCCTTGAAGTCTGACTGCCGTATATCAGACTATCTGGTGAAGAACTATTCTCGAGACTCTATACCACCATTTGAGTTTGAAGTCCTGTCCATCCCGCTCAAAGAGTATGAGCAGCTTAGATCAATCAAATTTTATTGGCTGAGTGACAGTTATGTTCATTACCAGAGATACGAGTTCAGAGTGCAAAACTCTTCCACGATTGACGAATTCATTGTAAAATTACAGAAGAAGCTGAATTTTGACGATGACCAGAAGAAGAATGTTCTCTTGTGGACGAACTGCGACTTTAAATTTCAAGGCATACTGTCGGGCGATAATGTCTTCCAGGAACTGGCCGAATCATTTCTTTTTTTTGGTAGGGTGCTTCCAGAAGAACTCGCTTTGGTAAACCAACTGGAGGAAGCCGCGGCAGACAATGTGGATTCTATGGACGAAACAGAGATTGATGGCTTTGATCTGGGCGTACAACAAGAACCTGTCATTGACGGCAAATTGGTTATTGTTATTCAGTACTTTAAGGACCTGGACAACAGGCATGGAATTTCATTTCTATTTAACTTGGTGCCTGGCGAGAACTTTTTAGACACGCGTGATAGACTCCATTCTAAGTTTGGGCTGGGGCGCAAAGAGTTCTCTAAAATCAAGCTCGGTATCACTGTCGGTTCGGGCTCCGGCCTAACGTTCAAACCGCTGGGCGGTTTCACCGATGAAGAACTTCGTGAGATCGTTTTGTTCGACGTTCTGAACAACTTAGATTATATTTGCATGGACCACCCAGACCGCACCAGGACCCAGACATATCACGACAGACCAATGGTTATCAAAAACTAGGCCCGCTCTGTATGTACATCTTTCGTTTTAATAAGCAATCAATACATCGCTAGGATCCGATAGTTTTACGCTTGCGCAATTCTGTACTGCTGAGTTTTTCTTTCCAATTATCTTCTTCCCGACCTCCCAGTACATTAACAACATGGATGACAAGAGCAGAGAGCCCTTTTTCCTTACGCACTAAATTCACAGTTTTTCCGCCTGCCTCTGTTTCTCGGCTCACAATAAGACTTTGAATTTCTGGCACTGCGCCAGTTGGCCCGCAAACATCGCGCAATGCAACAATTTCCAACTGCAGTGATGGCTTGACTCTTGCAACGAACTCTTTGACCTTTTGGGCGCGAAATTCAAACGACTCCAAATATTGCGCGAACTTTTTATTCTTTAAGAGCTCCTGGTCGGCTACGCCGACAATTAGCCTCTGAGACGTTAGGAACGCAGCAATACTCAAAAGAATCTTGTGACCGTCGTGCAGATGATCGAAAGTTCCCCCAAGTGCGCTTACAGAATACAAGTCGGCGTCTTCGTTTTCTTTGGTCGACACAGCTTCCTCATTTATGACAGCAGTTAGTCCACTTAAGTCCACGCTTTTCATTCTTTTATAGCTGTATGCGTCAACGGTTGACACATCAGCACTCACTAGTAACACATCCCATATATGATTTTTAAGCCAGCGCTCATTTTGATTGAACAGAACATTGATAGGAGTTTCATACAGGTTTTCCGTCATTAAAACCTCTCTTAAGCTGCTATATAGGTTCCCCAACACATGGTCAAGGCGCTCAGAGTCCGTTATTCTGTCTGTGACAATAACATCTAGGCTAGAAGAACTGGATTTCAAAACTGAGAGGTAATTCTTTATCAGCTCTTTCAGCTTCTCTAAGCTTATTTCCGGTAAGCATTTGATAACTAGAGCCAAGCTAGCCATGGTTGCATACCTTCATCCGAATTAGACTTGAACGTGAGTTTTTAAACAATGTAATTGTATTTTATATATAATAGTTCATTGAACCTCTATTTAACAGAAAATGTTCATCAACACGGAATAGAATCGATGAGTTCAAAAGAGACAGCCGAAGAGGTGCTTCAAAAGGAAAACTGGGAGCGTATCGCGAGTCATGTGAAGTTTGTTGTTGAGGAAAATGAAGACGAACCAATTTTGGACTCTTTAAGAGCTCTTTTTGCCGTTAATTTGGTGTATGGTGATCGATTGCTGGTAGACGCTTTAGTGAATAAAGCTCTCGAAAATGGCAGTTCAATTCCAAAAATTGCAGCGCTGGCGGGCTTGGTGTCTTCTTATATTCAATCTGTGGGACGTTTGCTTGTCGAGGACACGGTATCAGAGTTTTTGGTAGCCTTCCAGAAAAACGATGCACGAAGATGCTACGCGAAGGCAAAGCTACTGTCACAATTGCTTAATTACGGAATTGCCCACGAGATTGTGGTACTACAAGTCCTTCATGTGGTTACGGAACATCTCAACGCGCACTCCGTTCGATTGACAATGGAAATCCTGCGTCAATGTGGACATGAGCTGTTAACAGTAGCAAGAGGTGCACACGATCTTGTATATGAAGGGCTGCGAACGTATTTCCAGGATTCAAAGAGCAGTTATGAGCTTCGTCGAGAATTTGAGGCTCTTTTTGAGCTTCGCAAGAGAGAATATAGCGGGCGGCTGTCAAAACTTCCACTGCCCCCATATGAGCCTCTCAGATACGTTTATATGATCGATCCAGAGGCAAATGACTCATCTTCAGGAACAAATCTCCGAACGTTTGTTTTTGATCCGAATTTTGACGAAAAAGAAGAAGAATTTGAGTCCATTCGGTCAAAAATCGAATTGTTGGACGAAGCCATAGAAAACCCCCCCGCAGTTGTTGAGATAGAAGACAAAACTCAGTCGGATAGTCTTGAATTCAAAAAGAAAATCTATCTTACTCTCAAAGGCTCCTTATCGGGCGATGAAGCTGCGCATAAGCTTCTCAAAATGCGGGTCCCCGACCGAAACAAAAAGATTCTTGTGGACACACTGGTCATGGCCTGCTCGCAAGAGACAACGTACTCTAAATTTTACGGTGTAACGGCTGAAAGACTATGCTCAAGCCATGGCAGCTGGAAGCATGCCTTTGCTCAATCCTTCAAGGAGAGCTATGACATCATGGACACCTTTCAGGCCACCCAGGTGAGAAACATGGGGAAGTTCTGGGGCCATATTTTGGCGTCTGATTATGTGGGATTGGATGTCCTTGAAGCTATACATATGAACGCGACAGAAACCACGCCTGCTGGGAGAGTCTTTCTGAAGTTTATGCTTCAAGAGTTAGTTCTTGATCTAGGCATAGGAGAGCTAAAGAGTCGATTAGAAGAACCTTGGGTGCAGCCTTTTTTAAAAGGACTTTTTCCTGTTGACGACGTGGAGAAGACTAGATTCTCCATCAATTTTTTCACTGCTATTGGGCTAGGACCCTTAACAGAGGCTATGCGTCAAACTCTTGAAAGTGAGAAACTAACAATAGAGGAACAGAAACCAAGATCGTATGTCGAGGCGGATGCAGAAGTTGAGGATTCAGACGACGGTAATGAGGATCAAACCGCCAGAACATGGGAGAAATTCAATCGTATGCGCCAAGCAAGGAACTCGAAATCGGGTGGTGTTCATGAGGACAGGAATTCTCGTCAGCGATCTCGAACACCTCCTAGAAGAAGAAGATCTAGGACACCAACAAGACGAAGATCGCGTTCACCGTACAGCAAACGCTAAGTGCCCGGTACTTACTGATGAGCGGTTTTCTACAATGAAAGTGTGTTGAACACACAAGTGAAGTGCGCTTTGAGTCACCAAATTTAATTATAATGCATACATTCAAAGAAGAGAACGATTGTCAAACTGACAAAACATAGAAAAGGGGCTAGGAGTAGACCCTGGGTATATAATTGCACCCACCGGCGGAAGTTGGAGGGTGCGTAGTATCGAACCAAAAATAAACTAGGCTTCAATCAGAAGAAAAGTACCTTTAAAGAGAACTGAAGAGGTTGACCACAGGTGGAACATCGGCCCACAAGAGTATACTAAATGGAGCAGCTCTAGTTAGAGAGAATACCCCAGTATTTCTCACAACCATAGGCGCCGTCGGCCTTCCAGTAGTCGTTGAAGGCAGTGAACAAAATGACGGCGTTACCGCAAGAGGATTTGATAGAGTCAATGGCGGAAACCTGGTTTTGCTTAGAAGCAACAGCCTTACCCAAGGTTTCACCTTGAGATGGCCAGCCGGATTCGGTAATCAAAACGTTCTTGTTACCGTTGCAAGCACCCCAGACTCTTTGGATTTGCTGGTTCAACCATGTACCGGCGTCGCTGGCAGCGGTGTTGTAGTCGAAGTAAGCGTGAGCATTGACGGCCATGAAGTCAGAGTATTCACACAAGCCTGGGTTGTTGATGACAGCAATGAAAGTGTCAACAGAGACGACAGGACCAGAGTAGCCAGCGCTCTTTAGTGCAGATTTACCTTCAGAAACGAGCGAGCCAACTTGAGAGACAGAGGCAGCACCAGAGTTAACCAACTCGTTACCGATGGACACGGCGTAGACATCGTCCCAAGAGCCGTGGGCATCGATAGCACTCTTGATGGTGTTGACACCATCTTGAATAGCATCAGTGTAGTAGATACCTAGGAAAAGCTTTTGGTTGGAGGCCTTGTTTTGCAAAACGGCAGAGACTTGGTCGCAGTCGACACCATATAGTCTGATGATGTCGAAGCCAGAAAGTTGAGCCAACTCAGAGGCAATGTCAGAAGAGCTCTTGCAGGAACCAGAGTCGCTGTAAGGGGTGTAGGTGATACCTTTGGCGCCACCGGAGCCAACAGAGCCCGAGGAGGAGGAGGAGGAGCTAGCGGCAGGAGCAGAAGACGACGAGCTCGAAGCTGGAGCCGAAGAAGGGCTGGACGAGACGCTGGACGCAGCTGCGCTGGAAGCAGGAGCGGTCGAGCTTGGGGCAGCGGTTGGAGCGGCATCAACACCTCTAGAAACTTCAGACAACGAAGTCGATTGCGTGGCAGCTTGCTGGGCAATAGTGTTAGAGGCGTCTAGCTGCACAGTAGTTGAGGCACCGCCAATCTGCTGGGGGGCAGTACCGAACACGGTGGTGGTCTGAACGTTGGTAACGTATGCCACGTCTCTTTTGTGAGCAGCGTGTTCGTGACCCAGAGGGCTAGCTAGCGAGACGCCAGCGATCGCAGCAGATGAAAGGACCTGAGTAAAACGCATCTTAGAAAAAAGACGACGACTTGATGGAGCTTTGGTGGTGGTGGTGGTCTAAATGAATGGTCAAAAGTATAGTTGGGATACTCTTGAAGGTGACGACGCTCGCTGTTGAGGTTTAAGGAAGGACTGTCAGTTGGACTGGGCGAGAGCTGGTGTGTGAAGCAGTAAAGAAAGCTGTCAAAGTGAACAACAAGACAAGAAAGACTAGTTGTAAAAGTGGGTTTTAAAAGAGAGAGCCAACACAGGAATTCAGATCGATATCGTCGAAACCCACATTTCCTTTTAAAAAGCTTTTAATGTCCAATGACGGTTCGGGTAGTTAGCTTGTGCTGCCTACTAGTCTCAGGCGTTGCCTGGGTCGCCCCACGGTGCTGAGACAACTACACGGGATAATTTTTTTCTCATTACCCGATTCGTGTCGACTTTGTTGTCAAAGTTCGTGGAACTCGAATTTTTCCCGTGGGTGTAGTTACCATGTATGAAAAAAGTTTTTCTCTTACTAGATCTAGTTAAAGCAGAAAATTCGTGGAACGCAGTTGGTGGTGGTCCAGAAGCCGTGTTACCATAGAGGAATAGCGAGGAAGTGCAGGTGCAAGGAAGCAAAGTCGCTGCGGTGGGGAGCGAGAATCTGAGAAACAGACGGTCGTGCATGGTGGATCGGTGCAAGATGGCTCTTAGAGAACGGGCACAGCTAGAGCAGTTGATTTGTTTACCCGAAACGGAAAAAACAAGTTGGAAGAGTGTGGGTGAAGAAATGTAAGGCACAGGACAGGACTAGAGGTATGTACTCTTGTACGAAGGGTTTTGAGTTTGTGTATATCTTTTTCCACGAAGGGCTCTTTAAGGAGTCTGGGTTTGGTGCAAAATATCAACAAACACGTGGTGCCTCGAATCGAGCCCCATGCATTTCGACGAGAGATATAGTGTAATGTCACTCTGCACAATCAGATCCCACGACAGATCTCTAGTTTTAAGTCCAACTACAGCTATCTTCAGTATACTATACTTGCAAAGGCAGTGTCTTGTGAGGAGATCATTATAACTAGACTAGAGAAACAAGTGGCCCAAAAAGCTCTTGAAAAAAAAAAAAAAAAAATATCGTAGATCTCGGTCAAGATTGTAGCAAGATCATCGCTAATACAAAATCAACCAAATTGTGTAGATAGCCCATTTCAAAGTTTAATTATCTATATCTGGAATATAAGTCTAACTTTTTAAGTGCGTGTCTTAATACTGAGATGACACGGAAAGTTTACTTAACTGAACATAACATTTAATGACATTTTCACAAAATTTGAACGGTGTTACTGTCTAAATAAAAAGTCACGTGCAAACATACTGGGGTCCTCGTACGGAAGGATCTCCCTTATGCGTCTTTGTGGCAATTGGCGGTTAACGTGTATAAATAAGATCAACCATGTATCTTCTCTGGCGTAGCGCCACACAGTAATGACTAAAAAGCTGTAAGCTACAAGAATGACAGCGGTAGACGCGCAGTATCCAGCGTGGTGCCAAGATGACGAAGTTCCGGTAACGCAGGTGGAATTGAAAGATATCTTTGAAGATCTAACTGCAAAGTTCGGGTTCCAGCAATCGTCGAAAGAAAATATGTTCCACCATCTCCTGTCGCAGTTGGACTCGCGGGCCAGTCGATCTTGTGCAGCAAGTGCACTTGTATCGCTGCATGCGTCTTATGTGGGAGGCAATGAGGCCAATTTCAAGAAATGGTATTTTGCCGCGCAGCTCGATCTCGACGAAGAAGTGGGGTTCCAGAACATGAAGCTGCATGGAAAGGCTCGAAAACACAATTTGGATCTTGCCAAGAAACGCGGTGTGTCCGTTGACGAACACCTCCAGAAATGGAAAGAGGAAGAGGAAGAGTTCATCAAGAGCCACCCCAATGTGTCGAATACACCGACAAAACTCAAAGACGACACAAACTACAGAATAACAGCTTTAAAATGGAAGATGAAAATGCGTCAATTGGAGCCAGCACAAATGGCCCGGCAGTTAGCGCTGTACTTTTTGTGCTGGGGCGAGGCGAATCAAATTAGATACACTCCGGAGTGTCTGTGTTTCATCTACAAGTGCGCGCTAGATCACGATTGCAGCACCGAAAGCGAATGTCAAAAGTCAAAACCCGAATACTCGTATCTAAATGAGATCGTCACTCCCTTATACCGTTTTTTACGGTCTCAAATGTACAACGTGGATTCTCAGAATGGTAAATTGATCCGACTTGAAAAGGATCATAAGGACATAATAGGATACGATGACGTTAACCAGCTATTTTGGTATCCAGAAGGCATCGAGAGACTTGTTCTTGAGTCAGGAGAACGATTGATCGACAAGCCAAGACATGAAAGATTCAATGCCCTGAAGGACGTCCAATGGTCAAAGGCCTTCTATAAGACTTACAAGGAAACAAGAACATGGATGCATTGTGCGACGAACTTCAACAGAATCTGGATTATCCACCTGTCCACTTTCTGGTTTTTCACGTCCTTCAATGCACCGACTCTGTACACCAAGGACTACGTTCAGCTGCTCGATAATCCACCAACACAGCAAGCCCGGCTTTCAGCCATCGCTCTGGGTGGGACTGTTACCTGCGTGATCCAGATAATAGCTACCATTTTTGAATGGAGCTTTGTGCCACGGAAATGGCCGGGCGGTCAACACTTGACTAAAAGGATGATCGGGCTTTTATTTTGTTTGGTTGTGAACATTGCACCCTCCATATACGTGTTTGGATTTTTCGATCTTGATGTTCATTCGGGCCACGCTTACGTCGTCTCGATAATCCAGCTTACCATAGCTGTTTTGACCACTTTGTTCTTCGCGATTAGGCCCTTGGGCGGAATTTTTGGCTCTTATTTGCACAAGGGTCAAAAGAAAAGGCGTTACACCTCCTCACAAGTTTTCACAGCTCAATTCCCCAAACTGACGGGTCGCAGCAAATGGTTTTCGTGGGGTCTCTGGGTATTTGTCTTTGTTGGCAAATTCATAGAATCGTATTTCTTCCTTACACTATCCTTAAGAGACCCCATACGCGTCCTATCCATCATGGATATGAGCAGGTGCAGAGGAGACACATTAGTGGGCACACATCTTTGTCGACTACAACCGAAAATCACACTAGGCATTATGATCCTGACCGATCTGGTTCTCTTTTTTCTCGATACTTACTTGTGGTACATCATATGCAACTGCATATTTTCTATTATTCTGTCGTTTTCATTGGGTACCTCAATTCTCACTCCTTGGAAGAATATCTACTCTAGACTTCCCAAGCGGATTCACTCCAAGATTTTGGCGACTTCCGAGATGGACGTCAAATACAAGCCGAAGATTCTGGTATCTCAGGTTTGGAATGCCATTGTAATCTCGATGTACAGAGAGCACTTGTTGTCAATTGAGCATGTCCAAAGACTTCTTTACCAGCAAGTTGATTCAATGACGCACGACAAACGAGCTTTAAAGTCGCCAACGTTCTTTGTAGCACAAGACGACTCCACTTTCAAATCTATGGAATTTTTCCCCGAAAACTCTGAGGCAGAGCGCCGAATATCTTTCTTTGCGCAGTCACTGTCGACGCCTATAGCAGAGCCGATGCCAGTTGAGTGCATGCCCACTTTTACCGTTTTAGTCCCACACTACTCCGAAAAGATTTTGTTGTCATTGAAGGAAATCATAAAAGAAGAGTCAACAAAATCACGCATTACTCTACTTGAATACCTCAAACACCTTCATCCTACGGAATGGGACTGCTTTGTTCGTGACACCAAATTATTATTTTTGGAAGGCGATGCAGACCAAGACGACCCTGAACATGACTCGGAGTCGTTAAAAGAAAGCCGCGAAGATTCCACTAAGGACGCAGATGACAGATTTAAGTTCATGCAGAGCAGAATCAAAGACCTGCCGTATTTTTGCATGGGGTTTAGCAAATCCAATCCGCAATATACCTTGCGGACTAGAATTTGGGCGTCACTGAGATTCCAAACACTATACAGAACAATAACGGGATTCATGAACTATAGTAAAGCGATCAAACTGCTGTACAGAATTGAAAATCCATCGATGGTTCAGGCTTTCTTCACAAACTTTGATGATATGGAGCGAGAATTGGCCGCTCTGTCCAGAAGAAAGTTTAGAATGGTTGTTGCAATGCAAAGATACTCAAGATTTGATAAGGACGAGATGGAAGCGACAGATTTGCTTTTGCAAGCATATCCTGATATGTGCATTTCCTATTTGGAGGAGACTACAGAATTCAATGGCGAGTCCATATTTTATTCTTGTTTGATCGACGGGCATTGCCAAGTCGACAATGTTACAGGTGCGAGGGTTCCAATCTATAGAGTTCGACTCTCAGGAAATCCAATTCTTGGTGATGGGAAGTCAGACAATCAAAATCATTCATTGATATTTTATCGTGGAGAATACATTCAGGTAATCGACGCTAACCAGGACAATTATCTCGAGGAATGCTTGAAAATTAGGTCTCTGTTGAGTGAGTTCGAGGAGCTGGAAATCGATGGCGAAAGTCCCTATGTCGCTGATATAGATGACAGAGAAAAACGTGCACCCGTGGCTATTGTAGGAGCGCGAGAGTATATTTTCTCCGAGAACATTGGCGTGCTTGGTGACGTGGCGGCTGGAAAAGAGCAGACTTTTGGGACTCTTTTTGCGAGAACACTTGCTGAGATCGGAGGAAAACTGCACTATGGTCATCCCGATTTCTTGAATGCTATCTTCATGACTACAAGAGGTGGAATCTCAAAAGCTCAAAAAGGACTTCATCTTAACGAAGATATTTACGCGGGTATGAACGCAGTATGCCGTGGAGGCCGAATCAAACATAGTGACTACTATCAATGTGGAAAGGGGCGTGATTTGGGATTTGAATCTATACTGAATTTTACGACAAAAATTGGGGCTGGCATGGGCGAGCAATTACTCTCACGGGAATACTATTACCTCGGTACCCAGCTTCCTATCGATCGCTTCCTCTCTTTCTTCTATGCACACGCAGGGTTCCATCTGAATAACCTATTCATTACTCTGTCCGTCCAAATCTTTTTTGTGCTTCTCATTAACCTCGGATCTCTTAATCATGAAACAATAGCATGTTCCTACAACAGAGACTTGCCAATAACGGACCTGCAACAACCTATTGGATGCTACAATATAGAACCTGTACTCCACTGGGTGTCGATTTTCGTCCTCTCTATCTTCATTGTTTTCTTCATTGCATTCGCTCCCCTATTGATACAGGAACTGCTCGAGAAGGGAGTCTGGAAGGCAATCTCAAGATTCCTACACCACTTACTCTCACTGGCATCCTTCTTTGAGGTATTTGTTTGCCAGATATACGCAAGTGCACTCCTCACAAATGTCACATTTGGCGGCGCGAGGTATATTTCGACTGGAAGAGGATTCGCCATAACAAGATTAGACTTTTCTCAGCTCTATTCCAAGTTTGCATCAACTTCGATCTATTCGGGGGCCAAGATTTTTCTAATGTTGATATTTGCAACTGTTTCCATGTGGCAGCCAGCTCTACTGTGGTTTTGGATAACGGTCATCTCCATGTGTCTCGCGCCGTTTCTATTCAATCCGCACCAGTTTACATTCACAGATTTCTTTGTGGATTACAGGAATTTTATTCAGTGGCTGTCTCGAGGCAACACGGCGTTTGACCCGACTTCATGGGTAGAATTCATTAGAGGTTCGAGGGCAAGATTCACGGGTTTCAAGGCCAAACTGATTGATGATCCATCCGAGAAAAGTGGGAAAGAGACGAAGAGGGCTACGTTTACAGACATATTCGTTGCGGAAATCCTAGTTCCGGCATGTGCCACTGCTCTAAGTCTGACTGCCTACACTTTTAGTAATGCACAAACTGGTGTGACATCAGCCAGACCAACAGCAGCAATTGTTCGTCTTGGCATTGTTACGTTTTTACCCATCATCGCGAACATAACAATGCTTCTTACATGCTTTTCTCTCTCATGTTTCGCCGCCCCTCTCCTATCATTGTGCTGCAAGAAAACGGGTGCAACAATAGCTGCTACAGTGCATGCTTTTTCTGTCGTAATTCATCTGGTAAACTTCGAGCTCATGTGGTTACTAGAGGGGTGGAGTTTTGCTCGGGCACTACTCCTTTTGATAACCTTCATCAACTTTCAGGAGTTGTTGTTCAAGATTTTTACCGTGTTTTTCCTAACAAGAGAGTACAAAAACAACAAGTCACATCTAGCTTGGTGGTCTGGTAAGTGGTACAACACGGGCATGGGGTGGTCGGTAGTGCTGCAACCTACACGAGAGCTCCTGGTAAAAACTATTGAATGCAGTCTTTTCGCCAGTGACTTTATTTTAGGACATATGCTCATGTTCGTGCAGCTTCCACTGGTGTGCTCACCTTTCGTGGATCAATGGCACTCGATAATTCTGTTTTGGATGAAGCCAAGGAATCTGGTCTCCAACAAGTTAGCCTATACGAAGAAACAGAAACGAAAGAGAAGGCGCATAGTTCAGAAGTATTTTTTGCTACACTTCTCGATTCTATTGATATTTCTTGCACTATTGATAAGTCCGTTTTTTGTCGCGCAGTACATGCCGCAAGGACCTGAGTTTTTCCATGAGACCCACCTAGAGGGCCTATTTCAGCCATACGGCCAGGACAACAATGACACGGGTTCGAAGGCTCCAGCCCATATCCTCACCACTTCACCCCCCATGCCAACTTTCAGGACTGTTGCCTAGAGCGCACGGATCGCGAACCCTTTATACATGCATCATCGCCATAAACTGACACAGGGAAAAGAAAGACCACATTATACTGTCGCTGCCAGCTGGTCATATGCTCTGAGATTTACCGTCATCTTTCTGGCGTCCTGATAGTTCGTTGGTTATGACTGCATCGCTCTCCGTTTTTTATTTGACGTGGGTTAGGTGACCTAGATAGGTAATTTCAGTTCTAACTGAGGATTTCACCAGCTACAGTAAATCACATCATTTCAACACTACTGTAACGGTAGTCATTGATGGAACTGCCCCGCGTTTTCGAAAAATTGACAAAAAAAGGAAAAAAAGCCTACTTGAGAACGGTTGTAGCTTAAATTGACAGTTTGGCCGAAGTCTACGAGGCCGCGAGAACAGGAAGACATTCGTGGCGAGTGAATCGGGCACTGTGCGTCCGAGCAAAGTGTGTCTGTCCATTAGCCTTGCTGGTAGGTTTGGTGCAACTCATGATTTGCAAAAGGCACTCAACATGAGCCACAACAACCGGCGCAGATCCATCAGTAAAGCTGATAGTCTTTACAGCGCGTTTCGTGAGCTGGCGATGGCGGTGGGGGGCCGGCACGCTGCACATCGGAGGCTTCGGTGCCACTTTAGCAGTGAAGATCCGTCGTAGTGCAGTTGCCATACTGATCCCAAAATAGTTGTTTTCCATTACCCGAACAATAACAAAATTTTCAGAAAAGGCATTTCCGTTTTAGATTTTGGCACCACACGACATTTATACGGGCTTTTCTGACTGAGCGGTTTTTTGATAATGGGTATGTGTGCGCAACGCGAAAAAATGTGGTAGCTAGCTCGACTACTGTTAGGTACGGCCAATCTGCTTAGCTCAGGCTAGCCACGAATTCGAAGCCCCGATTACGGTTTTTCCTCGCGGAGCGAGATTCATTCAAATAATAAAAGGCCTCTCGAAGTGTGATGGAGATTTCACAACTTAACTTATTTCTTGAAAGAAAGATCTTTTCTTTGGAAGACTAGAAGGATTCTTTCAACGCAGAGATCTCCAAAAAGTCAAAAAGCAAATTGGAAGATGCTGTTCAACAAGGTTGCAGCTCTGTCTTTGAGCTCCTTGCTCGCCAGCACAGTCTCCGCAGCTGATTTGCCAGCTATTGAGATCAAAGGCAACAAGTTTTTCTTTTCCAACAATGGCTCTCAATTCTACATGAAGGGTATCGCTTACCAACAGGATAGTGCCAACTCCACACATGGCAACACTTTCAACGATCCTCTCGCTGACTACTCTGCCTGTTCCAGAGATATTCCATACATGCAAGCTGTTGACACTAACACAATTCGTGTCTACGCTCTAAATGCCAGCTTGGATCACACTCAGTGTATGAAGGCTTTGAACGATGCCGGCATCTACGTCGTTGCTGACTTGTCGCAACCTTCTGAATCTATCAACAGAAACAGCCCATCGTGGACGGTGGAACTGTATGAACGTTACACCTCGGTCGTTGATCAATTCCATAACTACACCAACGTTCTCGGGTTTTTCGCAGGTAACGAAGTCACAAACAACAACTCGAACACTGATGCTTCTGCCTTCGTGAAGGCCGCCATCAGAGACACCAAGGCTTACATCAAGCAGAAGGGATACAGATCTATCCCTGTCGGATACTCAACCAACGACGATGAAGATACCAGAGTCCCCATGGCCGACTACTTTGCCTGCGGTGACGACGATGTGAAGGCAGACTTCTATGGTATCAATATGTACGAGTGGTGTGGTGACTCTACTTTCCAAACTTCCGGTTACGCCGACAGAACCAAGGAATTTTCTAACTTGACCGTCCCACTCTTCTTTTCCGAGTACGGCTGTATCGAAAGCAGACCCAGAAAGTTCCAAGAAGTTGGTACACTATACGGTCCTAACATGACTGACGTTTGGTCCGGGGGTATCGTGTACATGTACTTTGAGGAGGAGAACAACTATGGGTTAGTTTCCGTAGCCGACAACAAGGTCAGCACCTTGTCCGACTACAGCTATTACTCGGAGACCATCAACAAGGTGTCTCCAACCTCCAAGAACTCCAACTCTTACTCTCCTTCCTCCACATCGTTGTCCTGTCCAGCCACCAACTCCAACTGGAAGGCTGCTACCAGTCTGCCACCTACCCCTAACAGCGCTCTTTGTGAATGTATGTCGAACTCCTTGAGCTGTGTTGTCGACGACAGCGTCAGCGAGGACGATTACGGCGACTTGTTTGGCGTTGTGTGCGGCACAATCTCTTGCGATGGTATCACTGCTGACGGTGCCAACGGTACTTATGGCTCATACTCATTCTGCAATGCCAAGGACAAGCTATCCTTCGTGTTGAACAACTACTACATTAAGAACGGCAAAAGCAAGTCCGCTTGTGATTTCAGTGGATCAGCTTCCTTGCAGTCTGCTACCACTGCCTCTTCCTGCAGTTCTGCTTTAAGCCAAGTTGGGTCCGTTGGCACTGGTTCTGCTAGTGGTCTTTCATCCTTTACCGGCTCCGGCTCTGGCTCTTCAGCATCTGGTTCCGGTTCGGGCTCTGCTTCCAAATCTTCAAGCTCCAGCTCCAGCTCCAGCTCCAGTGGCTCCGGCAAAAAGAACGCTGCCGTTGCAAGCACTCAGACCTCTTTGGCCAAGGTTTTCATGACCGCTTTGGTCGTCATTGGTGCTACCGCAGGTGTTGGTTTCGTAATCGCTTGATTATTAGAAACATCAAAAACCTTTATAGCATGTTATAACGATGGTTTGAAAAGTGACGATGATGGCTAGCTCATATGTCAAGTTGTGTTTTATATAGTTTGTTTCTGCTCTTAAATCTATAAAAAAGAAGCAATCCACTGCTCTCACCAAAACTGAGATACCTTTTGTATTCCAAGCCAGCTCCGGCTTGTTCCAGGCCCTCTGTTTTCGTTGTCGGTCTCGATCGAGAATCTATTCATTCTTGTTCACCTTTGCCGAACAAACTTCCGTCTCCCAAGACCAGCCGCAACTTGGTAAACACCTTGTACGAATTGAAAGTTAAAGTCAATATTGTCAAATATAGGTAAAAGATCTAGACGTCTTGTCTATTTACCTGTCACAGCCTTTAAAATACACAAGATGGTCTGAAAAAAGATTCTAGACCAGTTCTTCGGGGCTGTGCTTTCCGAATACTATTTAGAATTATCTTGGCTTACCGCTAAAGCTCAAGAAAGCCGCAGGCCAAGACTTGTTCAACTGTTTTTCACTTCGTTGAAACTTTTCAGTTTGGCGACGAACAACTGTTCTCGCGTTTCGCGTGCTTGAACGGGAGATCACAGTCAGGTATGTGTACAAGAGGTTTGTAGAATTGTGAATTTGTGTATATATATGAGTGGGAGTATGAGTTGCTTCGAGCAGACAATCGGTAGGTCCGTCCTGTCACAACAGTTAATTTCATTTGTTCATACGGACTGTGGGCTATAGAAACTTAGATATGTGGGGAAATTTAGCGGCTACTCTGGTCTGCTTTTTTTGCACACTCGGCGCTGTTACGGCCGATGATAATAGCGGAAACTTCACAAATACACCTGCAATTCAGGTCAAGGGCAACAAGTTCTTTTACTCGAACAACGGAACCCAATTCTATTTGAAAGGTGTTGCGTATCAGGCTGACACGGCTAACTCTTCCTCCACAGAGAACACTATTGTTGACCCACTGGCAGATTACGACACTTGCTCGAGAGATTTGCCATATCTGCTTGGCGCAGAGACCAATGTCGTTCGTGTCTATGCTCTAAATACATCTTTGGACCATAGCAAATGTATGGAAGCTTTTGGCAAGGCAGGGATCTATGTTATTGCCGATTTGTCCGAGCCATCGGACTCCATCAACAGAGACTCTCCAGCGTGGACTTTGGATCTCTACAAGCGCTACACGGGCGTGGTTGATGCGATGAGCAACTACTCTAATGTGCTGGGGTTTTTCGCGGGAAACGAAGTCACCAACAATAAGTCGAACACGAACGCGTCACCTTTTGTCAAGGCTGCAATCAGAGACACCAAGAAGTACATCAAAGACAAAGGCTACAGAGATATACCAGTGGGATATTCATCTAATGACGATGAGGACACTAGAGTTCCCATGGCCGACTATTTTGCCTGTGGTGATGAGGATGTCCGCGCTGACTTTTTCGGTATTAACATGTATGAGTGGTGCGGCTCATCGACTTTCCAAGAATCCGGTTACGAAGACAGAACAAAGGACTTTGGAAATCTAAGTATACCTGCCTTTTTCTCCGAATACGGTTGTATCGCTGAATCGCCAAGAAAATTTGAAGAGGTGGGTACACTTTAT
Source organism: Lachancea sp. 'fantastica' (assembly GCA_900074735.1). NCBI lineage: Eukaryota > Fungi > Ascomycota > Saccharomycetes > Saccharomycetales > Saccharomycetaceae > Lachancea > Lachancea sp. 'fantastica'. The sequence continues at coordinate 43,385 of LT598472.1, forward strand.
GGCAAGGATATGACAGATGTTTGGTCTGGAGGTATCGTCTACATGTACTTCGAAGAGGCAAACAAATACGGATTAGTTTCTGTCGATGGCAAAGATGTAAAAACCTTGTCGGACTACGATAATTTGAAAAAGCAACTGGCTTCTGTGTCTCCCTCTGGCGTTCAAATGAGTTCCTACAGCCCATCTTCCACTTCTCTTTCATGCCCCGCTACCAACTCGAACTGGAAGGCAGCAACTTCTCTACCACCAACACCGGATAAGGACGTGTGCGATTGTCTAGAAGGAGGTCTATCATGTGTTATCAGTGACAGCGTAGACGAAAAAGATTACGGTGATTTATACGAAACCTTGTGCGGCAAAATTGACTGTGGAGATATAAGTGCTGATGGTGAGAAGGGCAACTACGGTGCCTACTCTTTCTGTGACAATTCTGTCAAATTATCCTTTTTGCTAAACAAGTACTACGAGTCCAATGGCAAGTCTAAATCGGCTTGTTCCTTTGACGGGTCTGCGTCGTTGGCTTCAGCAACTAGTCAAGCTTCATCATGCCAGACCAAATTGTCTTCTGCCTCTGCAAAAGCTAGTGCCAGCGGCGGTAGTGGCTCATCGGGCTCGAGTGGCTCGGCATCTTCTTCTGGGAGCGGTTCCAGTAGCAGCGCGTCATCCAGTAGCAGCAAGAAGTCATCTGCTGGACTAAAAATCGAACCAGTTTCTTCAGCTGGGTTGTGGCTGATTTCTGTTTCAATTATGATGGCGTCTGTGGGGATGATATCTATCATTGTTTGATCATTACCCTTGACGAACCAAAAGCTGGTAAGAGACTCATTACTTGCTTTTCTCAAAGCACTGTATTGACTTCTTGCGCGGTCATTCAGAATGCTAATTCTTGCTGTGTCTACGTCTAAAGGTATGGTTAAGAGCTATGTATTTGAAATGTGTATTTTATTGAAATGAAACCCGATTAATCCGGATCTATTGTTACAAGGTGCCAATGTCCTCTAACTGCCATATCAACTCAGCGCATGATTTTCCCGCCATTGAAGAAGTTATTCAAATTTGAATGAAAAAGCGGACAAGCAAGTACAAGTTACTCAATGCAACATAGAAAAAATACTTTCATCATCTAGCAAACACCTTTCACTTGTGAAGACGTCTCTATGGGCAACTCAAATGCCGAAAATTGCCAGTACACCAGCCCGTTTGGTGCGGAGAAAGCCAAAAACATGTCGGTAGCTCTCAAGTTCGCTAAATTTGCAAGGTTGTGATGAGGCAAAAAGCTAAACGTAAGCCACGAAAAACCAAAACTTTCAATGCATAAAATCTATCATAATATCAAATGTGTTTGCGTGGGTGTTTGTGTATGCATTGTATACCTCATTTGCCTTTTCGATTCTCAACACCAGCACACCATAACTATGGAGCTAGCCATTGTTCAAGTTCATTTTGTTCAATGTCAACTCGCAATCATGAAGATTTCATTAAGTGCCTTGGCATCCATTACCGCAGCTCTTTTCTGTTTGATCCACTTGGAACGCACTGACAACCTTGATGCAATATCTTCGCTACTCTTGGACTTTGGTTTCAACATTGCGTCACGAGAGACTTCTTCACTGTTACTGTTTTCATCGCGTGGTTTTCCTTCTCTTTTGCTAGACTTCTTGTCCTTCTTCGCAGCCGTCTTTTCCTTCTTTTCCTTCTTCTCTTTTCTATCCTTTTTATCTTTCTTGTCTTTCTTGTCTTTCTTGTCTTTCTTGGCCTTCCGAGACTTCATCTCTGACTCATTGTCGCTACCAGATTGAACTTGTTTATCCTTCTTATCCGATTTTCTATTCTTCTTGTCTTTCTTGTCTTTCTTGTCTTTCTTGTCTTTCTTGTCTTTCTTGACCTTCTTGACCTTCGTCGGTTCATCATCCTCATCTGATCTAGCCCGCTTGGCGCTTTCGTTACTGTACAATTTGAGAGTCTTAGTCTTAGCATCCCAAGTACTGGCTAAGACATCACCTTTTATGAAGTGTACACCCCATTTCCCATTGATTATGTTGTCTCTTCTCTGAGTGTCTAGCTCATTGGAGACACTTTCTTCCTTACCATTGAGACGTCCCAGCAAGCGTTGAAACGCATCTAAGCCCGCACACTCTCCACTATCAAATTCGTCCGTTTTTTGCTTGTTACGGAGTTTCGCTCCCAGACCTAGATTATCATCTTTTATTGAGACTTTGACGTGGGAGGTTGTTGAGTTGGGCATGAGACCAAGCCCAGAACCAGGCTTCCATCCCATCTGCTCTAGATGCTTGTGGCCAAACCTCGACGTGTCATTACTCCAGTTGGTATTTCTTGGGTCGAATCCAAGTTTCTGTCTGTTTTTGACAGCTGCCAACCCCATGTTCGGATATCAAAGTTACCAAAAGTCAAGAATTCGTTTGGCAAGGTTACCTGCGCTATCAAGTTTGGCTGATGTTTATCAAACTGTGTTCAAACGTATCTCATCTCATCTCATCTCATCGCATCTCATCGCCATGAAATTTTTCATTACTTTTAGCGCGCTTATGATAGTGATCATTATTAACGAGAAGATAAAAGGTCACGTGGAAAAGCTTCGTAAGTTTTTGACGTTAGAATTTGCAGCATAGAAGGGGAGCACAACAATGGAACTATATGTGCTTCTCTGTATGAAATTGTCCAGTTTTTTTTAAAAACAAAATTTTGAAAATAAGGTAGACAATTGCAGGTCACGTGACATGCGTCAGCGTCACTACTTAAAAAGCTTCACGTAAATGGTTTAAAAGCCTGTTTTCAGCTTCGAGGAATGCTAAAAGATGTGTGTCCAGGCCAACCTTTGTCCACACCCTATCTATTTCGAAGGAGACCGAGTTGGTTTTATAGATTCACGGCGTGCGTCTCGAGTTTCTCAATCGTCGTCAATGCTTCTTCAATGCGGAAGTGGGTTCATTATGTTATGCAGGCTACAATAGTCAGTAGAAAATTATACAAAGAGGTGCTTCTATGCTCATGCAAACCAGTGCTGGATCTCCTGGACAACGTCGGAAGGATATCTTTGAAACAAAGCCATTGCTTCGCCCTGAGGCAGAGAGCCAAGAAGCTTTTTTGTAGACTCAACAACGGCGGAGGCGTTCCTTCCCACAAGCGAACGGTGACGTAGCGCCTGGACAACATAATCGAGAACGTTGGGAATTGCAGCTGGGCTGGTGACCAGAGGTGAGTGGGTATCGATCAAGTGCGCCAAAAATCTATAATCAAAGGCTGCTGCCTCTTCGTCTTGAACAATAGGAAATGACTTCAACCAACTTGCAACGTACGTGTCGTAGTTTGGTATGCTGTTGCCAAAGCTGTGCAAAATCTTGGCAACTGCTGCACTGGCATTTTCTGTCGATGTGACGTTCTCTTCTGATTTTGAATCTGGAATGGAAATAACGCGTGTAAGTGTATCCAGACATTCTAGGCATTCCTGTGCATAGGTTTCACGACTATGTTGAGCGCAGACACCTATCACGTAGGACGCAGCCTGGCGGATGGAAGCATCAGCCGAAAGTAAAAAGTCCTTGACATCGTTGATAAAATTCGCCTTTAGAGGCTCTGTGGCAGTTCCTGCATTTTCAACCATATCCCCAATGGCACAGAGAGCAAACAAGGTCAGGATGACTTGCCCGTCCCTCAAATATGTTATAACAAGAGGCCATAGTGCCTGAAACTGTTCGAAATAAGCTCCTCTGCTCGACTTAAAGACAGCGCCCAATGACTTGTTGATATCGTCCAGAAGGTCCTCATCGGTATAGTCTTCGAGATCTTCATCAACGTCTTCGTTGTATTCATCTTCTTGGCTGCGACGCTGTTTCACACGCTCGTAAACGTCCGACAGATTCGCGGAAATGCCTTTTGTGTATTGAGTTAGCTGTTCCGTGTTCAAGCTGTTCTCCCCCATGATAGCGAGGCCATCTACTAGCGCAGTGTGGTAGATTTGTGTTATTTCAGGCATTGGTTCAATCATGATACCGTTCAGTAGCTTATTTGATGCCAAATGCCACAGCTCCAGAACTTCGTTGTTTTGAGTCCCAGTCGCCGAGGTTAGCGCAGAGAGCAGAACTGGAATGAGACCAGCACCAGTAGCTCTCACACCATCATGCAAATAGAAGTCGATGGAAGGTATAGCAATTTCCTTCATAATCTCTGGCACGTACACGGCAAAGTAATTCTTCAAAATGGTTGTATAAACCTGAAGAAGCTCCATTGCCGACACTTTGTCATCCAGGATAGAAGTATGAATAGCAATGTGTTTGCCTTGGACTTGAACAACGTCCCAATCTGAGTACTGTTGAAAGTTGGCCGCCTCTTCTTCTTCAATCAAACTTACATCCTGCGTAGCCTTGGCTGTTTCTAGCAGGGGAGGTATCACCACGGGAAGAAGCATAACAAAATCTTCCCTGAGAATACGGCATATTCTGCTCCATCCATGTTCCAAGTAAGACTTGATTGGATCATCATCTTCTATGCCATGGTTTTGGTAAAGAATAAAGAGCTCAATCAGTTCTTGTGATTGAGTCATAAATTTCTCTTTGCCCACAGCAAGCGCAATCAAAGTAGAGCACTCAATGCATTTACCTTTCAAAAGTCTGTTGGAGCTGCCCATATCCGTCTTCAGAACGTTGATCAGAAGTGGCATCAACGTGTCGTAGTATTTGATGAATTTCTTTTCTGCTGCTTCAGCGATGAAAGCAATGGTTGTCAAAGCCTGTTCTTGAACATAGAATTTAGAGCTCTGCAAAAGAGTCAATAAATTCGTCAAGAGGTCATCCAAGTAGGGTTCCAAAATAGTTTGAGTGGCATGCTCTGAGAAGTTTACTAGCGCAGCTGCAGCATGCGTTTGAACTCTGTCAACAGATTGGGGTGTCAATTTGGAGATTAATGGAGCTATAATGCGCTCGTGAGAGGTCCTTTGGATAAGAGGGGCAAAATCTGTTGAGATTTGACCTAGAGCGTTGCAGCAACCATACTGAACTCTGGGGTGAGGATCGTTGATCAGAGGAATGACCATGTCAAGAATCTTGGGAATCTCTCCAATGAGAACGTCTCTACATCCTTCTGCTGCAGAAGACAGCGCCATAAGAGCACCGAACCTTTCTCTCCATTCAGACGATGCTACCATTTGTTGCAAATACTGAAAGAGAGGGGGTGCAAGTACTTTACCACCCAATTTAAGGGAAACACGATCCAAGGCTTGGCGCGCGTGATCGTAGGTCACTTCTTCATCATCTTCTTCCGTATCGTCCGAGTTGTGCCATTCTGAGGCCTGATCATCATCAATTGACACTTCCGTCATCATGATGAGCGCATTCATGATCAATGACTGCGCATAGCTTGCATTGGTCTTACACATCTGTGGGGCACTTTCGCTAAAAGCTGTCAAAAGCTCAAGCGCGGTGGTTCTAGCCGAAGTTTCCAAATCTTTGTTCTTTATAACAATATCGATGAACTGAATCATTTGATCAAACATAGACTTGAAAAGTTTTGGCGCCAATTCCACTAATTCTATCAAGGACTCGAAAACTGATGCCAGAGCATCATCCTTACCATCATCAAGAAAGTTTGGTAGACTATTCAACAAGCTCGGCAAAAGCACTCCAAGATTGGACCAGTGTTGCTTGGGAAGTTGTTTGAAATATCCGACAAAAGATGTGACAGCCGCGACTTTGACGTTATCGTCAACATCAGTGAAGCCAGCTTCAAATATGGGGAGCACGCTGTTGATGTCAACCGCATTGATGAGATGTGGCACAGACGTGAAAATACGGAAGCTGGACTCACGAAAATTGGGATCCGGGTTCTTTATGGCCTCGAATAGAGCGGGAAGCAGCTCTGGCCAGTCAGGCAAGTCTTCCTGCGCACATTCGGCAATTGCATCCGACAGCTTGTGACGAATTCCGCTGGGTCTCTCTGTAACGAACCCTTTCAAAAGTGTGTTACGAATTTGTGCCAGCACGGATTCATTGATGTGTGTGATGTTTTTTGCAATAATGACAGTTTTGGAGGAGGGTGGTGCTCGCAGCGCCAACTTCCGAAACAAAACGGCAGATAATGCAGCTAGCGTCAGCTCTCCAGAGAAGGATGCCTGCTCAGCTAAAAACATCAGCAAAACATCGATGTTTGTTGGCGTGATCCAGTTCTTGTTCAAGGTATTCTCCGCCTCTGCTCTAATGGTATTAACAGGCGAGGAGAACCCATTGAGCACCTCGATCAAAGTTCTGTTCACCTCATCGGGAAGCGCAGACATTGATGCGATAAATCAAACGGCTAATGAGCTCCAAAGATATTGATTTCGAAAAAAGACCTGCTATAACTTATCAATTTCGCGAACTCGGTGTTTTCACGAACGACGCTAGATCTCGAGGTAAGAGGCTCTTCTTCAATGCTTTTGTATTTAACAACGTTAGCTCTGTTACTTGTAACAGACGAAAACTTTTCTATAGAATCAACTTTAGACATTATGAGTACCCTTGTACGAAAGGTCAATATTTGAATATGGCCGATATCCATAAGACTAGAGACTAACAGGCTAACAACAAGCGGAACGTAGCGTGAAGGACCGATAAAACATCGTCTCTTAGGGATTTATAGGTCTTATAAGATCACGGAATTTTAGCTAAGTAAGACGATGTTATATATCTCAGTTCGGAATTCAGCAACGAAATAAGTGAATTGAATAATATGGCATCAGATTACGCAGAAGAAAGCGGTTTCAAAGAGCCTATATCTGCCAATAAAGCCGATCAATTCCACAAAATACTGGAGAAATTGGATTCTTTGGAACAACAGGTCGTTTCAGTGGCTAGTAGTGTACAAAAGAAGGTTGGACGGAGGCCGCGCCATGGAACTGCCAAAAAAAAGTCTAGAAAAAGTACTAGTCGAGTGACGCGGAGTCCAGATGACAATAAAATGGCAGATATCTCGATGCCACGTATAACCTCTCTAGACCTACTTGTCAGCGCTTTACCTCAAGACAACAAAGAGCCTAATCAAGACAATGCTACTGGTAAGTCAAAGCTCAGCGCAGCAGGTATTACAGGCAATTCTGCCAGAAAGTCGGAAAGTTCTGATGTCTCCGAAAGTGGACTTACGGGGGACTTTGGAGTGATCCTGTCGTATTCCGTGTTATCACCGCGAGGATTGCAATGGATCAAGTCTAAAAGTGTGCACTGTGATGAGGAGATTGACTACCTTTCAAAATGGTACTCGAGGTTTTTACGTGGTAAGGACTCAGATACTCTGTTTCCAGCGCCTTTGGGCCTGAAACCGCTACCAGAAACCGAAGTTTTAGAGACCCTGATAGAGATTTTCAATCAGTCGGGACTTGAGACGCTCTCTTTCATACCGGCCGACACTGTATCTGCAATCTTTAAGAATTTTCTCGAAGGCGGACTGCATAGTTTGAATCGATCTCATTCCATCACATTACATGTGGCATTTGCATTGGTCAGTCATTTTCAACAGCACTTTTACAAAACACAGGTAGAGGGCATTCCTCGGCGAGTATTAGGCCTTGTTCAAAACAATGCAAAACTGCGAGAGTTGGAAGACATCTTCATATCCAATGCATTATTCAATTACCATCAGGTTTCTATACTACCGGAAGGAATTGATACCCTTCAATCTTTCTTGGCACTCATGGCTTACGCAGACGTCACCGGTGCTTTGCATGCCTCATATATGATGGTCACTTTAGCCGTCCGTTTGGCTCAACATTTGGGCCTCCATGCCGAGACTTCTTATGAAGGGTTGCCATTTGACGAGTCAAACAAAAGGAGAAAAATTTGGGGTGTGTGTCGCCATTTTGACCTCAAGGTTTCTTTAATATTGGGAAAGCCGCCTGTCGTTGCCCACTACGACACCACGGCGATTTTTGGATCTGAGTGTACCCCGGTGGAGCTTTTGGCAGATGCTTCGTTTGGAGCAGCATCTTCACCACCTACCTGTCGATCAGAATTTGCACGCAACATGTTCAGTTTCGTTATGAAGGAAGTCGGATTTGACGTCTTCGGCGGTTATTATATCTGTCGGAACAATTTCATAGCTTCCTGCATATACAGTGACCTCTATGCTCCTTCAGCGACAATGAACGTTGCGAAGCATTTTCGAAGTGCTAAGGCGCTACTCAAGGAGATGGAAGTATTCAGGTTATCTCTTCCGGTCGGGATGAGACCGTTTGATCCTCCAATCAGTCAAACTTTGACAGAGCTCGTAAGATGCAGCGATTTGCCTGCGGCAATGACAAGGCTATATATCTACAGCGTCCAATTTGGCTTCTTCACCAACTTGATATTTATTCAAAGGGCAATGTTCAAGACGCAAATGTACATGAAGGAGATGGGACTTTCGAGGCAAACACCAATTTACGAAGGCGTAAGAACTGCAAGGGCCATGCTCACTTACGCTCTGGCAATATCCGAACTAAGCTTAGCGAGCTACTTCAAATCGTTCCAATGGTCCGTAAACTTGGCTTTTTTCGAAATTTTCGTTTATACCCTTTCGAAGCAGGAAAATCAAGTTGCCTTTGAAGCCGACGTGAAGTTGATGGCGTGCGTATACTGCGATTTCATCAGCTGTTCGCATTTCTTGGACACAGGGTCATCTCCTGGAACTCAGGATTCTGCAACTGAAAAAGAGGGCTCAAGAAAATCACATTTTGCGACCACTGACTTTTCAAGCAATTTCAAGTACCTCATCAATGTTCTCCGCAAGACTTATTCATCGAAATTTGACCGAGACGTAATGTTAACGGACAAGCAACTGGAAAGCCTAAAATATGTTACTAATTTTTATCCGGAGCCGGAGGCCGAAAATGGCAGACAAGTTTCACTGAATCCCTTTCTCATGGACAGCATGGATCTTGTTGCATCGGACACACTGCATTTCCTCATATAAAGTTGGTGGCATAGGTTGTCTAGAAAAGTCTGCGAATCGTGTTCTTGGACATGAAAGACTGTGTTTCTTTATGAGAAAAGGCTTTTCGGAGAGCAAATGACTCTATTGCGAGTAATTGATAATTGAATTCTCGAAAGACAATTGAACTCTCGAGAGACAATTGAATCCTCGAAAGACTTCATTAATTTTAGGTCCAGCATTCTACCATGGTCTTGTGGCAATTCGGTGTGCTCCTCATTCTTGCAAAGAGGCAGCGATCGAGGTGCCTTGCGGCGGGAACCGGTCATGATTGAAACCGGATCTGGAAGCAACGCTGTTGGTCTTGCAAAGCTACTGTGCCTACTGGCACTCTGATTTTTGTGTGGATGGTGCTTCCAAAAATACGCACTCTAGTGGCTGAGTTTAATAAATCACAGACCCCATTTTTGAGATTCTGCATGGCTGCGGAAACTCTTGTCACTGGCATTTTAATTTCTGCGAAACACTACAAAGTTTGTAGAGATCAAGTGAAGTCAATGCGCGATCCCATCCTGGATGTCTTCCGTCGTTTAGCCGAAGTTCGATTTAGTGTTTTATCATCTTAGATCAACCTCGCACGTTTAATCGGTCCAAAAACTGCTAAATGCCACCTCTCCACTGGCGCTGACAATGATTGGGGCTTCAGCACTAAGACAGGGGCCTTGGAAGGACCTTCGAGAAATTGGATGTTGACTTTTGATGAGAGAGTTTTGAATGTAATCAGTATTGAACACCACTTGCATGATACAAGAACAAAAGATTCACAGAAAGAGCAAGTTGCACCTTGGAATCTAATTAGAAACCGGTTTGAGCTAAATGAATTCCGGTTTGTCTTTTTTTGAGAAGCATGATTGTTAGGTATTGAATTGTCAAGGCAGAATCTTGCTTTTCGTCCTATAAGCACAACTCTTCAGAACTTTGATAGAACCATATGGCAAAAGCTACATGTACTATTCCAATTGCAAAGATAATCTTTGGCGGATGCTCCCAATGACTGAAGTAGGCTTTCGCATAACAAGCTCACAAAACTAGCGAAAGATTTGACAGAAGCGGTTGTGGCCTAAATTGAATGAAGAACTTAAGATTCTGGCAAATCTTTTTACATATTTTGGTGGAAACTGGAATACCAACTGCTGGATGAACCCTTCCCGTAAAGCGCCAAACTGCACTCACAAAAATTGTTCGACCACGTGATGCTTTAATTGCTGATGGTATTGCTAAACTTGCCCAGAAAGTAGAGCAACAAGCACGGCTACTAGTTTAGAGCACTCTGGCGCACGGTATAAATTATACACGTCTTTTAACCTCGAATTGTGTTCCTAGGAGTCACAGTTCGATAAATGTGTGATACCTGGGGGGGAAAGAAAAAAGTTCACCGGAGAGTGATTTTATAAAACATGTCAAAAGTGAGGGACTTATAAATAAGCGTACTTGAAGGAACTGGTTTTACAGTGATCGGTTGATAGCACGCTAGAAGATCATTTTATCATAAGTATATAAATTTGGTACTCTATATACAGCGGAATATCTATTATGGTATGTATGGTGTAATGATTGTTCCAAGTGTAATCTAATCTTTTTTACCTGACACCAATACATATCATCATACACGCATAAATCACGTCTCACGAAACCTTTTGATCCTTGTTCTATTGAGTCACGTGACCGCAAATTCTCATCACTAATTCCAAAGGCTCATCATCACCGATATGCCAGATACATGAACGAACTCCTAAACCAACGTCTATTTTGCTAGTAATCCAAACTCATTGGGACGTCACATCTCCATCCATACAACCAGATTGCTATTCTTTTGGCGGATGCAAACTGATTTCCTCGAGGCACACGGGTGATTGCCTATGCCAAGAAAAAAAAAATTAGAATATTAGGACCTAAAGAAAAATCACAGTTGATCGATATCTAATCTGACGCTCCTGGCCCTGCAGTGACAAAGAAACTATATCCAAGTACCTTCAAGGTACTATCTACGTGTACTTAGTAAGCCACATTCACAAAAATTTCAAAACACCGATAGATTAGCAGATGACAGTCTGTCGTTTGTAACCTGTCGTTAAAAGCCAGTCGTTACCAATGATTTAGTAGGTCTTTCACGACAACTCTGGAGCCAAATACACCATTTACACAGCTGATACGAAACCATCTCAACGGTATCAAGGGTCTACAGTCTACAATAACCACTGTTAACTTTCATTCATTTTCCATCTCATCTTTCCAGCTCTTGCATCCCGTCTTCCCGCTTTATCTCCAGCCTTTCTCCGATCTGTCTTAGCTAGTTCATTGTTCACTAGTGCGTTTTCACCCTCAGTCTCAAACACACCGTTCCGCGGAATCCAAAACGTCCACGGAGAGTTGTATCGGATCCTGCAAGCCAAGCCACATGCACAGCAGCAGCAATCAACAATTGTTCTGCGGGTTATTCTCGGCCGATGCTGTCTGGTTAGGCCCGCTTACATCCGCGGTGACTGGATTCCGTAGATCGCGATCGTGTTGCGGGTTTCGGGGTTCGACTTACCGCTGTCATCGCTTAGAAACGGCTGTGCAAAACCGAAAATGCACACTATGTACGGCTCCAAACGTGACCGATGACATATAATAATAATAATTATAATAATCAATATTCAATATTCAAAAGCGGTTTACGTATACAGTGACCACCTCCCTCATTGCCACCTATAATGGATGTAATTTTACATGCATATAAGACAGTAAGACAAACTGAGACAAGTCCAGCAAGATAGAAGGTTGATAACAATACAAGTTAGCGGGTCTTCAACTTGGTTTAGCATTTGTGTGGATTATCAAGCGTGCTTAGAAATTCTGGCGCTTTTTGTTGGCACACCGGAACAAAGTGTGCTCTAAGACCTTACAGGTTTTTGCCGTTTTCGCTAAAAATAAGGATCTCGGTAGCTCATCAGGGATTCTTTGCCGCTATTTCAAGACATTGCAATAACTAGCATATCAATCAAGAAGATAAAAAGGCATAAACAAAGCCGATCTATCCTGTTCCTCCCGCATTTCTCGCATTTTTCGCATATTTATATATAACCCCTCCTCCTCCTCCTCCAACAGGCCCGGTCAGTGTGATGAGCAGCTCCAGCGAATTTGAAACACCGCCTAAAAGCGAAAAGGAGCACAATTTGGTGGACGGCAACACTGGGCTGACACGTCAGCCCAGTGCTGCAGACTCCAATAGACCAGAGCTCTTTCTCAACAGCGACGATCTGGAAAAAGTGTCCGGATCGGAAATATATCCACAGAAGCGACTCTTTTCGCTGTTCCATTCCCGCAAGATTCCTCCCATTCCAGAAGAAAAGGACCGCAAAGTCTACCCACTATACCACACCAACTTTGTGTACCGTATCTTTTTCTGGTACGTCTACCCGATCATCCGCGTTGGGTACAAACGTACGTTGCAGCCCAACGATTTGTGGGTCATGGATCCACGCATCAGCATCGAAACCATGACTCGCGAATTCGACACGTATTTCGATGGTTATGTCGAAAAAGCCCGTGCGCAGTACGCACAGGACCATCCAGACGCCACGCCACAGCAAGTGATCGAAAACACGGTTCTTCCGAAATACACACTACTCAAGTCTTTACTGTGGACTTACAGATGGCAATATTTCATGGCGTTTGTGTTCATGAGTCTGTCAAACGCCGCCACTGCGTTTCTGCCGATGCTCACCAAGCGGCTCATCACTTTTGTCGAGCGCAAGGCATTAATTTCAGGTCTAAAAGTCAATCCAGGCGTAGGATATGCCATTGGCGCCAGTGTCATGATGCTTTTGAACGCGATTCTCTTCAACCATTTTTTCCATAATTCCCAGATTACAGGTGTTCAGGTCAAGTCGGTGCTGATCAAAGCTCTATTGCGGAAATCGTTGAAGCTTTCAAGTTACTCTAAGCACAAATTTCCCAACGGTAAAATTACATCGATTATGTCCACGGACTTATCAAGACTCGAGTTGGCCATCATGTTCCAGCCTTTGGTGGGTGCGTTTTTTGTCGCGGTTACTATTTGCATAATTTTGTTGATCATCAACTTGGGTGCCATCGCTTTGGTGGGCGTAGGTGTCTTCTTTGCAGCTGGATTTGTATCCACCATGGCTTTCAAGTCGCTCATCAAAGTTCGTAAAGCTACCAACATCTTCACAGACGCAAGAGTTACTCTTATGCGCGAAATCCTAAACAGTATGAAAATGATCAAATTTTATGCATGGGAAGACGCATATGAGCGAAATGTTCAAGATATTCGCACGACCGAAATTCGGAAAACTCGTTACATGCAATTCACGAGAAACTTTGTCACTGCTTTGGCTGTTTGCTTAACAAATATTGCATCGATGACCACTTTTCTAGCAATGTACAAGGTGAACAATGGCGGTAGAAGTCCCGCCAATATCTTCTCTTCACTCTCTCTTTTCCAGGTTTTGAGCATTCAAATGTTTTTCCTACCAATGGCCTTGGGTACCGGAGTTGATGGACTAATTGCCTTGGGGCGTGTTCAAGAGGTTCTCCAAGCCGGTGAAGACGATCAGGATATTGAGGCGCATATTTTGCCCATGAAAGACGAAAAACTCGCTCTCAAGCTGGTAGACGCTTCATTTCAGTGGGAAAACTTCGAAGCAGAAGAGGCTAAAGAGCAAGCAAACTTGAAAAGTCAACTGAACGAAACAAAGCACAAAAAAGGACAGGACGAAATTGTCACGGCAAAAGAAACATCGTATGAAGAGTCACTTACGAAACAAGAGTCTAGTACCATTGATGATAGCCCTAATACATTGTTCAAGGGCTTCGACCGTCTTAACTTTGACGTCGCAAAAGGCGAACTGATCATTGTAACAGGTTCCGTGGGTACTGGAAAATCATCACTTTTGAATGCACTCGCCGGTTTCATGAAGAAGACGAGTGGAGATATGTACAAAGACGGCTCGCTGCTGCTATGTGGATACTCTTGGGTGCAAAACGCCACGGTCAAAGACAACATTTTATTTGGTACTCCATTCGATGAAGCCAGATACAAAAAAGTTATCAGCGTTTGTTCGTTGCAGGCCGATCTGGATCTTCTCCCTGCTGGGGACCAAACTGAGATCGGAGAGCGTGGTATTACTCTTTCTGGAGGTCAAAAGGCTCGTATCAATTTGGCCAGAAGCGTCTATAGAGACATGGACATTTACCTGTTTGACGACGTTTTGAGTGCGGTCGATGCTCGGGTTGGGAAACACATTATGGACGAATGTATGATGGGTATGCTTGGCAATAAAACGAGAGTGCTTGCAACACATCAATTGAGTCTAATTTCCAGAGCATCTAGAGTTATTTTCATAGACGTTGATGGTTCGGTCGATGTTGGCTCCGTTCAGGAATTAAAGTCGAGACACACAGGATTTGTTAATTTGATGGAGTTCTCTAGGCACTCTGAAACTGAAGAAACCCCTCAAGAAATGTCGAAAAACTCGCGACCAGCTGCCAATCGTAATAAAAGTGAAGTGGAGGTCGCAGAATTGCATAAGCAACTCAGCAAGAAGTCCCAGATTCAAGATGACAACAATGGTCATAATACTGGTCAGATTACTGCTAAGGAAGAGCGTGCCGTCAATTCGATCAGCTGGAAAGTATACAAGGAGTACATTTCCGCTGGGGTTGGTAAGAAGGGATTCGTTTTATTGCCTCTCTATGTGCTGTTTTTGGCCCTTTCTACCTTCACTCTTCTATTCTCGTCCGTATGGTTGTCGTTTTGGACAGAAATGAAATTCAAGAACAAAAGAACGCCTTTCTACATGGGCATGTACATTTTCTTTGTTTTCTTCAACTACATCTGTACTACAACCCAGTTCACAATGCTCTGTTACATTGGTGTAACAGCTGCCAAGTGGCTGAATCTGAAGGCTGTCAAGCGTTTGCTGCACACCCCGATGTCGTTTATCGATACGACTCCTATCGGACGAATCCTCAACAGGTTTACCAAAGACACCAATACGGTCGATTCTGAACTCACTGAAAGTGTACGGCTGTTCGTTTATCAAGTTGCAAACATTATTGGTGTTATGATCATGTGCATTATCTACTTACCGTGGTTTGCCATTGCTGTTCCATTCCTCTGCTTGGCCTTCGTTGCGGTTGCTGACCATTATCAAAGTTCAAGTCGAGAAATCAAGAGATTGGAAGCGTTGCAGAGGTCGCACGTCTTCAATAACTTCAATGAAGTTCTCGGTGGCATGGATACCATTCGGGCATACAAAAGTGAAAAAAGGTTTTCCAGAAAGTCTGATTTTCTCATTGACCGGATGAATGAGGCAGGTTATGTGGTGGTCAGTTTGCAAAGATGGGTTTCTGTCTCCCTTGACATGATTGCGATGTCCTTTGCATTGATCATCACATTATTGTGTGTCACACGTCAATTCCATATTTCGGCTTCCTCGGTGGGTGTGCTTCTAACATACGTTTTACAATTGCCAGGTTTATTGAACTCGTTGTTGAGAGCTATGACACAAGGCGAGAACGATATGAACAGTACGGAAAGACTGATTTCATATGCCACGGAGTTGCCTTTGGAAGCTGATTATCGGAGACCTGAAATGAGTCCACCAGCTGATTGGCCCCTTGACGGAAGCATTGACTTTGAAGGCGTTAATCTGGCATATAGACCAGGACTACCAGTGGTTTTGAAAAATGTCAATTTGCAAATTGGCAGTGGCGAAAAGATTGGTATTTGCGGTAGAACGGGTGCTGGTAAATCTACAATCATGAGTGCTCTTTACAGAATTTGCGAACTTGAATCTGGAAAGATTTTTATTGACGGTATTGATATTTCAACTTTGGGTCTTTATGAACTGCGTTCGAAACTATCAATCATTCCTCAGGACCCTGTAATGTTTAGAGGTACTGTTCGGAAGAATTTAGACCCCTTTGGCGAGCGTACGGATGAGGATCTGTGGGATGCATTAGTGAAAAGTGGTGCTATCAGCCCAGAATTGGAACCTGAAGTACGCGCTCAGAGCTATGAAAAGGAGGGATCGCTAAGTGCCCTTCACAAATTTCATTTGGAGCAAGAAGTGGAAGAGGACGGTACAAATTACTCCTTGGGTGAGCGTCAATTACTCGCACTGACAAGGGCATTGGTGAGACAGTCGAAAATTTTAATTTTGGATGAAGCGACTTCTTCCGTCGATTACGAGACTGATGCTAAAATTCAAGCTCGTATTGCGCACGCCTTTTCGCAATGCACTATCTTGTGTATTGCGCATCGGTTGAACACAATTCTTGACTACGACAGAATCTTGGTGTTAGAGAAAGGAGAGGTTGCAGAGTTTGGCAAGCCAAGCGAACTATATGATCTGGATGGCATTTTCAAAGAAATGTGTGGCAGATCTGGTATTGTCAGAAGTGACATCAAATCTGCGAGTAAGAAAAACTAATGTAGTTGCAAAGGTGATTGATTGGGCAAGCCGCTGCTCAATGGGATGTATATAAAGGCAAAAAGTAATATTAACTAATCCAAACTATCAAGCCTGCGGAGACGAAGAGTTGAGATTTGAAAGTGCCCGTGGTGGACGTTGAGGTTCAGAATGGAAAAACTATGTTGGTACTCTCAAGCAAGTTCAATGAGCGTTTACGCTGTAGCGCAGCGTAATCACACATCACGTACATGCCTTCTATAGTCACCGGAGTTGCACAGGTGAAATCCCCATGGACTTTAAGTTTCTTGAGAATCGTTGTATCTTGTCGTAACTGTAGGCTCGTGTTGTCCTAGTCATTTCAAGTTGTGACGCTGTCATGCGTCCTTTGCGCCAGATGACTACCTCAAAAATCTGACGCCAGGATTCTAAAGGTGATTCTGGCACATTTGATTATTGACGCTGTCCAAGCGAAAATGGTGTTCTTAGGAATAGGAATTCAGCAATAGCGCACTGTGAAGCTTTGAACGTTTTACATAGTCAAATATGTTTTCTTTAAACAGATATATCACGATGACCAGTTGCGAGCGTCAGGTATTAACTGGGAGAGTGGTTGAGTGTGTTCAAGGTGTTAACAATACGATAGCTAACAATATGTGCTGATAGATACATATGCTGAAAGGATTACGATCAATTGGTTGCTAGTTCTCATCGGGAGAAAGAGAGTTTGAGAATTTTGAAGGTACTGACAGGATTATGGTGAAAAAAGATGCATCGGCGATCTATTGGGAGAACGTTGAGTATATTGTGTTGAAAGCGTTGGCTGAACTGTGTCGAATCGGGAGTGCCAGTTTACAGTTGGAAATAGGTTCAATTCCACGTGTTGGAAACGGTTTTCAGATCGATTGAGAGCACCAAGTATTCATTGGGAGAAAATTCGGCTTGAAGTTTTGAAATTCTAGTAGAACTGTGTCCTGAAATGATATAATACCTCGATAATTATAAGCAGTTGAGATCACCAGTAGTCTAGAGAGAGAAGGATTGGAAGTACTGAGGTGCTGTCGAAACTATAAACTAGCGAAATTGTGCACTTTCTAGAGCATGTCCACTTGGAAGTGTCGACAATGAACTGGGAGTGTGAAACTGCTAGCGATATTCTGATCATTTTAGTGACTGGGATTTCAACTAAAAGGGAGATGTTGAGAGTGCTGAAAGTCCAAGTTTGACTGTGACGAGAAGATCAATGATGCTCTCAGTTCAAAGAATGCGAGCTTGTGAGTTTTGAAGTATTGTCAATTTAGCTCACAAACTGTGTTAACAAGACTATGATCGAATACAGCTGTCAGGATACAATTGTGCTCACAAGATTATGACCAAATAAGCTCATTCGTGGTATGACAGCCGTTCCGTCATTTAAGTGGGACTTTTAATTGAACTTGACTTATCATTTCAATTATAAACGCTGGAAAGTTGGTCTCTCATTATTGGTTGAAGTGTACAAAGGTTGGTCTTATAGGCTAGGTGGATTGTGCTCACTTTGGAATCGCTGCACCTTCGGTGGATACAAAAAGCTCTCATTGGCATCGGAGTATTGTTATTTGGTGCCCACTGTATCATGAGCGCCAGAAGGTCAGGATTTTGGCGCTCGAATTTGGACGATAACCAGCGGCTGACGCTGTCATTCATCACTTGATTTGTGAATTCGGCAAGATAGATCCATGGAATTCACAGGTGAGAGACAGACAGGATGGTAGAGTTATGTGTGAGAATTCGAGAGGATTGTTTTGTGTGTGCTACCAAGCTTGTGTGCTGAAGTGCTTCTGTGAGTTTTGTTGAATGCACTGGTAAAAACATGGGCTAGCAAGATAATGAGATTCAAGAAGAAAGTCTTGAAGGTGGTAACAGGATCGTGAGATTCATTGAAAACGTCAGGAATCATTGCAGATTGTGCCGAATGTAAACAGAAAGTTATACTGCTTATAATGTAAGGTGCTAATGGCGTCATAACTAATCGGAAAAGAACCAGGTAGGCAAAGTTGTGTGTGCTAAAACAGTGAAAAGAGAGGGAAACGTTGAGAGAAGTGAGAATTCTAAGAAGATTACGTGCTGCCAAGACCATGGGTGATCGACCATCTGAGGAAGAGAGAGAGAGAGAGAGAGAGAGAGAGAGAGAGAGAGAGAGAGAGAGAGAGAGAGAGAGAGAGAGAGAGAGAGAGAGAGAGAGAGAGAGAGTAGTAGTAGTAGTAGTAGTAGTAGTAGTAGTAGTAGTAGTAGTAGTAGTAGTAGTAGTAGTAGTAGTAGTAGTAGTAGTAGTAGTAGTAGTAGTAGTAGTAGTAGTAGTAGTAGTAGTAGTAGTAGTAGTAGTAGTAGTAGTAGTAGTAGTAGTAGTAGTAGTAGTAGTAGTAGTAGTAGTAGTAGTAGTAGTAGTAGTAGTAGTAGTAGTAGTAGTAGTAGTAGTAGTAGTAGTAGTAGTAGTACGTACGTACGTAGTACGTAGTAGTAGTAGTAGTAGTAGTAGTAGTAGTAGTAGTAGTAGTACGTACGTACGTACGTACGTAGTACGTAGTAGTAGTACTAGTAGTAGTAGTAGTAGTAGTAGTACGTAGTACGTAGTAGTAGTAGNTATACGTATAGTAGTAGTAGTAGTATAGTAGAGTATAGTAGTATATAGTAGTATAGTCTACAGATAGAGNGNGNGAGTAGTAGTACGTACGTANACGTAGTAGACGAGATGATGTNGTCGNGATNTGTAGNGTAAGNTTAAGGNGCAGTATGTCAGTNTAGNGAGCAGNGCAGCAGANGAGNGAGAGAGAGAGAGAGGAGTTGAGATTGTCGAGAGTGCTTATAGGATTGTGTTCTGATAAATGTGTGCCGAAGACTATTTGCTGAATACTTATGTTGAAGACTATGTGCTTTTAAAAATATGACCAATTGATGACTAGTGGTCTCAATCAGGAGAGGTTAGGAATGCTGGAAGTACTTGTAAAACTGGCGTTAAGATTCTATGCTAATGAGATCTTTGTGAGTATTCGCTGACACCCTTGATTGTAGGAATGTTAAGTTGTTAGTGTTATAATGTGCCACTTAAATCCTGAAGAATTAATCGCGACAGCTCTCAATAGGGACAAGAAAAAACAAATTGTTATGTATACCCTGACTTGTTCGTGTGCAACTAAGATTGGTCAAATATTGCAATAATAGTTTGTTAACGCTCTCGATTGGGAGGAAGTCATCTTGTAGGTGTTTTCATAATGTATTAAGAATCGTTTATACTCGTTGTGTGACTCCGATTGAGTCTCTGGAGTGTCGTGGTACGAAAAGCATTCCATACCTGGGGAGCTTTTGATGAAGATGGTGGCCGATGAGTTGATCTCTCATTATTGTCTTGAGTGTGCAGAATATGGTCTTACAGGTGGGGCTAACTATGCCCATATATACAAAATTGGAAATCGTTACAATACCAGTAAAAAGGCATTGGCATAGTGATGTGGTTGTACCGGGTGTTACCCATCCGCTGCTCGCTACACCATGGGTGCTCGAAGTTGGTTCTTTATCAAATCTGTCTCTGTCGTGTGTCACGTGCTTTGGGAACGCATGGAAGATCAAAAAGAGAGAAGTTGGGTATTCACATATATGTATAATGGGTTGATAAAGATCACGCATCCGGATACCTTCAAAAGTGGATCCCAAGTGGGTCGTAGCTATATACGGGATGCATCCTCAATGGGTTCTTACGAATTCTGGTTTTGAATTCTACAGTGGATATCAAAGATCAATATATATGTCTCTGTCAATGGCTTCTCAGAAATGGATGGTCAGACTGAGGTAAGTCAAGTCGAATGATAACTCATATTAGCTGAATATGAATCCTGGCTAAATATATATGATATGCTTGAAGTAATGCTAGTATGTTTTGATGAGGAGTCGCAAGAATCAAAAAGAGCCATAGAGTGGTCATCAATGTCCTCCGGTCTAGGCAATAATTGTTCACTGTTGAAAACGCGGTGTTTGGTAAAACGATCTCTCAAGAGCGGAATGAGCTTAACGTTGTGAGCGCCAAGTCGGCTGCGTTCTTTCAATATTGCAACTGCTGAACCTCGTGTACATCATGGACATGGCCAAAGGGAGCAGATTAGGGTAGATCAAGCGTCTAGAATACCACCAGCGTACAGTGTCAATTATGAAAGCAGATTAATGTGGACTTTCTCCTTTGAATCTTTCCTTCTGTTTGAAGACCATACTTCCTTGAGATGCGAACATGCGCGGGGACTGCTTTCAATGTCTATTAAGCCTTTAAAGTTTGTTTATCTGATAGCTCTTCGTAGGCTTCCTTGGATGATCAGTACGCGGTACGGACTTAGCGCTTTTGTATTCACTATTTGCAAGGTATTGCTTGATGTAGATCTCAAAAAGTGATATTGTCCTTTCTTCTCGCCAAAAGGCTCATTGAACCAATCAAACTAGGAACTGCAGCAACAAAGTAGATGTCATTCCAGGAGAAGATGTGGAAAATACCTCTCGATTTTGGGCGTTGCTGAGATGTCGGCTCTTGGGACTAATGCTCTGACGTTTTTGCTGTCTCTATTTCGGCAACGCTGCAAAGATCGAAGTACACCTTTCTAGTGTGATAAAACGACGCCGCATTGGGAAGGTTATTCAAGCCGTCGTCTTGCAGACTACTGACAAAATATCTCAACAAGTGCATTGTTGCGTCGGGAAGGTCGATTCATATTTTTGATTTCTTGATTCTTTGTCTTGCTAAATGGTTCAAGTTATCCAGACTTTAAGAAATCGTGAATGAGATGAGAATGTGCTGATATGTTGTTGGTAACATTTTCAGAGGTGATGGAGCTCACTTTTGTCGATAAAATGTAAAAGATGGCCGTTAGAAGGCTTTTGGGAAATGTTGAGGAGGTCATTATTTCCCTGGCCATTAAGCGTCTTTTCGTTCGAGAGGTTTGGAACAAATGGGACAGATATATCAAGATAAGATCGACCATTACTACCGTTTCCACCGTTTCCACCAGACCAAAATTACAAGCTGTATGTTGATGTAAATCGGTATGCTCCATAGGGGCCCTCAGCGCTTACTCAAACCACTTTGTATATATGGGTCACGTGCTTCGAGAATTATTTCAAAGGTCGTATTTGAACCCTAGAACCTTTTATGCATCTCCGAAGAGGCTCAAAGACAGCAAATTGAGCGTCCAAAAGGCCAATGGTCCAGAAAAAGCCGGGGATTATGTTGACACTTGCGAGAAAAACGAACGCTGTTTAGATTTACCAGCCTTAATAGAAAAAAGACCGGAATTGGGCGCGAAG
This sequence comes from Lachancea sp. 'fantastica', assembly GCA_900074735.1. Classification (NCBI taxonomy): domain Eukaryota; kingdom Fungi; phylum Ascomycota; class Saccharomycetes; order Saccharomycetales; family Saccharomycetaceae; genus Lachancea; species Lachancea sp. 'fantastica'. Next base: position 65,080 of record LT598472.1, read on the forward strand.
TGCAAATTTCTAACGTGTTTTGAAACACTTTGAAAATCTATGTCTAGATCATTTCTCATGAAAAAATTGTCTCGCGGTGTTTTTTCCCACATTCAAAATAATCACAACAGCTAGATCCTTCTATTTGGCGTGTATCTTCCAATTGAGGAATCATTTTGCTGAACACCGGTTTTTCTCATGGTCTTCCCATGGTCTTCTCATTTTATGTAAAGCTCAGTAGTGTATCCACCATCGGATTGGAAATGCCATTGATGACTCTGCGGCTACTTGCACAAAGCTCAAAATGTAAATGTGTGCACTACTCGTCATAAGCTACATCCCGGGGGTTCGTGAAATGTGCTATTGAGAACTTTCGACCAAGACTCTGCTTCTCTTCTTGTGATGATAAAATGAATAAAGTTTGGAACTACTGTGAAACCCACATTAAGAATTTGTTCCGTGTATAGTGACGACCCGTTGGGGATCCGTTTTCGTGGGTTTTTCGTCTTGGAAAACTTACTCTTAAAATCCGCATTGGAGACCCCATTCCCGTGTATAGTGACGACCCATTTGTGATCCGGGATTCTTTCACATTTTTTTTTTGAACCCCTTCCTTCAGTGGTCTCCTGCCGTGCATGACCCCACTCCGTGTAAAATGACACCCCCTTTCTTCACCCTCGCCGGAAGACCTCGTCGGAAACCGGATGGTTTAAAACCTCCGACATTTCTCCACCATCACCACCACCCTCTTTCCTTCCTTCTTTCTTTTCCTGTCTCTCCTCATTTTTCTCAAACATTCCCGTTGGCTTTCCCCGAAGGTCCGCGGGCATTTCCCTGTACAGAATTTTGTTGTGCCGTGAAGGTGGTGGTGCAAAGTGCGGAGCATACTCACACAGTAAAGCTCCGCATAGCTTCGCATAGCTAAGCTAAGCTAAGCTCTGAGCTGTGTTGGATAAATCCTGTCAAGTAGTATTTATAATATACACACCACAAAACTATACACATTCCACCAACCACGGGTTTCCCCGCGGATCCTTCCTCTCTCTCTCTCTTCTTTCTTCTGCCTGGTCTCCCCACCACCTTTCCCCGCCTGGCAAACGGCCGCAGATACCCGGCTTTCAACCCACTCGGTTAGTTGTGTCACCAAAAGTGGCAGTTTAGAGCGCCGTCTGAGACGCGCTCGTACCATCTGACACCCAGTCACCCAGTCACCCACACACTTTTCACATTCTCTGCTCACACCACTCCGCACACAGCCGCTTGCAGTTTCCCCCAGGGATTTGCAGAAAGATCGTGGGGCAAATCTTTATTTTTATACCACCTGTCGGCTGACTCAGCCGCTGTGCAGCGGTTTCTAAGAAACAGGGTAATAGCGCCGTTGCCATTGCCGTTGTAAAAGAGTTTAGCCGGGATTTCTAGGTCATTTCTTTTGCTTGCAGTTTTTTTTTTTTTTATCACCCGTGTGGGTGGCACATCTCAACGCCGAGCGGATTTTGTTGTGGGTTTGCTAAGTCCGCTTGCATTATGCGGCCACCCAGCAACAAGAGCCGGTTATATAAAGCAGACAGACGTTGGGGTAAAAAAAGAAGAATTAGGGGGGGGATGGAGAGAGAGTGGGGCTTGACGACAGCGGACGGATATACACACCCATACACCCAGGAGAAAAAAGATGTGCGCGAAATACGATTGTGACGCGACCACGTGGTCGTTCGAGCCCACGTGGGACCCTAATGCGGCTTGGGATTATTACTGGCAACAACCGGGTACCGGTATCGGAGCCGGTATCGGCAGTAGCGGCAGCGGCAGCGGCACCGCGCCAGCGGTGCCGCTGTTGCCGCTGGATCCGTTGGATCCGCTAGAGCCTTGGAATGATTTCCCAGAGCTACCGCTACAGCAACATCAACAACAACAGCAACCACAAGAACGGCCATCGTCTCCAACGGCATCGTTGTCGTCGCCGGCGTCGTCCACAATGATGATGATGGCTACGCCACAACAATTGTACCAGGAGACCGGAACCATAAGCGGTGGTGATACCAGTGCAAGTGTAAGCGTCTGTGAATTTGGGTCTTTCTCACCCACTGGAAACGATACATTGTTCAGCATAGACGCCATGGCCACGCGTCCCAAGCTGGCACCGCGGCGGCGGTCGTCAGCGGTCGCAGCAAAGGCCGCCGTAAACAATACCGGTCGCTCGCGATCCTGGAGCGCAGCGGTCACAGCGGCTCCCATGTACAAGTATGTGGCACACGCCCAATTGGCCATGCAATGCGGACAGCCCAAGAATTGTATTGAAAATCAAAATGCGTGGCTCCAGATCGCGCGCATTTCGCACGAGCGGTGGCGGGTCGTGACGGACCGGTTCGTACAAAAGAAGGGCAGCGGCAGCGGTGATAACGTCGTCGTGGTCACGTCGAGATCACGTGAGGTCGCAGACCACGTGCTCGTGCTTTTCTCGCAGCATTATGTACGGGAGAAGATCGCCATTCTCGCAAGCGAGCACGTGAAAAGCGCCGGAGCACGTGGGGATGACGTAAGCGACGGGGACGTGGAAAGCGATACCGACACCCGTCCACCACAACAACAACAAAAGCCCCAGTCCTTACTCCAGGCGCTGCAGCGCCGCGATCTCGACAGCGCAAACAATTTCCTATGGCTCGACCAGAGCGTGCCGCGCAACACTACAACCCAGGCCAAACAATTCCCGCGACTCACCGTGTTCGACGAGTCCTGCCATCAGCAACCAAACTCGTCGCTGGCCCCAGGGCTTCTCGCCGTAGAGGTTCGCACCAGCAGTGGTTACAACAATTTCACCGCCTCCTCAACACAGAACGCATCGCTGTCCGAATGGGACTGTGATCTCCTACAACTGCGCCACATGTCGCTGCTGCGCGAAAGCGAAGACCGCAGGCGCAAAAACAAGTACTACGAGTTCATCGAGGGTAAAATGAAACGCCCGCTCAACAGTTTCATGCTCTATCGATCCGCGCTCATGAAAGCGGTAGCCATTCTCAAAGTTTGCAGCGTCGTCACAGATACCTGTCAGATGCTCTCCCAGCATTATCCACAACTTACAGAATCACAACTCCTTGCAGTCGTGGGCAGCGTTGTACAGAACATCGAGCTTCCCTTCACTTTGCCAGTAGAAATAGATCGGGATGTTGTTTTGGCGGCCATCCATGCCACCATGTACGAACCTGTCGATACTACCAATCCTGACTCCAAGCTCAAACCTGTTGACCCTAAATTTTCAAATCAGACAGATGTTGCACAAATTATCACACTCATGTGGAACACTGAACCCGAGGACTTCAAACATCGCTTTGTTGAATTCTCGCAAATCGAAAAACAACACCATCACCAAGTTTATCCCAAATATAAATACTGTCCCGTGAAAAGGGAACGCTCTAGTACTTAGAGCCTCAGCGTCATATTTTCTCTTCCCCACATAATATACATACTAATAGATTCTAATGTTGGCTAACTAGTGCGATTTTGTCATTTCCCGCTTGTCTCAATTTTGTTGTTGTTGGCGATAATACGTGGCTATTATAGTGCTATATGAGACCAGGGTTTCTTTTCTTTCTAGTGCTTGCCCCGAATATATTTATATTATACAAGATTAACAGCGATTTTCTCACTCCTGTCTGCGGGAGTTTCCAACATATTTCTTTTCATTGAGACGTTCGCTCACGTATTTGGTCTCTTTGGCCAGCTTTACGGCCACTTCTTCCAATTTGGTAATTTCATAACCCTTTTCAAAGGTGACAAACTTGGACTCCTCATCCAAAGTAGCATGCAAGTCAAAATCGGTGATGATTGCAGTCACAGTCTTCACAACAATCTCATTTTCCAAACCAAACATTTCGCAAAGCTTTTCCACGGAAAGTTTGGAGTAAAATCTCTTGTAAGTGAAAATGTAAGTTCTTAGAGATTCGATCTGTACTCTCTGCGATAGGTTTGCAATCATTTCTTCAGTATTAGGCAACGTAGACCAGGTTGGGATTGACTTCAAGAAAGACACAGATTGTTCCCAATCTCCTCTTTGCATGGCCTTTGCCGAGTACAAGACACGGTCTCTCAATGTCTCTGGTGGACCTTGGAAGCTAGATTTGTCGTAGTGCTCTAGAGCACGACGAATAGACTTTTGTGAGTAAGGAATTCTCTTGACCTTGACTCCGGAAAAGAAAGCAGCCATATGAGGCACCTCGATCAATAGCGAACATGTCATGAAAACAACGTCGATCAAATCTAGGTTAATATGTTGGTGGAATGGCAAACATAGTTGTTCGCTAGGAATGGATCCATTGCTGAAGGCATTGTTGTTGGCAACTCTCTGTAAGCTTTGCTGGCCGAGAATATCTCTCAAATGCGTGCTGGTGGAAACCTCGTTCAAAATTTGGTGACAGTCGTCAATCAGACATAGTTTGAATGCAGCAAGACCTAATTGAACAACAGCTCTGTTGAACAAAATTTGCAATGGTGGGTCGGAGTAATTGATGGAAGACTGAACATGAGATGAAAGAAGCATTTCCTTTGCCTTTTCGAATTGGTTGTTCAAGGCATAGAAATAAATCTGATACAACGCAGCTCTCTTGCGTTGAGAACCTTCTTTTTGGCTGCTCAACATCTGGTGCAATGTGTCGATTAGCTTGAAAACGTACGCGTCGTTAATTTCCCCGTCAAAAGGTGTAACTTGAGATTTGGCTCCTCCACGCAAACTCTCCCATGCCTTACGTTCAGTGATCGCAACCAATTTGTTGGATCTGTAGTAGATGTGATCGAGTCTTCTTGTTAGAACACGGGCCAGCCTTTTCTGAAGGTCGGACTGAGCAGTTGTAGTAGCCTCCAAATACAATTGAGATCTTAGAATCAAATTGTAGACACTCTGTTCGTCTTTCAGACGGTCTAGGAAATCGCTGGAGTGAGGGTCTGTGTTCAACAAAGACTTGTTGAACTCGTCATCAAGTCTTTCCACGAAAGAGTACACGGAACCCAGAATCTCTTTGATGCCTTGTTCGTTAGCCTGAGGTTCGTCCTCGACAAAATCATTTCTGGCGGCAAATTCAGAAACGTGGTATTGCTCGATATGGTCTTCCAAGACATCGAAAAGCTTGGAAATGTCACCGCGAGATGCTTTCCACTGGTCTATAGGTTGATAGGAGAGAGAGGCAGAAGAGTCGAATCTAAAAGAAATCAAATTCAAATATGCAAGAATGGATTCATATGGGCTTTTGGCGATGTCCAGTAGTTCTTCCAAAGTCTTAATTTGTGCCTGGTGATCCGTACCCTTTTTACCTCTAGAGTCCATGACGATGCGCAATGCTGTGAAAAAGTCGGATTCGGAAGTCGCATCAGCCATAGAAGATAGATCAGCAGCTTTTTTCCCGGCCAAAGCAAATGAGGACACGGCGAAGTTGTCTTGCGCTACGCCACCATCTTCGGTAGGCTCGGTGCTGAAGGCTTCAGGGAACTCACGGTACTTGGCGATGATTTCCTCGTAATCACGGGCAATCTTACGAACACGCTGTTTGGTGGTGTTGTAAGCTCTCGCGACAGCCTTGTTGGTTATGTCTTGTTGCGACGTGGCTGCAACAATGTCCTCTACTTGGGCAAGCACCTGGATGAAGATGTTTGGAATACCGTAGTTTTGTTGCTGAGCTCTGGTCACTAGTCTGGTCATGGAGTCGAGCTCACTGAGAATGGTGACGAAATCTTGTGTCATTTCAGCAACATCGATTTTGTCATGAACGCTACGCATTTCGTCCAGCAGCTTGTCCTTGGCCGATTTGACCACTTTTTTGCCCTCATCATCTGATTCAGAGTCTGAGTAGTCGGCGTTTTTGAGAAAACGGTTGGCACCCGTGGAACCTCCTTTTCTAAATTCTGGCTTCTTGAACCAATCAGGACCATAAGGTCTTCCGTCCGAATCATCAGAATCGACATCTGACTCTTGTGCTGATTCGTCGAAAAACGAATCATCCGATTCTTCGTCTTGCGAATCCTGTAGGCCTTCGTTGTCTGAAGAAGACGTGCTCATAAGCTCCTCTTCAGAGCCTGAAAGGAGATCTTCCTCGGAGGAAGAAGACCCACTATCGTATTCGTACGAGTTGGCAAAGAATCTGGACATGGTAGAGCAGTTCCAACTTCAACTAGAGGTGTACAATCTGGAGCTATTCAAAGTCTTATTCTTGTTCTCAAACAGAATATGCCCTTTTCAATTGGATGTCCCGTCTCAAGCGAATGCTTAGATTCAGCGATGGAGATGGGATAAAGGTTTCTCTCATTACAATATCATTGTAGCTGAGAGACACACCAAATAGTGAAAAAAAATTTTTCATTCGCTATGCTCGTTGGAAGCGATATGGAACGCTCATATCTTCATTGAGTACAAATGTACTCGAAAAAGGCGAGCCTTCTACCCAAGTATCTAGTCACTGAGTGGATGCTGGACTAGATGACGACATGAAGGACGTGAAAAGAGTGAACAAAGCTGCCGCTTGAAGTGTGCCAGTCATTGAAATGGCTGGCGATATCATCCAGAATGGTTTTTCAACTGTCTCTACTTCTGCAACGATGCAAAGATCAAAGTGCTTCTTCCTTGTGAAATAGAACGACGCCGCATCTGGAAGGTTATTCAAGCCGTCGTCTTGCGGACTATCATTGAGAATTTTGAAAATGGAACAACAACTCGCAAAATATCTCAACAAGTGCATTGTTGCGTCGGGAAGGTTCCCAAGACAGGTCCGTTTTCGTGGCTTTCGGAACGGTTCTTTTTCTCAATGTCGAACAAGGAATTAAGCGCCCAGGTTGGGTGGAAAAAGAACGCAGTTACTAGCCTTGCGTTGTTATTGTAGGTGGGCTATTAGTACCGATATTTTATCAGATAAGAGCCATTGTAATGGTGTTGATAGGTTTAAATAGTCTCCTTCATCCCTTATCAACAGTTCTTGGAATTGGAATTGTGCCCAAACCAACCATGAGCACACTGATCAAGCTATTGAATCGCCGCCTCGAAAGGCTATTAAGATAACATACTTCAAGCGCATGACTGTGTGTATAGCAGATCGTTGTGCAATATGCGCGTTGCCGAATGAGTAGCTCAAAGTCTGGGCAAAAAGCTCTACCAAACGGTACAAACACACAAACCCGATGCAATGAATATCGTTAGCACAGTGTCTTTTAGCTGAAGAGATTCTGTGTCCAGAATTGAGCTTTCTTTGCGGTTTGCTATGCTTGAACCATGTCAGCGGTGCTGTAAAGTAACTGGTATTCCGGAAACCCTAATTTAAGAGAATCCAAAATTATTGTTAATTCAAAAACTCGTCACATCAAGAAACCCGGGAGACAAATCCATTCTTTGCGAGAATCACGATTGGGCTGTGCCGATGCTTCAATTCTGCCATCTTGATTTTTCTTGCTTGGTGTTCATCAGAAAGTAAGAAAGGTAGTGTAAAGCCTGTAAATCTTTATTCTTTTGTCATATATAATTGCCCTAAGAAAAGACAGTAAATATATCAATGATTGTAGAATGCGACGGGTTTATGGTTAGCGGTTCCTCAAATCAATGACCGATTCCGAAAAGGCATAGGTAGTAACTGCAACACGCTTATCTCTTCGAGCAATGAAGTACTTCAATTTTTTCTCGCCGATTTCCGCAGACGCTCACTCCAGGTCTTTCCAACCTATTCGCGCAAATGTATGGTAAAAAAGCATATTCTCTTATTCAATGCTATACATTTATTTCTGCAAAGATCTAAAGAGTCATCCACCGACTCTGTTCAATTTTGTTCATGAATGGGTATCGTTATTTTTTCTTTTTCTGTTCAGAACGTACGTCCATCTATCTTGATGCGCTCTTAAAATTCGCAGTCCAAGGAATACTTCAAGGAGTCGCCAGACGACCACACACCCCAGTGCTTTTCAACGTCAGAAGTTCCAGAGGTGTTTGGCTTCCAGTCCTCGTCAAAGGCTTCGAAAACCAAAACGTTGACTCCCCAGCCTCTGATGGCGCAAATACCCTCCTTCCAGAATTGCTGAGCATTCTCAACACCTGGGTAAGACTCTTCAAAGTTCGTACCGTCCGATGGCCAGCCAGTCTCACCAACCCAGAATGGGATGTCTGTGCCCTTGGTCGACTGAATAGTTTGCATGGCTTGCATAATGTCGTCGAAGAACGAGTAAGAAGCGTTCTGCATGGTCTGGCCTTGCCAGTAGGAGAAAGCGTTAGCCATCATGATGTCAGACGACTTGATAACATCTGCGTTAGCTCCGTCAACAAGCACGTTCCAAGAGTCAACGGTACCGACGGGGTGTCCGGAGTACGAGTTGCCCTGAGAATCCTTGATGTTAGCGACAAAGCTACGGATGTCGTTGATCTTGTCGGAAAGTTCCGAGGCGGTTAGATCGCCACGGTACAAAGCTTCCGATCCGACCAAAATACCACGCACGGTAGAGGACTTGATCCATGGCAGGTAGTTCTGCAACGCTGCCTTCTCAGCTGCGTAGTGGGCGTCATCGTTAGGCCACACACCCAAAAAGATGCCGAACCCGGCTTTTTCCGCAGCTGGACCGATGTTCTGCAGAGTATTGCAGTCGGAAGCAGCGTAGACTTTGATGGTGTTGGTGTAGCCCTTCAAGGTGTTGAAATCATTTTCGTAATCCTGGGTACTCTTGCAAGTGCCGTCATTGTTCTTGACACCGATGTTGAAACCCAATTCACCAATGGCAGAGGCACAAGAAATGGCAGCGGCGATGGAGCCGATCGTAGCGAGTTTCATGTTGCTGATAAAATATAACAGAAGAAAACAGAGATTGAAGCTAAGCGAATGTAGCCAACGATTTTTTCAAACAACTAGTTATCTTCGATTCAAAGACAGGCTGATTTGATCCGCGGTTTGATGTCTCAATCTGCTTTATCACCAGACTTAAATACTACAAAAGTAATGGTATAAAGGTGAATGTGATGCGAACAAGTTCTTATTTTTATAGATCTAATTATATCACAGTCAGTTGGGCTCGGGCAAAAAAAATTTTGTTTAAAAATGGGTCCGTCATTCGTGATATAGTTTGTAAATAAAGTCTCGGTGGATGGCACGTGATATTCGTGTGACTCTGTGATGTTCTTGTACGGCATGAGTGTAAACCAAGACGTCGGTGGATGGGTTCAATGAGAGTTTTGTCCGGACTGGTGGTTTGACAAGACGGTTTATGCAGTTTGTAATGTTTAAACAATAAACGATGGGTAGCAATTTGATCGGTCTCGGATTTCTGAAAGCTTTCGTTTCTTGGGTAAAAGAATCTATCAAGAGACGGCGTGTAATAGTAAAAGAGAGTTATCTATCTTGGAAAGAATGGGACGCTACTCTTGAGAATTGGCAGTATGTTTTTTGCTATATAACATTCAGGCTCGATATTATCACCTTATGACCAAATCGCTGCTTGTAGGAATGTTAGTATTTCATTGTAAGTGACTGACGGGTGGGATAATAATGACATGAAAATGGAGGACGACAGTGAGAACCAAACGGGAGGTAAAACAGGAAACGGAGCGAAGAGGCAGATGTGAGTGTGTCAGGTTTGGTCGCTGTAAGGATTAAAAATCAACACGACAGTGATGATGATGCTGCTGCTGGTGTCGTTACCGTTGAAAACGAGATCATAAAGCGACGAAGATCTTAAAAGAATTGAATTGTGCATTAACACCTCTTAAATTAGCATCATGTAGTTTCGATTGATTGATTATTGGTGATTCTGGCTTATTGAGACCGCTGACTTTTCCGTTGCGACTTTATAGCGGCTTTCGTATTCGCGAGTACATACCGAGTACGGTTTGTTTTAGGCTCATAGCATGGTACTGACGCTGACACTGACTAAAGAAAATCCGAGATAATCGAAGATGAAGCTTGAGTCTACCGGCAACGAATGCTGAAGTGACTGCTGTAGTTTGAACGACCTTGTTTTTGCTGTCCTTAATATACTCACAGCGAAATTTACTAGATTTACGTAAAGTACTTTCTCTTCCATTTGGGTTCTAAATATGCTTGAACTGAACATATAAGGAAAGCTTCGACTTGCTTACCGGGGCCAAGAGCGATAGATCTTGAACAAATTTTGAAATCAATATTGTTTGAGAGCTCCTCTCATCACCTTCAGCCCTTTTGGTTTTTGTAATGTCACACATTATCAAATGTGACTTTGGCTAGTGCATCTGAGTCTTGTCCCGGGAAAGGCTGTATACTTCCGATATATTCCCAAGCAAGATGAAATGGATAGTCTCTCTAAACGACTATCTTTTAAAAGTGACATGGGTAGCCTCACACTCACCACTGACACAAATGTCGTGTGAACTAGGTGATGCGCTTGACGAGCGTTAGTGACTATTCGCAACCATGGTAACTCCATCATTTTCAATTCTAGTCTTAGGGACCTCAGGACCAATTCCAATTTATCGATTTAGGTGACTGATATATTTCTACTCATCTAAGTTACGGTATCCACTCTCTGTCGCTTCAAGGTGAGCCGTCTCTCATCACAATGCTGCTCGAAACCCCTAAGTACACGATTGATTGCTGATCATTATTATGTGTCCGTAGCTTTCAAGTTTAGGCTGATTGTGACGAACTATGGATCTGACAAGACTTCCTCTGTTATCCTATTCAAAGTTCTTCACTCATGATGTGAGGGATTTACTATTCGGGTTAAGATGTTGCGATCCTCTATCAAACACATCACAGATTCGAAAGAAGTGTCAAGGAAATCATACAACTGTCGTGAATGGGTATGTTGGCCTCGGGAACCGCTCCAGGAAGTTCCAACTGGCCATCAAAAAATTGGTGAGCACCCTCACATTGATCGAACATGTCACTGCACTGCTTGAAGCTTTTAGACAGATGGTCCCATTTACCAAATACAACCATCAAGTTGGCCGGCTTGTCAGCTTCTCCGCTGGCAATGTCTTCGGCAGAAGGTTTGAGAATTTTTCCAATGCGTGGTATTTTGGCTTCCAGCTTGATATTTTTGGAGGTTTCGGGATCGAAATAGTAATCCCCACTGTTTACCCAGACGGTCTGTGTGTAGCCCTCTGGAAATGCACTTTTCGTGAAAATGTCACCAAAATTGTGAGCAACACGAACATGGTAGCCATAAGAGGCCTGTGCGCCTACGAAATCACCGTAGGCCTCTGTTGGCGATACCACTTTGCGTTCTGCGATGTCCACAGTAACCCTGACATTGGCGGGAACGAGCTGGCCTCGAAGCTCGACCATTTCGCTTTTACCCACATTAATATATTTGGTTTGGTCGTACGCCTTTTTCTTGTTGCCCGTCTTGGAGCTACGAAGTCCTGGTTTATCCATTGTGACCGCTAGACCTTCACGATAGCGTCCTTCGTCGTCTTTTGCGTACCGCATAAATGGCAAGGCCGAAATTCGCGGCAGTTTTGATGCAACCTGCAAACTCTGTTGGTAATCTTTCTTGAAAACCGTTTTCACCAAATACGGAGGAGTGACGAAGAATTGCAAAAGCGAGGCTATTAACAGAGTTGGAGACAAGTGACACGACCCGCTCTGATTGGAATTTTGTTTTTTTTCGCGACCCAGGTCTAAAATCACAATTTCACCAGCATTGAACAGTACGGCACTTTTGGCAACCTGGTAAATTACATGCGTAATCTGCTCCAAATTTTTACAATTGTCTATGATACTCACGGGAATGCACAACGAATAGTTGACGTTTTTCGACATAATCTTGAGACTCTTCTTTGGACGTTTACTTGGCTTTCCATCGTTACTGCTCTTTGTCTTCTGCGCTTTCGTTGTCGAGTTCGCGGGCTTTCCAATTTGGGGCTTTTTCTTGGAGCCCACGGATTCCTTGCCACTATTGTCCCTTGCTCGTTTCGTTGCCATACTTAGACAGCTCGTCGATACCTTTTCGAGTGTTCTTCTACAAGTATCACTCAGTGTGCTTGCTCATCGCTGCTGTGGACCTGATCTCATAATGCAGAAAAATCTTCTGAGTACGTATTCGTATAAAAAGCGTTCACGTGACTACATGTCCCATGAATTCTCAGAGAGCATGAAGGCAATGAGCCAGCGAATATTACGCTCGTTGTGCTTTTCATCATTCTCATTCATCATTTTCTGCATCTTCGTCCTCGTCAAAATCCATATTACCGGTTTTCCGGGTTTCAAGAGCGTCTTTCACGTTGTAGTGTTGTTTCCTCAAGGCTTCAAAACGTTTATGACGCGCTTCTTTGGAGTTCGGATCGAGCCCGTGGTCGTCGCTGAGCTCTTGAGATTCGTCCTCGTCGGATTCTTCGTCTACCTTGTCCTCTTGTGGCGCCACAATGGGCTCGCCAAGGGACAGACTTTCGAGCTCGTCTTCATCGTCGTCTCTGTAGTACTCTCCAGAGGGATCAACGGCACCTTGGTACGGCGTCTTTGGCTCGTCGATACTTATGTCTTGGTACTGTAGTTTGGCCACGTCGTTAGCGTCTAGGTTTTGCTGGTTCCATTTCAGTCTTTCTTCATCTTCGTGCTGGTGCTCGTGTGTGTCCCGGTCATGCTTCATACTCAGCACATCTTTGGGTATCGAGTGCTTTTTGGGCGATGATCGCAAGTCTGCTCTATCACTATTGCTTGTAGAGCTCAGCTGGGCATTCAGCTGTGTATTCTTGTAAACTTGCTTTCTGAAATCTGAGATGGATTCGGAATCCTCTAAATTGCCATTTTGGTCGGGCAAAGGGTTTTTCAATATTCCTCCCATGCTCTCGAGGTTTGAAACTGCTGAACTAGAAGCTCGAATTGTTACCGAAGTCTGTACTTTTTGATCCAAACGTGTAGTTGGCGATAAGCACTTGTCACATAAGAACTTAGGAAGGTTCCCTTAGGGAACTTGGCTTTAATAAAACCCATATAAAATAGGCTCATCTTCTACGAGTGAAGCTAATAATTTCTGTCACGTGAAAAGCACGTGCTGTATGTGTCAAATCAAAACCATGGGAAAGAGAATACAACGCAGACTGATCCAACTAAACAGCTTTCAATGCTAAAGTCTCTGTATTTCCTTTGAACTTAGTGGCAACCATCTCTTATTGCCTGGTCATAGTCTTAACAGCTTAGTCAAATTGAAATCAGCAAGATACTTTTTCGTAATTTGGTCTTAAACAGTGACATTCGTCGTTCGAAACAAGTCTAAATGTCGAGAAGCCTTTGTTTGTTTAAAGACGTAAATAGTTGCTAAAAGGCCGCGAAGCAGTTCCCGATACCTCGTAGGGGGATTTGTTTCAAATTCGAGAGACTTTGTATTCTCTCGGCAGCACACTTAATATATTTTCTTCTTTTCATCCAGAGAGATTTCTCCGGCGCCAGTGGCAACCACCAGCAAGAGACCTCCAATGATACTCAGGTTTTGGAAATACTCATATTTCAAAAGGTCTCTTTTGCTGCTGTCGTAGAACCAGTAGTTGTTAACAGTGATGTTGTAGAATGTTAGAATCAGTCCCAGCAATATGGACGCCAGTTTGGTCTTGAAGCCGACAGAAATGCAAATGGTTCCGATGATGGTCAAAAGCACGGTGAACCAGTTCTTGCTGAAGGTGAAGGTGATGAACAGCACCACCAACAGCAGTCTACCGGCGAGAAGAATCAAACCCCTGGTTTTCCCGTCCTTGTTGTTCAATTCCGGAAGCATTCCAAATGTGGTCTTGCTTTGCACAATGGAGTCACTAAAAGCGATCAGCAGCCCGCCGATCACACTCACATTCCTCAAAATGAATGAAGCCCCGTAAAGACCGTAAACGAGCCCTTGGAGCACGATGCATGCACACAGAGTACCTGTTGCCACGACCAATCTTTTGCGCAGCACGAGCATGGTGGCCCCCACCATCATGGAGAGCACCACAAGCAGCAGAAAGAGTACCACGAAGAAGTACGGCAAGTGTCTGTAATTCCACAAGAAGAATACCTGATCGCTCCATTGCGAGATGATACGAAACGAATCCTCGTAAAAAGTGGCTACGATGAAGAATCGCGACAACGCAGGCACATATGGCTTCACCCGCTGAACAAGCGGATGGTCTGTGAGGTCGTCCACTTTATTAGATAGCCTATCCAGTTCGCGAAGCGCTTTTTCCTTGAAAGCAGCTGTATCTGCCCCATTGGATCTCACACTTCCATTATGCTTGTACCCTTGATGTGTAGTCGGAATTCCACCAAAATTCGAGCTTGCTCTGAACGACATGGATCAATTGGTAGTAGCAGTCCGAATCCTTGTTTTATGTACCGTAGCGATACTTTTCCTATGGAGCTTCCCTGATTCTCTGATCCTCAACAGCGTAGGATTTCAAATCTCTTGCTGAAGATCATATATATATAGGTTAAGTGGATTTTTCATGAGTAGTTGTAGTGATGTGTATTGTCGAGTACAGAGCGAGTACTTATATTCAGGTCATGTGATCTCTGAAAAGGTCCTCAATTGGCCAGATGCATGGTCAAAACAAGAAACAAGACCCGAGAGAAGCACTTATCCAGGCTTTCTCAGACATCTTAAAAGTACCACCAGTTGTCATACTCTGGGAAGTGAAGTGACTCCGTGAAATAGTGAGTTTTCAGAGTGAATCACTTTGTACTAGTGTGTCCGAGCATCTTAAGCAGTAGTTGTCAACACGATCGACAAAAGAGACTCTTGGAAAGCCCACTTTGTTGTATGGCTTCTGGAGTTCGCGGGCTGACAGCTACAGAATATTTTGAAATATTTGTGCCTCCACGGAATTATCTCTTTTATGTAAAGCTGCTTCCTTTCTCAAGGTCTATCGTACTTGACATTGGGCTTGAAATTGTCAACACGAAGGTCTCTCGGAACAAATAAGCTACCAATACAGCTATATGGAGACCTTTCATAGTGTTTAACAGCTTTTGCGGCGGATTCCTTGTCCTATAGTAGAAATTTTTATCACTCTATTGAATTTCACGTATTTAAGCCCAGATCTTATTAGACAAAGTAGGACAGCAAAGAGGCTGGGAGCTTCTTGGACTCGACAAGCGATTTGGCTGTTTCGGTTAGAGCGGTCTTAGCGTCGCCCTTGACCTTCTCGGCCAAGGAAGCAAGCTGTTCGTCATCCACCGAGTCGACAATGAGGCCAACTTGCTCGTCAATTGACGCAGCCTTGTCAGCGTCGCCAAAGTAGTCAGCACCCTGGGCACTGGTACGGACAGCTCTCTTGTTCTTCTTCTTGGCAGCCTTGGCAGCCTCCTTGGCCTTCTTTTTATCGACCTTGGCGCTGGCAGCGTTGGCAGCGTCAGCTTCGGCTTTCGCCTTGGCTTCAGCTTCAGCCTTGGCCTTAGCTTCGGCTTCGGCACGAGAGCCCGCTTCTCTTTCCCACTTTCTTCTCTCTTTCTCTTTCTTTTCAGCTTCCTTGAACTGCTTGATACGAGGATCCTCAGCGCTGACTCTCTCAATCAATTTAGCGAGACGAGAGTTGTCTGCCGTCTTCTTCTTATCTCTGGCGGCCTTGTTTTTTCTCTCAATGTAACGCTTGTGGTCTCTGTTAGAAGAATCGTCTGGGACTTCCTCATCGGCAAACTCAAAAGTTCTCCAGGAGTCAAATCTATGCCAGAAGTTGTAGAACTTCTCAACTTCTTCTTTGGTGGCATCTGGACTACCTAGGCCAGGAACAGGCTGCTTCTTAGAGAAACGACCCTCCGACTCGAAAACTGGGCCCCAGGCCTCGAAAAAGTCGTAGTTGGCGCCCTTCTTTGGAGGTGCAACATCGGCGTTGTAGTCACACGAGTCGTATTGCGCTCTTTTGTTGGAGTCTGTCAAAGTTTCATAAGCCTTTTGAATGATCTTGAAAAAACCGTCTTGTTCCAAACCACCGGCAGCTGATTTCTTGTCAGGATGGTGCTTCAACACCTGTTTTCTGTGGGCTTTAATAATCTGGGCATCTGTGGCCTTGTAACGTAGTTTAGACAGACCCATCGCCGCATACAAGTCTGCGGTCTTCCAGTCTCTAGGGTCATGCTCCAACAAAGACAAATCGGCTAGATCGTCGTCTAGCAAAGCCTCATCTGGATCGACAGACTCTTCAACGCGTTGTACGTTCTGGCTGGCTTGAATCTGCTCAAATTCGGACCAGGTGTGATTTCTCAAGGTCCTTTGGGCATGGTGCATGAAGTAACGGCCCACAGGTTCCACAGGGCGACGCACAGAGGCAGTCTTGGAAGCTTTCGAGTTAATGGAAACGCTGATGTCACCGGTCAAAGCTGGTAGAGTAAGCATTATGTCTTAAGCAGTCAGAGAGATGTCTTTACTGGCTGGAAAGTGTTGTTTTATGGATTGAGATGAGCTTTGATGGCAGCTAAAATTTTTCAATATTTCAAGAAATCATTTGCTTAAAAGGTCTCTCAAAGGAATCGAACATAGAATCTTCAAATTGAATAATTTTTGATTAAACTGGAATTAACGAAGTAGTACCTCTACCTTAGCCCAAGAGACCTGAACTACTAGAAAGTTTGTAGTCAGTAGCTTGAACAATTGAAAGCTGCCCTGCTGAGAGATTTGATAAACTGCTTCAAGTTTATTTAGACTTTGTTATCGCATCGTGTTTCTCTTGATTACCAAGAGAGAACATGTCGAACGTTCAAAAGCAAGAACTTACGCTCTTCAGCGACCACTCAGTGCTTGCTGGGTCTTTGTTCGAGAAAGATGAACACCATGTCATTCTAGTGACGCATAAGCTGGGAACATCTCCTTCCTGGCTTATGAATGCATTGGTTGAAACTAAGGTTTTCGGAGCACCGCTTACTTTGAATGAATCGCACAACAGCGCTATGAATCGAGCTAGAACCAAAACTGCATCGCTGGAAACTAGAAGAATCGACAATAGAATTAAGAGAGCAGTTACCGTTGCATCGTGGGTTCATAGTGGTGAATTTTACCACTCAGCTTTCGGAAAATTGAAGATCGATCCTTCTAATTACATCATCAAAGACTATCTCACGGATTTTGTGCTCAAACATCATGGGAAGCCAGCTAGTAGAGTTCTGAAGTCTCTAGTTCAAGAATTGACGTCCACACAGTCACATTCAGACCTGATTCTACTAGAGCAGCCCGAGCTGCTGATGCACTTACTGAATATCAGTAGCGACGAGCTCCATCTAGACTTCATAAACCCTCTTGCCCGAGCAGTACCGCTACTGATTATCATCAGCTTCACAGAATCGTACGATAACCCAGGCACAGAGACTTCGGAACAGGTGCCATGCGACGCGGTGGAGCAGATTCGTTTTCAGACCGGGTGTGTTTTCAAAAGCATCGCCGTCTTGGGAATCAAACCGCTGGCCACAGGTCGCGCAAAGGACATAACGGGAATTTTGACCATAAGTCGAGGCGGTGCGACAACTTCTCACCTGCCTGTTGACGTAGCCGAAAACGAATACTTATTCCATACTCAGAAAGACACTACAAAGCTATTTTATCGTTAATTGGAACGGATGGTCTCTTTGCAATGCCGCTCAAATTCTTCTTTTGGCTTTGATGATCTCGTCAAGACCAAACTCCACCGCGCAGCGGGTCTTGATCAACGCCAAAACTGGCCAGCAGCTTTGTTCTCCACACTTGATCCAGTAGGGAATGTTGTCAAGCTGTCCTTCGATAACCCTGCTAAAGGACAAACTTTTCATATTTGGTACTATCGTTATCTCGGTAGCAGATCTTGGTGTTTTTTCATCAATGGCAAGCCTCTTGATCCAATGGCTTAATATCCCCAAATTATCTAGAACATCAACTCGATGACGGAATTCCATGGTGGCAATGTGTTTGAGCTTTCGTTCCAAGTGGTATCTGAATTTAAAACCCAGGGGTTCAACTTCATTCATGTTCGATAGTTGTAAAGGTGTGAAATTACTCATATCGGTCGTCGGGTAGTGTTTATAATAGTAATATTTCGACGTTTTGATCTCATGTTTCAAGTCATTCATAACCAAAGGCGCGAGGTAAGGACGGGCCAGTGAGACTATGAAGTTGTTAACGTTGAAAAGTTCTGTTAACCGCGTGTACGGGCTTTCCGCGAGACCAGTCTCACTGGCATTTTGTGGCGTCAAAAACACTACGCGCGTATCTCCAGTGTCGGGAAGATAATCGACAATCTCATTTTTCAGATTCTTGCACAACAATTTGGTCCCACTAGAAACCACTTCGGAACCTAGACTACAGTCATTTGCTGAAGCTATAAGAACATTTGGCGTAGTCACATAATTTAGTAGCGTTGGGCACCTATTACGATCAGTTGGATGAACAATAATATTCAGGATCTTACCGGTTCGCTGGAATGCTTCCTCGAAGGTGAGATCTTTTATCACTACTTTGTTCACGAAATTGATGAAAAGGAATACGTCTTTTGAATACCCGCGATGAACAACGTTTTGCAAAAGAGAGCCTAAGTTCATGTCCTGATCGATATTCCCATAGCCGCATTTTTTCAGAAGTTCAAGGTCAGATTTGATGGCATTCAAAAGATTGTCACCTGAAAGTAGCATAAAAAGCTCATCGTTGGTTAATACAGAGCACATGCTACCAATACAAGCCCCCATTGAGCTCCCGCTGATTATGTTCGGAAGCAATTTCTGATCTAGCAAGCCCCGGATGACCCCCAAATGGAATAGACCAAACAACGAACCACCTTGCAATATGAAGGCTGTCGTCCCCAAAGACAGCTTGCATCTTTGGAAAAAAGAGGTTCTCGCAACGGCTGGGGTTTCACATAAAAACTGTAAGCATTCCAGCACTTTATCTAGGTACTGTTCTATAAGCAACTTTGTTCCGATTAAGGACTTTGTGAACAGCCGCTTGTCGACGATGCCGGCAAAATTTCGTAGCATAGAGGGCCCGGTAGTACTAAAGCGTTGTACAATAGTATGAGCGTCTTGTTCATCGAGAGCTTCATCCAGTACGGCGTACTGTTCGAGAACAGAGTTGACATCGTAACGCTGGGAATAAAAATTGCGGCGCCACAAGTCTGCACCCGTTATTTCGTCCACTACTGCAGCTCTATTGTACCAGTCCTGATAAGTTTCACAGCGCTCAAGTTCGGTGATAGCTCCATGGTACAGGTTTCGAGATTTGGGACGAAAGTAGTTCATCAGTCGTCGCATCCAAAATTGCACTATATCTGCAACCACATGGAGGACGGCCCACACAAATGGCGGGATGTGATTGAGTGCCGAATAGAATACCGAGAGGAAGTACAGTTTTATCATTGTGGGCGGATTATAATTTCTTCAGAGTGGGATTGAGCTATGTGACAAAAAAGCGAGAAAAGTGTCAAACACGCACGCGAGATCTTCGAAAAGGGAACGAAAGCCAAAGTACCAGAACAGATTAGACTGCTCTTAGTTTTGAGTTTTGCTTTTTGGCAATGATGAGACGCAGTACTTCGTTAGGCACTTAGCAGCTTTTCGAGAGCTAGCAGTTACAACAAAAGGGGATGAATTTGTTGAGTATCAACCAGAAACCAATTGTCACCGAGTTCGAGGCTAGTTAGAAACCTTGAATTGTTTCAACAGACAATCAACAATGCTAGCTAGCCGAGAGGATAACGCTGTAGCTAGCAGTAGGTGTAGAAGCGTCACTATTTCAGCTCAACCTTCATCTTTTTCGGGAAACCTTGTTTATTAGCTTATGATTAATTAGATGCCTTGCATAGTGGAAAAGGAAGATGTGTCGCGATAAAGACTAAATGAGTGGAAAAGAGATAGGAAAATGGGCAATAGAAGCTCTTAAAGAAATGAAGACGGCAGAGATCAATATAAGCTCTAAAAGTGCTTTGTGTATTCAGGTCGCTAGTCGAAAAGACGTATTATGGTCGAAATCTTAGTATGGTCACGTGATAAAGAGACAAAATGGGAAAAGTGATAGAAGCATGTGACTCAGCGTCAGCGGGGCAAAAGGTGATATAAAGCGGTGTTTATGCTGAAGAGCGGCGAAGTTTCAGAGTCTGGAGTCGTTGATACCAAGCGCTTATGTTCACACACGTACGATCGCAAATTTTGAGCCCTTAGTTTTGTCTTTTTGTCTTTTTCGTCCAAGTTTGTCTTAGAAATGTATCTTTTCTGGTTTCTGGACTAGTTTGTCTCCTGTAGAGATTGCCGACAGTTGTCGCTGCAAGAATAACTAAAATATTCCAGCTATCACCCCATGTGGCACACAACGCACCCATTGATTACAATGATGGCCGAGAACTCGGGTTGCAACCCGATACCGCAGGTCATTCGTCGAACACGAGCCGAAATCAACGGCTAGCATGCCCGCTGAGATACCCGCTTTTGATTATCCAAGTTCATCAGCATCTGCATGAGGGTGATCTTGAGCGTGTCTAGCATAGCGGATGCCACTAACAGCGAAATCTGGGGTTCCCACAAGGTGTCCTATGACCGTTGCTGGCATCTGATGAAAAATTATGGGTATTCCCAGTCGTCTTCAATTTGTGCTGGTGGATCTAATAGTTCCGAAAAAGAAGTGGGCTGTGATGAGGACTAGGTTGTTCACTAGTTCGGATCTGGCCTATTTAGTCAAACCTATGGAAAATCCACAACACGGCAATATGCATAGATCTCTTCACCTTTGAAAGGAATCATCGGCTCGCCCTTACTCTGCACTGCATAGGCCCTCACAAAGGACAGCTAGCCTGATTTCGCGCAGGAAACTTCATGAAAGCGATGCCACGGTGCTACATGCTCGGAAATGGCGTCGTCATTATCATAAACGCGATGGTTTGATCCTGGCTTCACAATGGGATGACTCCTATGGGCACATTTAAGCGGTAGCCGAGAAACAAAAAGCATTACCGCATTCTTGATTGCAGAAACTGGACCCGACGCTGGGAATTTAGCTGAGGAACGAATTGAGAAAAGTTCGACCTTTCATTATTCTTCCTTATAATCCGTCAGGTCCAAACTTTCGCAAGGCAGAGTGCGAGCTAAGCTTGTTGAGCCCTGTTTTTTCGGAAGTGATATGTTAATGGTGTAAGGCTCTTTTGTTGATACAAGGCTTGAAAATTTCATTCCAATGAAATACGACACCAATTCTACGTGGGATGAGTGAATGGCATGTCATTGTTGCTACTAATGGTCTCAGGTACAAGTGCCCGTCATGCACGTAGGTGAAAGTGTCTGGGGCGACGCCGGAAAGGTCTGGGAACTCTCGAACATGAAAGAGCAAAAAGTTCTAGATAGTGCCGGATCTCATGGGTTCTGTAGTTAGCCAGTTAATAGATGCATCATGGAACTAAGCGAACCAAAAATCGGTTGACTCTTTTTCGTCTACTCTTTGCTGATATTTCTGCACAGGTTCGCCTAATGAAAATCGAGGACTTACGGTGAGGTTGTTGTGGGCGGTAGCAACTTTCAAAAAGAATTGAGACGAACAAGATTCGAACATGGCATGGTGCATCACAGTAACCAAAATATGTGCACCCAATGGGGCCTATTCTAGATTTGTTGTCGCGGAGTCGATCCCAATTAAACAAGATCGGCTTCTTATTGAAGTTTGGTCCAAAGTTGGACTTTACGCGGGGTATCAGACATGTGTTTTCGTACCCACAAAAGGTTCAAAGAAGACCAAGGTTTAGGTATTCCATGCCTATAAAAGGGATGGACGCGCACAGTCTCTACTAGGCGGAAATTATAATCTCAGATGAAATTCACATCCAGTGACTTCAAAACCTTCACATATTTAAAGCGTTCCATGTACTGTTTCTTGAAGCTCACGAGAACTTCCAGATTGCCATTTGGAAGCCGTGGAAGTACGATGGGATATCTTTGTTTTCGCAAGTACGGCAATCTCACTGCATCGCAAGAGCCGATCTCATTGCCCCAATCCAAGCCGTATACAGCTTCATCTGCCCAAGAAACGATTGAGACCTTTTCGTCTCTAGGACCGTATTTGACGTTTGTGATATCCTTTTGCGCCACCAGAAACTGAACAGCATTCCTCATGCTTTGTGCGTTCACGAGCGACACAGCTTCTCGAATAGCCGCCGAGACCCTTGCTAGTGCTGGTAAGAACTGCTCAGTGTCACCACTCAACGCGACATTGATGAGATCGGCTTCTTTGGCGGTTGCTATAGACACGCCAAAGGCTGCTCCCATGAATTTAGCTGGCAATGGTGGAACATAGCAACGGCGAAAATTGACCGGAATGCGGATAGCATGGATGTCGCTTTCGTGTGAACTCCCACGAAATGTAAGTTCAGTAGAAACCAGAGAACTCCAAAGAATGGCCGTCAAAATATCACCCCTTGACACCCATTTGACCCCGTTAACGGGGAGAAGCTCAATAACTTCTGTCTTCAAAATATGCAACTGCTGGCTCGGTAAAATGAGGATTGAAGTAACCATGTCAGCAGCACTCCCTTCTTCTGGTTCGCCAAGGGAAGAATGCTTTTCCTGATAATGAAGCAAATCAGGTAGATCAATCACAGCTTCTGTGCATGTCTTCCAAAATACGCTATGATCTCGCCAGCTTTGCGTGACATCAACGGCTCCCGATCTGCCAGCTCTGCAGTGCGAGGCCCAGGTTTTGAGAAGAATCCCTAAGCCGGTTATATCTGTTGTCGAGTGGTGGACGCTGACACGTAAAAAATAGCCCGCTCGCGCCAAAAATAGGCGCGCTCGAAAAACTGGTCGCACATTGGTGCTTCCTGTTTTGTTATGGATGGGAAAGTCGTTCAGCTCCAGTAAGGATGGTGGAGTGAAATTTCTTAGCTTCGAGGAACTATAGTCCATGGTCGCTGATAAATCCGAAAAAGAGAATAAATCGTCCAAAGTTTGATTCGGCTTGCTGAGTGCCACGGAACCTTTTGGTGAATCCCAGTCCATGACTTCACATGCAAGATGCGACATCTCTGTTAAGGTGTTCCCAAGCCCGTTCCTGAGGATTTGTGGGACTTGTGGACTCGAAGAAGAAAAGCAGATAATCTGGGTGATGTAGGATCGAGGCATCATCCATTCGATAGGAGAAAGCACATCCATGTTTTGTGGCTTGCCGCAAGACATCGTAACTTTTTCGTATGTTGCCCGAAGTAATGATTTCCTCGCGAGCCTTGAAGATGAACTGTTGCTAAGAAAAGCCTGGTAATAGGCAGTTTTAGTGGTGCAATGTAAACCTTGATTACGCCAAAGGGCGCATTTTGATTACCAATCTGCCCAAACAGCTGCAAATCCTGGGAGTGATTGATCTGGCAGCCCTAGTAACGGTCGACGTTGAACTCGAAGAGAAGTGATGTTTTCCCAGAGTCAGCTAGCACTTGTAGAAAAATAGTGATTGATCCAAATGTGAAATACAGAGCTTATAATGTAATTCATACTTGACCAGTTCGTAACGCATTTGGAGCTCTTCCTCTATCTAGTAACACCAGGGATTACTGATCGTTCAGAACGTCCAAATAGTTGATAGGTTAGGTCGAACTGGTTTTCCTATAGCTTCAAACCTCGTTGAATAACACCTATAATGGACTCTAATGCTCGAGTGGTAAGCATTGTTAAACTACATGATTCGCCGCGCTAGCGCCCTTTTAGACAGCTCTCTGTGATACCTTGACCATTTCTTAATTTACCTCGACGTATTTGACGACTCACGAATCGGTACCAGTGCTGTCCAACGGGTTGCAAAACTGGCCGGGTAAAAAAAAATTCATAAAATTTGAGGACCCATCTGCTAAATAGCTAGGTACCTGAAAGAACCCGCTTCGGGCAAATCATAACCTGTCGTACAACCCGCTTAGAATTGAACTGCAACCTGAGAGGAACCTGGACGCGTTTTTTCTAAAATGTAACGCGTCTTTTTTAAAATGCAACGCGTAAACTTTTGAAGATATAAAAGGTGACAAAATTCAGAATTCATTACTTCACATTCAGGAACATGGCTCAGGCCACAGTTTCTACCAACAATGGAAGCCCCTCTTATGATTGCACCACATGAACTAGCGCCGAGTCCCAGTACTGATCTTGAAGGGGATACG
Source organism: Lachancea sp. 'fantastica' (assembly GCA_900074735.1). Taxonomy (NCBI): domain Eukaryota; kingdom Fungi; phylum Ascomycota; class Saccharomycetes; order Saccharomycetales; family Saccharomycetaceae; genus Lachancea; species Lachancea sp. 'fantastica'. The sequence continues at coordinate 89,075 of LT598472.1, forward strand.
GTTCTAAGTGATCCTGAGAACCACCTAGGTGACTTGCCCCACCACAATACAAAAAAGGCTCTAGCGCGTGGAAAATCACAATGGATGCAAAGGTCCGCACTTCGCAAGCACTTTCGACTTTCTCAAACAGATGGTTTGACCACAGCTAGCTGTATACATTGCGGAAGAACCTTCTACGAAAGCAATTCTACGGGTAATCTCTCCAAGCACGTCAAGAACATTCACCCCTGCCAGTACAGATCCCAAAAGGCTGCAACTATAAAGGAGCGTTCACTAGACTCTTTGATCATGAAATCTCGCTCGCTTCCGCTGCCGGGAGAAATTGCTCGCGAGTGTAAGCACAGTCCTGGCTCCATCGGGACAATTGGCTTTTTGACGGAAAGACTGTTGCCGTTTTCGTTTGTCAGCTCTAGAACGTGGAAATGGATATGTAAGGCATGTCCAGAAATGTCATTCATTCAATCTCGCACCACGATAAATACAAAACTCGAAACCTACTCCCAATGGTTTGATAAGGCACTCGTTGCGGCTCTAGAACAAACCGATTTCATAAACTTAGAGCTAGATGTGTGGACTGGAGGCAACGGTCACTCTTTATTTGGGTATTGCAGCTTCATTCGCTCCGAACTTGCTGAATGAAAAGATGTTACAAGGCGTTGGAGAAAAGGCATTACTCAATAACTGTGAAGAGACCAATAACAGTCACCTTTTGGATTTTGTTGATATCAGCGGCTCACGCCATACAGGTGAAAGTCTGCATACCACGGTCGTGGAGGTTTTGAACCGATTTAGAATAACAAATAAAGTCCTCTCCTTTACCTCTGACAATGCTACTAATAATACGGCCATGCATTCTTTCCTTCTTCACAATCTCATAAAACCTTCGAGGACGACGGCATTCAAGAAGACAAAAAACTTTCATCATGTTCGCTGCGCAAGTCACATTTTGAACCTTCTGTTTCAGGAGATCGTGAGAAAGCTGAGGGAAGATGAGAGGTTTGAAAAAGGCTTGAGAGATGTTAGTGCGTTCGCCAAAATAATCAAGAGGTCATCTCTTTTAAGGTCTGCTATAGCGGATGCTAGATTACCCTTGGTGCCTTCGGCTCCCGAAACGCGGTGGATTTTCATTTGGAAACAGGTCGCTACATTTCTAAAGCATCACAAAGGATATTTAGGGTGGGCTCAGAGTTTGAAGTCAAATGAACAATATCACAATGTCCTTCCGAAGATAGAAATGCGGCTGCAGCTCACGGACGAAACAGTACAACTCTTAGAGTATTTTACGAGCTGTTGCTCGATCTTCCAGCTATGAACGATACTTTGCAAGACAACAATGCAAGCAACATAGCTAATGCAGTCACTTTCTATTCCACGATGAAGGAATTTTATGACTTATGCAGCAGGGGTGAAACGGAAACCATTCCAGCTTCTCCAGAGGGGTTTTTTGATTTCACCTTCATTAATGGAAAGTTCGAACTCTCTGAAGAGATAAAGAGTACTGTTTTGAAAGCCATCATCTCTTCCAGGTCAAAATTCGACGAATACTTCGAGTTGTATGAAAAGAACGACATCTACTTTGTTGCGGCGTTCTTGGATCCTAGTATCAAAGGCGATTATTTTAAAGAATTTTTTGGTGATAATGAGGGATCAGAGCACTTTCGAAGGGTAGAGGCATATGTCAAGGGCTACCTCAAGCAGTGCCAATCCGAAAACCATCCGTACATTGACAATATGCTCAAGCCAGTGAACACGAATCGCGTCACCAAGTTCAAAAGGCTAAAATTGCATTTCAAGCAGCCTCCAGAAAGAACCTCTAAAGCTCTGGAAGAATGGGAGAACTATAAGGCTGATTCTCATTTAACTTCAGATTCTTTGACAGATGCCGTGAAGTGGTGGTACTCGCGGCGTTTGACCTACCCTCATTTGTTTCCGTTGGCTTTATCCATGTTGTACACAAAGTTCAGCACATGCGGTATAGAGAGAACATTCTCTATCAGTGGAAAACTAATGAGAAGCGACCGCAGAAGTCTCGGGAGCGCTAATGCGAGGAGAATCATGCTTTTAAGAGACCGCTTTTTTAACTTCGGCCTGTACGACAAGGAACTTCTACTCACGAAACCGGGCGATGCCGATGATTTTATAAATATATCATCTGATGAAGAACCCCTTGAGGATGATTGTCAGGATGATGATTACGGTGTTGATGATGATGATGCCTATGATGATGATGACCATCTCGACGGTCGCTGGGCGGCGTAATTAGTATTTTGACCAGTATTTAGCCCAGGTAGCATTATACAATTCATATCAAGTCTAAACGTTTTTTAGCATCGCGAACAAACATGAGCTGCTCCTCTTTGTCACCGAGGCGATGTGAGGTGTTCCCAACCCGTTAGCGACGCTATTGAATGTGATTGAAACTCACTGAAGGATCCGTAAATATTAAATTATTAATACTCAAAGACCTGATTGAAAAAAAAAGCAACCCGTTAAGTACCCGAATTTTGCAACCCGGGTTGCAAATTTTTGATCCGGGTCAACCCGTTGGACAGCACTGATCGGTACCCAGAAAGATCAATTCGTGGAAGAAGACAACAAACGCGCAACCCGATTCAAATGAAAAATAGATGAGTCAACCCACATCGCCTTTCCAGGAGTGTGATTCTTACCATTATGACTCTCAATTCACACAGCACACACCAAGTAAGTCGACAAGCTCGTCCTAGAAATCAAGTTCTCTCGAGTATTTGAACCATGGCTTATCAGTCAAGAACGTGAAAGCGTATTCTTTGCTCATTTATTGTCAAAGTTGACATAGTCACAAGAACGAAGCGATTTAGTCAAAAAATGATGATGCTTGCAACAAGAGTGCTTGGTGTCACATCAAAATCCCAACGCGACAAGAAACCTACTGATGGTATCAGGAGAATAGAAAATGGAGGCGAAAGTGCTCAAGCTGAGAAAAGAGCTTCGAAGAAGTATGTACGGTCCTGATTCTCATTAATCTGTCAACCCTGATCTATACCAAAAGGATTGATGGCTTATTGTTGTCTCATTTGCCCTCATCTCTAACCAAAGAAAGGCGCAAGATAGTGATTATCGCAGCCGCTTTTATGCTCAATTTTTCCGGCTGTGGTCTTCTCTTTAGCTTCGGAATCTATCAGTCTCTGTACGAAGAAATGTCGCAAAAAGAAGAAAATCCTTTCACCGGAGCGTCGTCTGCCGAGATTGCTTTGATTGGCAGTATAGCCGCCGCCATGATGAAACTGGGGGCACCTTACATCGTGGCATGGACAAAATACTACAGCCCGCAACCGGTGGTTTGTTCAGGTGGTCTGCTGTTTGGCGTTGCAAGCGTGCTTGCCAGCTTCGGGAAAGCTTTGTGGCATTTTCAGCTCACACAGGGTTTTTTGATAGGCATTGCCACTTGCCTCTCCTTTATGCCCTCGATGACGGTCCCGCCTTCTTGGTTTGGAAGGTACAGAGGCGCTAACATGGGGATTATTTCAGCTGGGACTGGCATTGGTGGACTGGTATGGTCTCCCATTCTCACGGCATCTATCCGGAGTATAGGGTTTCGAAATACACTTCGCCTTACAGGCTGCATCTGTACCGTCCTCATTTGTGCATCAGGTGCCGTTTTGACTTGGGAACCGAAAATGGCCACACGTCTACATGAAGAGAACATGAAACTTTCTCGGGTTTCAGGGCTTATGAAGGTTCCACTTCCCTCCCGCAACATCGTCAGGACACGCAAATTCTTCGCGCAATGTCTCAATGCTATATTCCAGAGCGCAGCTTATTACACACCTATCTTTTATATTGCAGCGTATGCCAAAACTCTTGGCTATAGCGAGCAGGAGGGCTCGAATTTCACCTCGCTGAGCAATGCTTGTAACGCTATCGGCAAAATTGGGGTCGGTTTTATGGCAGATAAATTTGGGCGGCTTGATTCGTTTTTTTTCACGACTCTTCTTAGCTCTGTGTCAACAGCAGGGCTCTGGGTCCCCAGCACGGTAATTGGGGGGTCCGATAGGTCGGCTGGAAAAGGTCTATTCATCGGCTTCACAATGATCTATGGACTATTTGCAAGCGCATACATTGGGTTATTCTCGCCTGCACTGGTCGAGATATTTGGAATGGAGAATTTGCCACGTATAACGGGAATAATGTACATGCTCCAAGGCGCTGCCGGCTTTGTTGGAACGCCTGTGGCGGGTGTTTTGGTCAAGTCTCTGGGAGAGAGCGTGACGCCTGAAAATTACTTGCATATGGCCATTTTCGTGGGGGCTTTGATGGTTGCATCAACCCTGGCAGTGTTTTGGGCACGGATGGAGGTTATGATGGAGCGCACAAAGGGAAAGTGGAAATGGCAGTGGAAGCTGTAGTTTCCCCGCTAGAGGCCTCATCACTTGTATTTCAAGAGGTTCGATTATCCGCTGAACGTTTTGGACTTCATGTGGAAGGTCGGCCTGTGATACACGCTCTACTGCGAACATGGAGGCTGGTACTGCATTTGATTGTCAAGCGACCTGTTGTCTACTTACTTATGAGGAGTTTTGACTTCTGTGCTTCTACTGAAGACAATCCATCCGGCCGGTCAAGGCACAATGGTAAAATTTATGCGTCATCCAGTGGGATGGAAATGATGGCAGACGGGGTATACTAGCCAGATAGTAGTTCGAACGATTTTTACTAGTATGTCAAATTACATTTGTTGTTCTGAAGCCCAATACCCTAAAAATTCGGCAAAACGCAATGCTTGGTGAACTCACTAAACGTCGGCGTTCCATCGCTTCTTTTGTCCTATAGACGTTGTCTTGTAGACATCGCATGATGTGTCTTCGCTCTGATAAAACCTCTGGTCGGTAGAAGTCGATGCCCAATTAATTATATCTCATCTATTCTACTCTCTTCCTATCCAAGACAAATGGTCTGGTACCAGGGACATGAACAGAAATTTAGACTGAGAGTTCAATTGATTTCCTACTAAATCAATCCTCAAAACTTGAGTGACCCGATCGAACCACTCGCTACCGCTCACAGCCAATAGTGCTGTAGCATTAGTTGCGTTATCATCTTCCTAAGACGCTTTGTTCTTCTCAGTGGATAGTTTTTCATCAATGGTCAATACATTTGCACGAGACTGCACCGATTAACCACCATCATGTACTTAAACCACCTAGTGAGCTGTTGACGTCTTGCAATGACATTTACGTGGTTCACTTACATTTTTCCAGAACAGCCTACGGAAATGCATCTTGAAGTTCTCTTTTTTCGATGCTAAAACCTAGTCTCGTAACCCAAATTCACGCGTACATAGTTTCACGCTACGCAATGCGATTCGTCACACGAGCAGTGTGCTAAATATCAGCCAAAACCGCGGTCTCTCGATCTATGTTCTTATAGATCGTCAACTGAACTTCTTTACAATTTCTATGAAAATGCTCACGTGACCTTTATTATCACTCTACACCTCCGGTGGCAAACCTTCAATTTAACTTCTATATAGTGAAAATAAGCTCAAAACCACTTCAAATTCAACCTAAGTTCTTACCACATAGATCCTTAGAATCACATCCAATAAGACTGTAAATCACAGCTTCAAGGACACAATTGCACCTGGCAACTATGTTCAGAAACAATTATGACGGAGATTCCGTAACTTTCTCTCCAACAGGTAGACTTTTCCAAGTAGAATACGCCTTGGAGGCTATCAAACAGGGAAGTGTGACAGTTGGTGTTAGATCGAAGAAACACGCAGTCCTAGTGGCTTTGAAAAGAAACGCAGACGAGCTTTCGTCGTACCAAAAGAAGATAATCAAGTGTGACGAGCATGTGGGGCTTTCCCTTGCCGGGTTGGCCCCAGATGGCCGCGTTTTGAGCAACTATTTGAGACAACAATGTAACTATTCAAGTCTCGTGTACAACCGCAAATTGTCGCTGGAAAGAGCGGGCCATTTGCTCAGTGACAAGGCCCAGAAAAACACACAGTCCTACGGCGGCAGACCTTACGGCGTTGGTCTGTTGTTGGCCGGCTACGACAACAGTGGGCCCCATTTACTCGAGTTCCAACCTTCAGGCAACACACTGGAGCTCTACGGTGCAGCCATCGGTGCCCGTTCTCAAGGTGCCAAGACATATTTGGAAAGAACGTTAAACGAGTATTTGGAGATCGAGGACGCAGACAAGCTAATCGCTGTAGCCGTGGAGGCACTCAGGCAGTGCTTGAAGGACGAATCGCTGAGCACGAAGAACCTGTCAATAGCTGTTGTGGGCCAAGACAAGCCTTTCAGCGTGCTTGACGACGACGCAGTCGCACCATACCTATGAGCGCTTGAGGGAGGCAATTGCCACACAGCATTCCACAGGTAGAAACCGTGTTTCCATTCACGTAAGTCAACGCTTGATCCCCTATGTAAAGTATAGAATCCACGTCATGAACTCCCTCCAGAGATCGTCTATCGTCTCTCGTCGTTTTTACTGTGGTGTGTGGGTGGAGAAATGCGTAGCCCTTGGTCACGTGAGAAGCATATGATCAAACTGTGGCCTTCAAGTCACATGACTGGTGACTTTATTGAAATTATCAATTTGACTAGTAGATCAGTTACTCTCTTTCTACAGATCTTCCTCATCATGAACTGCACACGTACATAGAAAGGTGTGATTGGCAACGAATTGAAACGTTGAGCTCTCCCAAGTACCATAGGGTACGCTGAGAACTCACAATGTTTATTCCGTCGCAACGAATAATCTTGAACTCCCTACATGCCTGCGGTGGAAATTCCATTTCACGCCGGCTGGCACCTTCAGCCGGTAAGATACGGCCTTTTCCAAAATATACAGGTCTACTGCATACCTGGGTTCGCATAAATGAGTTTTCAACCTGTAAGTCACATAAATTCAAGCAAATGTCCACGAAAAAGGCCCCCGAGGTCTCACCTAAATCACATTTTGAAGCTCTTCCCACAGCGCCGCCCAAAGCGCCGCTTAAAGCACCACCTAAAGCACAGGCAAAAAATGGCGGCTCTAAGACACCTACGATATCCGAACTCAAAATTCTGAAAGACCTATTCAAATACATTTGGCCCGGTGGTGACAAAAAGGTTCGCATTCGTGTTTTGATCGCATTAGGTCTTCTGGTGGGGTCAAAGCTTCTCAATGTGCAGGTTCCTTTCTTCTTTAAAAATATTGTTGATTCCATGAATGTGGAATGGACAGACGCCACATCTGCCTTACCTATCGCGATCGGAACGCTAATTTTCTCTTACGGTGCTGCGAGGTTCGGATCAGTTCTATTTGGTGAACTGCGAAACGCCATATTTGCGTCTGTCGCCCAAAATGCCATCACCAAAGTGTCAATCCAGACCTTCAGACATCTCATGAAATTAGATCTGGGCTGGCATTTAAGCAGACAGACCGGAGGACTAACAAGAGCGATGGATCGAGGCACCAAAGGTATATCCTATGTCCTGAGCGCCATGGTTTTCCACATTATTCCTATCACTGTTGAGATCGGAGCCGTTTGTGGTATTTTAACGTATCAATTTGGTGGCTCTTTTGCTGCAATGACATTCACTACCATGATTTTATATGCTATGTTCACGTTCAAAACCACTGCATGGCGAACGGAATTCAGAAAAGCGGCCAACAAGGCCGATAACAAAGGTGCTTCAATTGCAGTTGATTCGCTAATAAATTTCGAAGCTGTGAAATACTTCAACAATGAGGACTTTCTCGCAAAACGCTACCTCCAGTCCTTGACCAACTACAAAGACTCCCAAATCAAGGTCGCACAATCGCTTGCATTTTTGAATGCCGGCCAAAACTTCATTTTCACGTCAGCTCTGACCGCCATGATGTACATGGGTTGTATTGGGGTGGTTAACGGATCTCTCTCAGTGGGGGATCTAGTTCTTATAAATCAATTGGTCTTTCAACTTTCTGTTCCTCTCAACTTCTTAGGCAGTGTCTACCGCGAGTTAAAACAATCTCTCATTGATATGGAGTCTCTTTTCCGTCTTCAGAGAAACAAGATAAGCATCAACAACGTGGAAAAGCCATTAATGCTTCCAGAGAAGCTGCCAGCCGAGATCAAGTTCGAAAACGTGTCATTTGGTTATGACCCGCAAAGACTGATTTTGAAGAACGCCAGCTTTACAATACCTGCTGGATCGAAGACCGCTATTGTAGGGCCTTCGGGCAGTGGAAAATCTACAATTTTGAGACTTGTTTTCAGGTTTTATGACGTGCTTGATGGCCGTGTGCTAGTAGACGGAAAAGATGTTAGGGATCTGGATATAGAGTCTCTCAGACGTTCGATCGGCGTCGTTCCTCAAGATACTCCTCTGTTCAACGAAAGCATCTGGGAAAACGTCAAGTTTGGAAGAATTACTGCCTCTGATGAAGATATAGGCTTGGCGATCGAAAAGGCTCAACTACAGAATCTGATAAAAAACCTCCCAAACGGTCGCGATACAATTGTAGGTGAACGAGGAATGATGATCAGCGGAGGTGAGAAGCAAAGACTTGCGATCGCCAGGGTTCTTTTGAAAGATGCTCCTCTGATGTTTTTCGATGAAGCTACCAGCGCATTGGACACGCATACAGAGCAGGCTTTGCTTAAGACTGTAAGACAGCACTTCAAATCGGGCTCCAAGACCAGTGTGTATATCGCTCATCGTCTGCGAACGATTGCAGACGCTGACAAGATCATTGTGCTCGAACAGGGTCGTGTGAGAGAGGAGGGCAAACACACAGAGCTTCTTGCTCGCCCCAAGTCTCTTTACAGGGAGCTTTGGGACATCCAAGAGGACCTTGAGCTTTTGGAAGAAGAGTCAAGAGAAAGAGAGCAGGCGGAGAAGACTTCTGAATAAGACTAAAAATGAAGCGTGAAATCTAATGCTACGGGGTGTTCCGCATTCATCTATCCGCAAGGTACCTTGTTATTATTCCTCAAGTAGCGAAATGCACATAGTATAGAAACCAGGATGGAAAAGGGAAAGGCGTTTAGAAAATCACGGGCAAAACGTGTGAGAGGTACGTTTGGAAAAGTTTTGACTTATAGAGGCAGCCAATGTGATAAGACCCTAAGAAAAGCTTTCGGCGGCCAAACTAGGAGCTCGAAGCACTGGTAAATTTTTGGAACATACGCCATTTGCTGAGTTTTAGCATTGCATAGGGTAGGTCACCTCTACAGAAGAGAAAAGGGCCTTTTTTTAAACATCATTTTGCATACCAACGAAACAAATAATTCATGCAGCGAGCTTTTGAAACGCGGCAACAAATAGATTGAAAATCTCAAATTGGGCTTTGTATCCGAAGTCTACTATAATCTCTGCTTTGTCTCCAGGAAAGATGAGTCAAAATTACATGAGTTTGAACATAGATTTTACCATAGAGAAAACAAATTTGAATACAGCAAGAATTGGAGCCCTTGATGATATAACCGCTATGATTTGATGACAACTTCAAAACCCATTATGCCCCAAGAATTCCTCTTATAATTCTGTTTTCGTCTTCACGAATGACTTGACTATTTCTCGCTCCACAGTGGGTCAAAAATTGTCCTAAATACTGCAAAAAATAGCCCTTTTTTTAGAGAATTACGAGATTGCACATAAAACTAGAATGGCTCAATCTTTCGGTTTTTATTGACCACTGTCGCTCATTCAAACCGATGTCTTTATCATCACCTTCAGTCATGTTAAATTACCTCTGACTTCTCTGATGAAAAATCTAACATTCAATTTTAAATTGACATCAAAATACTAATTTAGATTCGAATTAAATTACCTAAGCTGAAAAGTAATGAAAAAGAGAAATTTCTCATCGCCCGCGATGAGATATAATAAAAAGTGTTATAATGATAATAGATTCATGATCCAACTTCTAACGTTCAAGGTTATTGTTGTTGTGGAGAATTCAGCTTTTGGAAGCTCATCAAGGCATTTTTAGCCCGTTTTTCAGAAAAGCAGTTGATCACCTTCACTAGGGATTTCCAACGGTCTTTTTAGCGTTCCTGTAGCCTTCATATCAAAAGAAAAATGTGTGGTGTGTTAGGTATAGCTTTGGCAGATCAAACTAACGCGGTAGCCCCCGAACTTTTCGATGGGTGCTTGTTCTTGCAGCACAGGGGTCAAGATGCTGCTGGGATTGCTACCTGTGGTGACAGAGGCCGTCTCTACCAGTGTAAAGGTAACGGTATGGCCAGAGATGTGTTCACGGAACAGAGAATGGCAGGCTTGGTGGGGTCTATGGGTATCGCACATTTGAGATACCCTACCGCTGGATCCAGTGCCAATTCAGAGGCTCAACCTTTCTACGTCAATAGTCCCTACGGTGTGCTTCTCGGTCACAATGGTAATTTGGTCAATACGCTTTCTCTAAGACGTTACATGGACGAAGACGTGCATAGACATATTAACACCGACAGTGACTCCGAGTTGCTGCTAAACTTGTTTGCAGCTGAACTTCAGAAACACAACAAGTACCGTGTCAACAACGACGACATTTTCCACGCGTTGGAGGGCGTCTACAGACAGTGTCGCGGTGGTTACGCGTGTGTCGGAATGCTGGCTGGTTACGGGATGATCGGCTTCAGAGACCCCAACGGGATTAGACCGCTCCTTTTTGGAGAGAGAACCAAAGCGGACGGTACCAAGGACTACATGTTGGCATCTGAAAGTGTCGTTTTGAAAGCTCACAACTTCACAAACTTCCGCGACGTGGCGCCCGGTGAGGCTGTTATTGTTCCCAAAGATTGTGGACGCAATTCACCCGAGTTCAAGCAAGTGGTGCCCGTGAACTCGATCCGCCCAGATCTCTTCGAGTATGTCTACTTTGCTAGACCTGACAGCGTGTTGGACGGTATCTCGGTTTACCACACAAGACTTCAAATGGGTATCAAGCTAGCAGACAGCATCCTGAAGGACCTGAATCGCGAGGACATTGACGTCGTGGTTTCTGTCCCAGATACCGCACGTACCTGTGCCCTAGAGTGTGCTAACCGTCTCCAGGTGCCTTACCGCGAAGGTTTCGTCAAAAACAGATATGTTGGCAGAACTTTCATCATGCCCAACCAGAAAGAGCGTGTTTCCTCAGTGAGGCGGAAACTCAATGCCATGGACTCCGAGTTCAAGGACAAAAGGGTTTTAGTGGTTGATGACTCTATAGTTAGAGGTACTACTTCTAAGGAGATCATCAATATGGCTAAAGAAGCGGGTGCTGCAAAGGTATATTTTGCGTCTGCGGCCCCAGCAATCCGTTACAACCATATCTACGGTATTGATTTGGCAGACACTAAACAGCTGGTTGCATACGAAAAGACCACGGAGGAAGTCAGCGCCGAATTGGGTTGTGACAAAGTGTTCTACCAATCTCTTGAAGATCTCATTGACTGTTGCAAAACCAAAAGCATTTCTAAATTCGAAGTTGGTGTTTTTACCGGAAACTACGTCACCGGTGTGGAAGACGGCTACTTACAAGAGTTGGAAAGGATGCGTGCGTTGAACGCTGGCTGCAAAAGCGACGCCAAAGCTGAATTTGATATTGGGCTTTACAATTCCGCTGACTTTTAAATAAAAGCACTGTAGATATAGATATGAAAGTATAGAATTGGGAGAGAGAACATCAAAGTGGTTTGATTTTATATAAATACAAACATCTCCCAGTAGCAAATATAGTGTTAGCGGTGACAATAGACTGGAACTGGCTATAGAATTGATGTTTCTCTTCTTTAGTTGGGTCAAGTAATTTTATTTTTACTGACGTGAATATAACAAGATATTATACGTATATAAATTAAGATAATTATACTAGAGAACCTTTAAGTTAGAGCTTAGACCTTTGATACGTAAACTAAAGCTTACTTAACCGAGGCTATGGGGCTCAGCGCCTGGAATGAGCTACTGGAGGCACACCGGGAGCCACATACGGAAGAATCGGATCAAGTGACCCTTGTACTGTCTGCGGAAACTCAAAATACCTTGCAAAACTTTTTGGTAGAAATACTTCAAATAGAAGACGAAAACTCCAGTTTGGCTGCCATTGGCTACTACCACAAAATTTTGGAGACTGGTAATGAAAGAAACAGGGCAATCTCAGTTCACATTTACACAGTTGCATGGCCTTCAACTGCCACCGCAGTAGATTTACTGTCAATATTTGTTGGGCCCGACACCGTGAACGTTCGGTGGGGCTTTTTGCTAGATTGGCAGGAAGGTTCTCACAAGACATGGTTGCGTGGTCTTCGCAACAGCTTTGATCTGCTGCAACAAAAATTGGGTCGAGATTTACAAAAATTGGATTTCTGCACAATTGTGCTCATGGGGGCTCAGGTCTGTGTGGGACTAGATCTGAGATCGCCGCAGTGGAATTCGCTCAAAATGGAGTTTTTGAACCAATCCCTCAGATCATTGGCATTCATAAGACGTGCCTCACTGCTGGCAGTCGAGCAAGATAGTGCGCCAGAAAGTTTGATAGAGATACGGAGGGTCATGCTGGGCCAGGAATCGAGTCAGACGCCCAACTACATTGAAATGGACAAGCTGTTCGTGCCGCGAGGCTGTGACTCTGAGTCCAAAATCAAGACAATGGGCGAGAATTTCCCCGTGTTGCAGATCGAAGCTGAATCTTTCATAGCAGGTCAATTTGAACGGCACATTCCTGGTGCGTCCCAGAAAGAAGACACTGACCCAGAATACAGTTCCGATGCTAGTCTTTCGCCTACAGTCATACCAGAGATAGATGTCCAGGCAGAGTTAGCCAAAATCTACGAAGATCAGAAGTCATCACTTCTAAACATTAATGGGACTCAAAACTCCCCAATTGACATTCCAAATGCAAAAGAGGCAGTAGACCTTTGATTGCATTCTCCTAAATCATATAGAGCTGTGTTGGCAACAACGCAAGACCTGGCTTTTCAACAGCCCTGTTCTATCACAGCACTCATTCGTGTCTCACGATGCCGTGAGGTATTCACAAATTTTTAAACGTACAAGTCATCTGCGCCAGAGGTGACGAGAGCCCTTTCAAGAGAACAAAAGTCAGATACAAACAGTGTTAGTTGATTATCTTTTGAATCACCAAAATCAAGACGTTTGTTTTTGAGAAGTTTTGGATTTCACTATTTTTGACAACTGATTCCCTTGGCCAACGTATTACAAGCAACGGACCAGTGAATTAAGATATTATTAGCGGCATCTTGACAAGAAAAACATTGGCAAGGCTTCTCTGTGATAAACAACGCTGAAGGATACTTACCAGTTTCATTGAGCTGCAAAACCTGTGCTCGGTTTTGAGATCAATTCCTTAAAGCCCAATTCAGTGAAAGTTCCAGAGTTGACGCTGACGTTAATACTTAAGTTGACATGTCAGACCAGACAGAAGAAAAGACAAGTAACGGTACCGAGGCACAAGAACAACTCAAAGATGAGGGATCTTTCCAGTCTAGAGTTGCTCGACTGAGTCTTTGTGAGGATGGTAAGTCGCGAGAAATGATCATGAAGAGTATCCAAAATACCGATCAAAGCTCTAGCGAAACGCCCGTTGACGATGTCAAAGATGACAATGAATCTTCTAAGCTTTCACAGATCAGACCCAAAGCTGGGTCCAAAAGAAGAAGACGATCAAGTGGAATCACCCGTCCTAGTCTTGCTCACATAAAAGACAGCAATTGCGAAGTACTTTCTTCGTCGTCGTCAGTACTCGTCACCAAAAAAAAGAAGAAAGCTTCACAACCACCGCAGCTAACCATCGGCCAAAAAGCCTACGATAAGACAGTGTCTATCAAAGATTTACGAGATCTAGTGCTCTACCTTTTCGACGACACTAATAATGCACCAAGATGGCTGACAGTTGAAAACCACTCTTCTGTAAGCAAAGTGGTAGTCCTCTTTGTGCCCGGTTTGCTACCAGAAGATCTTGAAAATAGCACAGAGCTAACTATCGACGGGGACAAGACGAACAAACCGCAAAGCGCATCCGACTCTCTTTCTGAACCTCAGTTTGTAAGTGAAATGCAACGTGCGCCAGTCACAACACCGGGTTCAGCCAATACAATCTACTCAGCTTATAACGCCTTCGTGAACGTGAAACTAAGCAAAAACGAAAAGGAGCTGAAAAAGCAGGAGTTAAGTAAAAAGAAGATAACACTGAATGATTTGGTGCTTCGACTCGATCAACTACTGGAGAACGAATATCCAATTCATCAAGATGCTGCTGGTCTGAGCGGCGAAGAAAAAGAGCTCTTGTCCGCTGAACAACGAGCCCTCCAGCCGGTTTGGAAAGACACACAACCTTTTGAGCATGATGGTTGTCGAACCTTTTCGATGGATTGCGAAATGTGCATGACCGAAAATGGTCTTGTTCTCACGCGCGTAAGTCTTGTCGATTTTGATTGCCGTCTCATCTATGACAGCTTAGTTAAGCCGGATGCCACCATAACGGACTATCTCACCAAATACAGCGGTATCACTGAAGAAAAATTGAGAGATGTAACGACAACTTTGGAGGATGTCCAGTGCGATCTATTAAAGCTAGTAAGCTCCACGGATATTCTCATCGGTCACTCTCTACAGTCTGATCTGAACGTCTTAAAGTTGAGGCACCCGAAAATTATAGATACAGCGATAATCTATGAACATAAAGCGGGTCCGCCTTTTAGACCAGCCTTAAAATACCTTGCCTCTGATTTTTTGAATCAAGATATTCAGAATAGCGATGGTTTAGGTCACGATTCTTTTGAAGACGCAAGGGCTTGTATGGAACTTACTAAACTCAAGATAGTCAATGGTTTGAGTTTTGGAGTGGGCATCAACACTGAAAATCTTTTTCACAGATTAGCCAAACGTGGCATAAGAAGCATGTGTTTGAACGACTACGCTCCTAAATCAACTGGGCTGACCGGGGTTGGGCACTCTGCTGAAGCAAGTGTGAGATGTCAAGACGATAGCCTCATTTTTGAAAACATCAATGAGCACCTTCATGACTTTAACCTATTTGTTGGAAGGTTGAGAGACCTTGAATTTTCCAGGAAATATGCGGTAGCGCCTAAATCTGATTTTAGGAATTTAGATGTCTCGGCCGCTCGAAGTAACTTTTTCAGCAAGCTACAAGACCTTTATTGCAAGAGCCCACCCTCCACAGTCTTTATTGTCTGCTCTGGTAACGGTGATACAAGGGACTACAGCAAGATTATGAGCGAGCTTAATGCAATGAATAGGGACGATAGAAATGAGCAAAGGAAACTGAGAGAAAAGGAAGTACAAGAAGCCGTTGTGAAGGCTAGAAGTTCGATGCTATTACTAGCGGTAAGGAAATAACGGTTTAATGATACTTAACGATTACTTTTTTGTCACAAGCGACTTGGCTGGGCCTTTCGAGAGGATGTCTCAAAATCGATCTAGCATTGGTCCAATCGAGCTGCAATCAGGCGTTGTTACCAACTCACGTTACGCACGACAACTGGTGTTCTCGAAACGCCATAAGAAATGAATAGTAAGTCTTCTGGGCAAAGAGATATCAAAAGACTGGTCTGGCGAAAAGCTCTCGAAATACAGAAGACAGCGCGTCCGCTGAACTGCCAAAAAGGTTATTCGGTGACAAAGTTCTTGTATATGGCATATTGGCGACGTGCGGATCATGCATATCCCTGTCGCTGCGCGGACCGATGTCTCAAGTGGTTGAAGTAAATTTGCACGCCACCAATTGCATCAAGGCGACGGGTAAGAGTTTTATCTGACAGATCCTTTTGAAGGGCGATGGGAAACGGCAAGTAGTTTTGGGCCAGTATTGTCTGTTTAAATGATCCTATTTTATAGATGTTACAATTTCGGGTGGTGAGTGAGTTTACATTAGCTGTTCCGTGCAGCTCTGATGAAGTTCAACAAAAGCAGTAAGACATTTTGATAGTAAAACCGGGCACTTTTACACGGGGCGAGCAAAAAGTTTGACTTTGTTTTAGAAAAACGGAACACTGACAGATTCTTCCGCAGAAGTTTTAGGCCTTCTTGTATTGTGGCAGCCTGTAGCTCAACGGAACGCGATGAGACGACTTGGAAAGTGCTCTCTTAGACAAGTGAAAGAAACACCCGCTTAATTTGATACCAACAAATGAGAGTTTGGAGCTCAATCCAACTTAATATCGCCATCAGCATCGCTAGTTTCTGTTGTCTTTGGCAAATCTCCATCAATTGCGTCAGGCTTTGTTTGAGGTCCAGGTTCAGTAGTCTCTGTGCTTTCTACAACTTCGGCGTTTTGCTCTCGTACTTTATCTTGATCTTGGGATTTTTCCTGCGATGGTTGAGAAGTGTTGAAGCCAGGAAGAGATTCCTGGCCGCCCACAGCACCCCTTATATCATCTGCTGATAGTCCGGGCTCAGCAGGATTTTGAGTGTTTGTTGCTGGAGCACCGATATTATTATTGGTTTGTTGAGTAGGCTGGCGCTGTTGTTTTGTCCTATCAAACAACGACAGATCGATAGTTTCGTTGGGGGTCGCACTCAAAGTGTCCCAGGCCGCGTGCTCACTTGCAAGCCATGTTTTATACTTGAAGTTGTACAAATCTTCATCGTTGTTATCGTTTCCGTCCGGTTTTTCAGCGGTCGCTGTTCCACTGGATCTGGGTTTCACTGGCGTGTGCCAATCGAATTTCCAGAATTTGCAGCTACTGTTGCTGAAATTATTAGTGCTGGCATTGTTGGCTCTAGCAATCAAAGCATTGGCTTCCATGGAGGCAATTGGATATCGATGAGGTTCGCTAGATGTGATAGTTCAACAGCCTTCAAGTTCATCTTTCAATTAGACGTCTATATTGAAGATGCTTAGATATGTGTTTCGTACATAGTGATGCGGCTCGATTTCTAGCACTGACGCCTGCTTTAGACGTAGATTTTCAACACGGTACGTTGACGGAAATAATCTATTGAGCCGGTGAATTAGTTTCTTTAATCAACTATAGCCTTTTCGCCACGATTTCTTTTCCCCAGGTTTCGTCAGCTGTATTTTACCATTATCAGTTGTTATTTAACTTCTTTAAAGATCACTTTGAACTAATCTGTCACGAAGTTGGGCAGAGAAGTTTGCCATAGTTACAAATGCTGCTACGGCTTTGGATATTGTGCAAGCCTGTTTGAGGGTGTTGGCGGCTATTCGGATTCGAAATGGTTGTGACTTACTTCAAAATTCATTTTTTTCAAAGTTCGTTTGCGGCTGTCAGGACTCAAGCAATTGATCCACAACAGAAATTGTGAAAAAAGGAATAGTGAATTTATAGAGGCCTGTGAGCTATGAAGTTTTATCTTTAATGCGTTCATATTTGATCTTGCTCGATTATTTGAAGAGTGCAGAAGATTTTTGATTTTTCCTCGATTTATCTCTATGCGTGTGGAAATCAATCGTTAGCATTAGTAGGTCTTCAAAAGCATATACTAAAAAGAGCCTATAAAACTCTGAAAAATTCTCTATAGTTCTTATGGGCAGCGTTCCATGGAAATTGCTATTGATCTGATATTTTGGATATTCCTTTTGAGATCTTTTGGGTCCTCCATTTTACTCGCATAAGATGAACACCGTTCTTAGCTTTATTGAAACCTCTTAATTGAATTCGAGAAGGCTGAAATTCCAAGTGAGAGCCAAAACGTCTCCGAAATAATAAAGTTGGTGATCCGATCCTTTTTGATCACTTCGACTCCGACTATAAATATTTGAAGTTCTAATTTTCCGAATAGCCAAGTTTAATGCAATGTTACTAGCCTCTAATTCTGGTCTCAACAAAAAATGACCAACTTCCTATTTCTTCAAATCTAGTCGGCTTAGACATTGAGACTCACTTAAAATTTGAGAACTCTGCCTCAATTGCCAGGATCTTACCCCAGCTTACTCTCAATTCTCATACCCATTGAGAGAAAAAACTGATTGAACAGCACCAATGAAAAAACATTTCGCTTTGATTGGAAAGGTTCAAATTCGCAAAACCTACACTGAAACTATGATTTGATTTCAACAACTGTCAAGATTCCTTCTGTTCGTTTGGTCAGAACTACCAAAATCCTCAATGAGACTAATGTATAATAAACTGCAGCTCTGATAATTTACGCGAACGTTTGATTAAAGCCTGGTCTCGAATATGGAAAATTTGAATCAAACTGAGTCCCTAACAACGCGTACAGTCATCTTACAAACCGCTTTTTGATCAATGACAGCGTCAGTAAACCAAGTTCAATATCAATAACAGCCTGCCTCATTAATTACTGACACTGGCATTTGAAAAATAGCAGCATCGCTTCAAACAGAATGAGATTAAACCCAAAAGAACCGGAAAGGAAAGCCAAAGCATTAGTACAAGATAATTCAAGAGTACAAGCTCAAGATAAAAAGCTCTGATTTGTTTGTTTGATCGATCGTACTTGAAATGCAATTCTTAATGCTCAGTATCTCACGTGACTTTATAAGTAGCGGTAGCCAATTTGTAAATGACATCGATGTTTAGCATCCATGGCGAACTGAACAACCTTCTAAAGGTTTCTGAGCTATAAGTCGCACTAGACCAGGCCAAAGCGTTTCCGGCGACTATCATGGAAGGTAGAAAGCTATCCAAAAAACAATTGTCGGCCAAAAATGGCGATCTTTCCAATGAAGACGACGCTTACGATGCTATTTTCAGTGGAGATTTTGGATCGATGGAGATCGGCAACTACATTGGTCCCAATGAGGGCCAAACAGAACATCTACCAGATGCAGTGGATTTCGAAGATGAAGACGAACTAGCAGATGAAGAACTGGTGGATGACACGCAAGCCAGCCACACTGACGATCCAGGACACAATAATGACGACTATATGACGCTCATGGGTGGCCACGGTGCTATTCTGGATGGTGACAACCATGGCTCGTACAATGATCAAAATAACACGCTATTTTTAGGAGTGGACGGAAACGAAGGACCCTATCCAGAGACAGAGCACCATGTTTTTGGAGGGTTCGCAGATGAAAACCAGCTCGAGCTAGAAGAAAAGAGGAAACGGGACGAGCTTGAAAGAGCCGAACGAGAGCAGAAGGAACTGCTCACTTTCTATTTTCCAAAATTTCAAAAGGGGAAAGCCCTCAAGCTTCTCAGCATCGTACCGAGACAACTTGCTCAATATCAGTGGCAGCGTGAACTCTACCTTTCAAATAGACATATCAAACCGTTCATGCCGCTCAAGCTCAAATTCGAGGTGCAACCAGACTCACGTCGGCTTTTTAGGGCTAAAAGTAAAAATTGGCAGTTCATGAACCAACAATCCAAGCGAAAGAAATCGGGTCTCGTCACCGTTCCTCTAGATGAAATATACGGAGATAGCACGGTGCGCCAAGAAAGTAGGAAAAGCGATGGGAAAATACCAGAGGAGCTATTAATTATGGCTGATGATTGGGATTATGGGAAAATTGTGGGCGACACCGACACCGAGCCCGAAAGCAGCACAGAGAAAGCCGAAGGAACCACAAATCAAATGATATGTGATTTCAAAGCTCCTCCAATACAGGGTGGTCCCAACTGGGATGAAGAAAATCTGATCGAAGGTAAAATTTATCAAAACAAGATGTGCCTTGATATGAATGACGAGAAATTACTTTTCGTTCCGAGCAAGCACCGCGGAAGTAAGGACGCCAATTCGAAGGCAGCACTTCTGGCTTTTAACGAAAAGACACTAACACAAAAGTTTAACATCTCCAACGATCACAAATATAAGATCCTGAAAGAAAACTACCAAACTAAGATCCGGTCAACGATTTCAAACCTTACAATTGAACATTCACAGCCAGCTCTTAGACTACAATCTCCCTTTTACAAAGTGGTACCGCCCAAGAGCGCAATTCGTAGCTTTCATAGGCCACACTTTGGCTGCTTGGTCCGCCCGGGTACTAACATTGTCTTTAGCAAACTCAAATTGCGAAAGAGAAAGAGAGATAAGGGGAAGGATGTTCGAGAGCTTTTCGCAAAAAGTCACGACTTGACTCTAGGAGACAGCGCGCCTATATTCTTGATGGAATATTCGGAAGAAACTCCCATGGCATTGTCAAAATTTGGGATGGGTAACAAATTGATCAATTACTACCGTAAGACGCATGATAAAGACATTTCAAGACCAAAACTACCCGTGGGCGAAACCCACGTTCTTGGCGTCCAGGATAAGTCGCCCTTTTGGAACTTCGGCTTTGTTGAACCTGGAAACGTCGTACCGACGTTATATAATAACATGGTCAGAGCTCCGGTCTTCAAGCACGATGTGTCTCGCACAGACTTTTTGTTGGTTAGAAGTACAGGCAATGGGATGGGAAACAGGTTTTATTTGAGAAATATCAACCACCTGTTCACAGTTGGGCAAACTTTCCCTGTTGTGGAGGTGCCAGGTCCAAATTCAAGAAAAGTCACATCCATGGGAAAAAGTAGACTGCGAATGGTCGTCTACCGGATTTTGAACAAATCCATAGAGCACAGACTGTTAGTGAAGCAAGTCGCAAGACATTTTCCAGATCAAAATGACATGCAAAATCGACAAAGATTGAAAGAATTCATGAAGTATCAGCGAGATGGTGACGATCACGGATTTTGGAAGCTGAAGGAATCCGAAACCTTACCAGACAACGAAAGTGTAAAGAAAATGATAGTTCCCGAGGACGTTTCGTTGACAGAGTCCATGTATCATGGACAGCAATTCCAGGACGACAATGAGCAATTCAACATCGATGAGAAGCTGATCAAACTTGAAGAGAATCTCATACCATGGGCGGCCACTAAGAACTTTCTCAACGCAACCCAGATGCGCGCCATGGTACAGATTCACGGTGCCGGTGATCCTACCGGCTGCGGAGAGGGGTTTTCATTTCTGAAAACTTCCATGAAGGGGGGGTTTACGAGGTCTGGATCAGACTTGTCTCAACAGCAAATAGCAGGGGGTCATAGCTATAACGTGGCCCAACAACAGAAAGCATATGAGGAGGAAATCAGCAAAACATGGTACACACAGGCTAAAAGCTTGAAAATATCCAATCCTTTCGAGGAAATGGAAAACCCTGATGTTGTGAATAAAACAAACAAAAAGGTCAAATCACATCGTCCAGACAATAAAGTGCTCAGAATAGTTCGGAAAACGAGAGATGAGAATGGTATCATCCAAAGGCAAACGGTTGTAATCAGAGATCCAAGAGTGATACAAGGATACTTAAAGGCTTACGAACGGAAACGTGAAGAAGCCGAAGCCAACCTTGGCTTGGATGAATTAATGAATGACAATATTGACCTGGTTAGTGGAGAAAACACCGAGGAAAAACAATTGAAGCAGAAGAAGCTGCTAGAAGAGCAGTTAGCCAAGTTGCAGAAATCTCAAGAGAGGAGACAAGCGCGCAAGCTGGCTAAAGAGAAGACCAAGGACGGCAAAGTCACCAAATCGAAATCAACAAATAGAAGGTGTGCCACTTGTGGCATGGTGGGACACATTAGGACTAAAAAGACATGTCCCATGTATAACGGTTCTGCGGGTCCTGGAATGGCAGGGGCGCCCGCAGCCAATGCCCCCTCCGGAAGCCCACCTGAAGAGCCTGTGGGTGTCAAGGGCGAGGAATAGTGGGAACACAAGAACGGGGCTTGCTTCTTCTTACATTTATAAAGAGAAATGCTAATGACATAAAGTATAATTGGGTTTAGTTAGAAATGCATAATGATAGCATCATCGCACAATTGACTGATCAACTGTGCATCGGAGTCGTAAGCAGCGTAAGCCACATACCCGGGAGCCCCCTTTGGAGTGTCAATTGGGTAGTGAATAGGTGTGACATCTGCGTTTTCCTTGATACAGAAGGAAACCGATTCATCATTGGGTTCATAGTCGTACGTGATTTTTTTCATAATCGCCTTATACTCACCCCTCTTGTCGCAGCTTGGTCCACCAATTGCAAAAATCTTGAACGCAGAACTATTTTCACTGACTGGCTCTTTGATAGGAGTACAATGGAACCACTCGTAATTGACTCTCGTTGAGTATTTGAAGAGCTCTACAGCTGCAATGAGAAAAAGGCCTATGCAGACGTATTCCAAAAGCTTGAATACTTGAGGCGTCCTTCTCGTCATTGTTTTTGAAATCTGGTGATCGTTTGTGATGAAATCAGAGACCTTTCTAGTCGTTCTTTGCGTATTTCACTCATCTCATCAGGTATATCTTCTATATAGCTTCAATTTATGAAATACAGTCAAGTTCTCGAACCTGGCCACGAGATCACGAAAAACTGAACTTCGAACAACTTCACTGCTAAACACTCGGCAAAACCCGTTGCCATTGTTCTAAATATCATGGATTTTATTATTTTATATAGGACTTCAAAAAAAGACCTCTGCCAAGATGGCTCAAGTAATGCCAACTGCTATTCTCGACAAAACTTGACCCCTGATGTTTTTTCCGGTTTTAATTCATTTTATTATAGTCAGAGTGGAATGTTCGAGTTTGTTTCGCTTCAGGTGGGCCAACTGTGAATTGCCGATCCTTTGATTTTATAGAGTCCTTTCATTCATAGTTGTACGATCCCTTGATCCAGTCATTAACTAAAGCAAGCGCATTTTCGGATTGATCGAATGGAACCATATGACCACCGCCGTAAACCCTTAGGAACGTAAAGTTTTCGTAGTTCTTTAGTTTTCCTGCCTTGTCTCCGGTGGTGCTAGAAATCCAGGTCTTAACAGGCTGGTCCTGGAACTTGTCGCCGTGCTTCCAAGGAAGAGCATCAGACCAGGCCTGGTTACCTAGCCAGTTGCAGATAAAGTCTTTGTCACCAGCGTAGATCAAAACTGGTAGCCCCTGGTTCAGCAGATTGGTCACAGCCTTATGGTATGGTTTCATCCAGTCTCCCGCAAGCAAAAAGTTTCTGTTGATGTCGAAGTTGCAAGACTCGAAGTTGTCCACCTCGGCGCCAACAGCCTGCTTGACAATGTCCAAGTTTAGGTACTCATCCATGTATTTCATCTCTGCGTAACACAACTCGCCCTGGCACTCCTTACGCATGTCGTAAACGTTTTTGCCGGTCTTCTGGTATGGGCCCATTTGCGCGTTGTTACAGTAGATGGAGGCAGGAACACAAGTCCATACTGACTCGGATTCGTAGCAGCTTTCAATGAGACTCAAACACCGAGGCAAAGTGTCCAACATACCTTCACATTCTGCTGGTTCCAGCACAGATGGTTCACCACCTTCGCCGCAAGCCATTGGCTCGTAGTATGGGTATTGCGTCAAAGGGTCTGTTAGCCCGTTACCAATCAATACAGACGTCAAGTTGAAAGACCTTTCGTGCTGTGGGTGCGACAAGATTTCTGTTGCAAAGACTGGAATATAATGGCCAGCGTAAGACTCACCAGCAATGTGGAAGTCTTGTCCTGAGGCATATTGAGGAAATTGCTTGAAGAAAAGATCGAGGAACGCGTAAACGTCTTTTCCGGCGGCCACAGTGTTGGAAACCCCACTAGAGCCCGAGTAAGAATACCCAACGTTGACAGGCTGGTCAAGGAAAATTACCGAAGCGTTGGAGTTCCAGGCATGAGGATTATAAATGGGCTTGATATCAGAGCCAATGGACGAAGGACCCAGTTCGAAGAATAGCCCGGTCAAAGACGAGCATCCAGGCCCACCATTTAGCCACAAAATAACTGGGTCGGTTTTGGGGTCATTTCTACTTTCGAAAAACCAATAAAAGAAGTGCTTATCTTCTTCCTCCACGTCCAGGTACCCGGTGTATTGCTTGACACCTGGGTCGATACCCAGAACTTTGGGATCTTTGACTTTGTTGACACGCAATTTGTGCTCTGGGTGCTCCTGCACCACAAAATCCCATTCTGAGTCTGGTTTTGAGTTGATTTTGGATTTAGGTTTTGTGATGAACTCCAGTTCCGACGTTTCCTTGGGGAACAGCATTCCCATTTCACCCCACACTTTTTGAATACTTTTTGGAACCGAATCCAACACTTGTTGCTCATTCAACCCCAAAGCACTGATGGCTTTGTCCAGCAGTGTATTGGCCTGAAAAACATTTTGCAAGGAGGCGGCTTGAACCGACGATGCAGCCAAGGCTCCTGCTACTAGCGTAGATCCTTTCATAGCTCTAACTGGTTCGAGCTCAAGTGCGATTGAAAAATTGAAAAAATTGTCTAGTTTGAGTGTTCTAAACGGCCCTTTGCAGAACTAACTCTAGCTATGCAGTACGGTAATCTGGTCTCAAAGATTACACAATAGAGAGAAAGAAACGGTCACAAAGAAGTCTAGTTTTGTTTCGAACTTTAAACCGCGTTCTTTCCTCTTTTTTATGGATTGTACTCCTTAAAGTGGTGATAAAACCGCCAAGGTTTGTCATGTCCCTTCTGCTTTTTATACCCCCCCGAAAAAAATAAGGGGACGGTGTATTTTAGCCCCTTGGTCCAAGAAATGAGTATATAAAGAGAGAGCTGTTGATAAGAAGAGATGAGCTGGAACTTGGGGGTTAAACACCACTTTTGGGGAGTTTAAGGGTGTTACAGTTGAGCCAATTGTAGGTAGACACTGAGTATAAATGGTCAATATTTAGACTGACAAGTGGTTGTGAAGCGTGACTCACAAGCTAGAACTTGAGCCAGCTGGGGCGTGTGTCCAGGTAATTTCTGGCCACTTTTATTTTAGTTTCTAAAGGCATAGCTTATGTAAATATGGTCCGAGCCCTGCAAAGGGGATTGGTATCTTGCGAGTTTTGCGCTGTAGGAGGAGGTCAGAGAACGAACTTTTATAAGGCTGGCGATGGGCTCCAAACCAATTTTTTTCGAGACTGCAACAGCATTCTTTGAATACCGGTATCCGACAAGAAAGATGAATTAGTCTGAACGATGAGGACAATGAGCAGGAGTTCAAGCTCCACAAAAATTGGGATTGTAGCTGAACAAGGGTTCATGAATGTGTTCATTGACAAGTAGAAAGGCATCGATCATAGTATTAGGGGTTCAAATGTACGATGACACTTTTGAACGCTTGGTGTGGTACTGATGGTTGGCGCAGCAGAAGTAGGTGTGTTTGATTGATGTGGTTGATATTCCAATTCATCAGCTCTAAGGTTCTTGATTCATGACAGTCTGTTGAAAGCGCTAAACAGGCTTTAGCAACCTGATGGGGGGGGTAGCAGAAAAGGGTGAGATCGACGAGCGACGAACTTTGTTTGTTGCGACTTGAGTTCAACCCCATTCGATCAACTTTGCAAAAACTTGTTCGCCGCCATACTCCCACAAACACGAAGAGATACTCACATATTATCTCAAAGGGTTATACTTATACTCGGGCTGGCAACCACTTTTCCTGACGCAATTGATTACAAGTGAGACACACACCTCCCGAAAAGATGCCATAAGTAAGCTAAAACAGGCTTCAACAAATGTCTATCATTCAAGACCGGGTCTAAGGCAATTTTTGAATAATCTGACGCCGTGGTCGAACCGAAAGCTAATGGCATATCACCGATATCTCGCACTTGCCCATTTCATTCGCTAGAACCACCAAAGAAAACCTGCAACTTATTGCGTGCTATCTGAGGTGAACCACAAGGTATCTGGAGCATCAAAAAGAGCTAAGGACGCTCGACAAGCAGACCTTACAGACCGGCTGAGATCTGGACTCAACCCGATGTCACTGTGCACGACCATGACACTTGATCTTATTTGATCGTTTTTTTTTGAGCTTGCAGACTGTGTCCAAAGCCAGCGTGGGATCTGTTCAAAATGCTTTCTAAACTAATCTTATTGCTGTCGACGTTTGCATTCGAACTGTATCAATGCTCTAGACAATAATGTGACATCCAAACCGTATGTCACATGACCTTCGAGTATTCATGTTTTCCAAGCCTTATTTCACTCTTTATATGTAATAACCGTAATACTTACAATAAAAACAAGTATATCTTAAACCATTATCTTCATCATATTCAACTACCGTCTTCTACACACCTCAGAAGTAACGGTTTGTTGGTGGTGGACTCACTCGAAGGCTAGGTACAAGTACAACAGCTTTTCATAAAGGAATTGCTCAGCTTGAGTGTAGCTTTTTTCAGCCCTTTTTCAACGCGCGAGAATGCAGCCCCCAGCGGTTCTGCCGACGTCAATTGTGGTGCCAGACTTCATACTTCGCACGTCGTCATATCTGTGGTATTACTTCCAAAATGTTGTACGTGCGATCCCTGGAAGCCATTATGTAGTGGATTACATTAAACGGTCGCACCAACATGACCCATACCGGACCATGGTAGAGATTTTTTTGATTATTTATGGGATCGTGTATTTTCTTCGGAAACCTCGGAAACAAGGCTTCCAGGCAGGTCCAAAACTTACCGACAAAGAGATCAATGCTTTGCTGGACGAATGGCAGCCTGAACCAGTGACACAGAGTAGTTCCAAAGTTGAATGGCGTACAGAAAAAATTCCCGTGATTTCGACATCCAGCTCGAACAACTACATTGACTTGACGCGTAATGACGGTGCCGAACAATACGAGAACGTTTTGAACTGCTGTTCAAACAATTTTTTGCAAATTTCTAGTGAGCCGGGCGTTTTGGAAGTCGCCAAAAACTCTATCCACAAGTACGGCGTTGGAGCCTGCGGTCCCGCAGGTTTTTATGGTAATCTAGACGTGCATACCCATCTCGAATATGATCTAGCCAGGTTCTTCAACACTGAAAACGCCGTGCTGTACGGTCAAGATTTCTGTATTGCCACCTCTGTCATCCCTGCGTTCACTAAGCGTGGTGATGTCATTGTTGCAGACGACAGGTGTAGCGTTTCCATTCAGAACGCTCTGCAGTTGAGTCGTTCCACTGTCTACTACTATAATCATAACGATATGGATGCTTTAGAGGATTTGCTGCAGCAATTGCAAGAGCGGGAGCTTCAAGACAAATTGCCAGCTTTGCCAAGAAAATTCATCGTCACTGAGGGTCTTTTCCATAATTTAGGTGACATCCCACCGCTACCTAAACTCGTGGAGCTGAAAAACAAGTATAAGTTCAGACTTCTCGTAGACGAGACATTCTCACTGGGCGTGTTGGGGTCCACTGGTCGTGGTATCACCGAGCATTTCAACCTCGATCGTCAAAGCTCGGTTGATATCACCATTGGGTCTTTGGCCACTGCCTTGGGTTCGTCAGGCGGGTTTGTGCTTGGCGACTCCGTGATGTCTTTGCACCAGAGAATTGGATCACACGCTTACACTTTTTCCGCCTCGCTCCCATCTTTCACGGTCACAGTTGGATCTGAAGTTTTAAAACGTATGGAAAAGGATAACTCCACGGTTCAAAGGTTACGTCAATTGTCGAACAATATGCATCAATATTTCCGTGACGATGAGAAGCTTAAAGAGATTATTGAGGTCACTTCAGATAACGATTCTAGTGTTTTGCATTTGAGACTATCGGAAGACCTACGGTTCAAAAAATTTCATTACACAGAAGAGTCATTGTACAAGGAAATCAGCGCCATGCATAGCAAATACCTGACCGACAAACACATTGACTATTATGAAGCGGAAGAAAAGTTACTTCAAGAGATCGTTGACTATGCATTGAAAGAGTACAGCGTCTTGATTAGCCGCAACACCTTCGTTCTCAAGCACGAGACCCTGCCAATTGTTCCAAGCTTGAAAGTATGCTGCTCTTCTAAGATGAGCGATCAAGAACTTTCCCGTGCTTGCGAAAGTATCAAAATGGCTATTATA
Organism: Lachancea sp. 'fantastica'; assembly: GCA_900074735.1. NCBI lineage: Eukaryota > Fungi > Ascomycota > Saccharomycetes > Saccharomycetales > Saccharomycetaceae > Lachancea > Lachancea sp. 'fantastica'. Next base: position 116,818 of record LT598472.1, read on the forward strand.
AACGTTGTAAATCAAGATAGTTGATGAATATAGGCAAAAATAGAAGCCGATGACAATAAAGTTGTAGAAAAATGGACGTCTTATTGTTGCCGCATTTGCTGCGGCGTTCTTCGACTAAATATATAGACAAATACTTTCTAGGTTTCTTGTTCTGAGCCTTCCAACGTCTTATCGGTGCGAAGCATGGAGGTGCACTCAAATTCGACTCTGAACAGGTTGCCCTTGCTGAAAGTGATGAGGAAGAGCAAACTTACCCAAAACATGGGGACGGCATCGAAAACGTAAATGAACCACTCATGGTCCATAATATAACCATTGTAGCCCTGAATAAACTCAACAAGTCTTACGATCGAACGGACCAAGATCAAAACACTGCACACAAACAAGTTGATGTTCAAAATTTTCCACTGCTTTGAGATCTGCGAGGTCACAGGCGAGACTTTGTCAGCTAGGAAAAGAAAACGGATTTCTGTGATGACGAAAAGACCAAAAACTGCCACTTGAACGACCAGGCCTGCAATGATGATATTGGATCCCAGCGTGTGGTTGTCAGAGGCACCCAAAATGCTACCACCTGCGGCTTGTAGGAGGATACTCAACACGTCGGCACTGACGAAAATGGCAGTGCTGAAACGGATGGGCACGAACGAAACGGTTGTGGCGTTCATCAAGATCAAAAGCCGGCCGAAAACCATGTAGATGGTTGCTGCCATGAACGCAGCAGCGACCAGCAGCATCACTGTTTGGGCCACGTAGGGCCCCAATGCGTAGATATCGTTTTTCGATGCAATCCGTGCGATATACCCTCCGCACTCAGTGACCACCCCGATGAGCAACGGTATGAACTTTGTGACCAGTCGCAAATTAGAGCAAGGTTTAGCCACAGACGTGGGTTCGGCGTGGAACGGGTCCTGGACCTCTTTGTCCAGCGCCAGCAATGCCAGCTGGCGCTCGCTGATCGACCTGCTTCTGCATGCGAACCCGATTCTCACACCTAGCAGCACGAACGTGAGCCCAAACAAAACGGCAAAAGCTACTGCTGCTCCCACATTGGGTTTGTAGCTGTAATATGCGAATACTTGCGCTACTTCAGGCTTTCCTGCAGAGTTTGTGAATGACGCATAAACCAGCGTCGCTGTTTGGGAAGCACTGGTAATAGTAGTGGTACTGCGTGACATAATAGCGAAACTTGAGTATATAGAGACTCTTGACTTCTGTAAAGCTACTTGATGCACTTTTAGAATCTTTCAAGACCTTTTTTACACTACGTTTCCAACCTCCGGCTTTAAAACCTCTCAATTGGGTAGCGTTCTTATACTATTCTATTCCTACCGAGAGGCGAGTGTGAGTGAGTGAGCAAGTGAGCAAGTGAGTAAGTGAGCAAGTGAGTGTGTGTATGCGTGTGTGTGTGTGTGTATCTACAAGTCTATTTTCGGCACTTTTGCCATATCTTCATTTACCAACTCTGAAAAACCGATTCCACGCTGCGAGTGAGCCACGAATAAAATAATACCTTAGCATTAGCTTTTCAGTACCGATCTCTCAACACCGCGCATCGCGATGATTACTAGCACGTCGGTTTTGGTCCCTGTGGATGCTTAGCGGACATCAATCGGACGCTAAGCAGTTTTCTTGCATGCATTGCTAAGCCCACGACAATCCAAAAGACTCTGTGGTGTACTCAGTGGTGTTAACGGCCGATAATGCAAGGCACTGCCTCGCACGCAGGGCTTGCAAGTTTTCCATCACTCGGTACTAAACTGACGTTTCTTAGCTCGAAGGGTTTTTTTACTGGGCTTTTCGGACATCTTCAATCTTGATCAGTCACACAGCTGCGCCGCTTGGCTTCACTTATGAGCCGGTGTTTTGTTTGTTTATGCGCGCAGAGTGCGTATGTTTTTAGCTGTATTGGTAGGGCGAAAATGGTGTGTTTTGCGGGAAATTTTGGGACCTCTGTTGGACTCACAGAGCTGAGCCACTTGTCATTTCTTTCGAGCTGTTTGTTTGTTTGTTGGTTTGTTGGTGGTGGGGAGCGGGGCTTGACGAATGTTATGGTTGTGGGAGGGTTTTTTGCAATTGTCAATTGCAGTTTACTCATTTGTCGAGTGCAGCTCACTCGATTGTTTGCGGGAGCTGTGGTCAAAACTGTCAATTGCAAGCACACACTGGTTTATTTACCAAGAATTTGAAATGTATGGTTCTAGCGACTCTTGATTGTCGATATCGCCATATATCTATTAACTGTCATTTCAATTTGCAAGAAGAAGAAACCTTTGAAGGTGAGAAAAACATCGTTTTCAGATCAAAGACAAGACACTTATTTCGAAACAAAGAGCTGTTGGTGCTGTAAAATTGAGACTCTACTGCCCCAGGTTGATGTTCATCTTTTTTGACAGAATTCTGACTACAGGAAAGAGCGACGCATATCTGCAATGCCTCAATTGCATATCTTGATGCACATCTCGATGCAAGGCTTCACCAACGCAATCGTTTGCTAAATATATCTTCGATGTTTCTCAAATTCTATCGACGTTTCTCAAACTTTTCTGCACCAGGACCTGCTATTTTTAACGTTAGATGGACAGCGACTGCTATAGGACCGTCTGCCAGATAGACATCGCTTTTGACGCGAAGTAGAAAACTCCCATTGGCGTCGTTTTCGTGGCAACATTAGCTGTGGGGATATTTTACCAGCTATGGAAGGAATTTGGAAGGTGAGAGATGCGGAAAAATCCAGCGGGGCAGCTTTAAATATCATACCTTCCAAAAGAGTGATTTTTCACTCGTTTTTCAACCTCAGGTGTCAGTCTTTGGCGTGTCTTGAGTGCAATAATCGTTTCCATGTCGTGAGTGACATCCAGAAATTGGGAACAATTTTCCATAGTTCCATTCGTTCAAACAGGTTGTGGGCGATGTCAGCAATTGCTCACTTTTCTATGACTATTCGAGTTGATTCTGACACTGTCACAGTAGATATCCAAAATTTCAATTAATTTGAATTCGCGGAACGTCACGTGGGCATACACTACTTCCCGTAAACTCAAGCATTATGGTGTGTACAATGAGTCTACCGTCACAGGCATATGTTTCGGGAAGTACCCGAAAACCTGATGTCCTGTCAACATTAAGGCCAAACAGAAACCTTACCCAGCGGCCAAACCGTCCCATGAGATCACTACATACGAATTGTACGCAACATTTGCACCCCATTAGAAAGTGCAATCGTTTACCTATTTTACCCACTGGAAACTGTGACCTTTAGCCTGCCCTACTCATTGAAAGCTGCAACCCTCTCATTACCCAGTGTGATGTTGGATTCACCTCTTAGATCAAGCGTCAGATGCTTGACAGCGTGATCTGGATCATGTGATACGTGACAGCGACAGAATCGATAAAGATTCAGCTTCGAGCATCCAAGCCCCAGGATACTGCGGGAGATGGATGGATTTACCACCCGGTATCATCATATCAATCGTCACACCACGCAATTGGCAGTTGAAAGCTACCACTATATGGAACCGATTCCCAAAATTGTATGAAAGGACACTATTTACCCAACCATTAGGCCTTACTCTGTTTACTTAAAAGAGTGAGGAAAGATAAAATCATTGGCTACATATAGTAACTCAATCTCATTGGGACACATTACCCAGGGTATGGGACAGTCGTCACACCATGACACTCCAGAGACTTGATCTGAGTTTCTCAACAAGTATAAACATATTGGATTATCATTTTCACCCACTCTGTCGTCAGACTGAGAAAACTACTTTATGTACCAGATCTCTGACCACTTATGGTGATGGCAATCACACTGGGGGCATTGTAGTGGGGTAAAGGTAGCATTTGATCTTTACAAAAACTAGACCACTTGGTTGAGAATAGACCCATTTATTCTCAATGCATCAAAACTCGCCCAGGACTTTAAAATTTTCCAAACCAAAAAATCAAACTCACCTCAAGACGAGATCCCCACCAATTTATAAATAATAATCCGCCAATCTTGTAGCCGCGACACCTTTAAGATCTCTCGCTACCACCCCAAGTCGTTCTTTCCCTCTCTGTCTCTCTCACTCCGTCGTCAAAAGCATGATTCAACGACTAGAGAAACGACTAGGGAGCCGACCAGATCTTCACCTCGAAAACTACCTAGATGTCAACCTAAACGGCCGCGCGCTCACTATCGACGATGCCGAGCCACCTTTAATATCTAATTTATATAGCCCATAACAACCATTCTCGAAAACATTCGTTCATCCTTCCTTCCAGAACTACAAAACTCTGAGCATCCAAGGCCACGGACATTCATACAACCTGTAACTTTGGGTCAAATACCGACCACTGCTACAGAAGAATCGCTTTTTTCTATACATAACCCTCTTTTCAGCGGCTCAAAATGGGTATTTTTGGCAAAAGTCACCATGAATCACCCACGAAACATGGACATGCGCCCGAAGTGAAACTGACCAAAGAGGATCACTTCAAATTTCGGGCTAGTTCGGTGCACGATCCGGTTTTGGAAGCAGTGCAGGAAGCACAGCCCTTCGAACAGGCTGCTGATACATCGCAAGATGATCCGAACCGCCAGTCTTATTACTCTGGAGAACATGGAGATAGTCATCCACGAGACGTGTTTGGACAAGCGATTCAGCAGCCAGACATTTCGAATCCAACGCGTGCCAGGGATGAAAGGCCCTTGGATACCATTAGAGGGTTTGAATACTCGATTTCTGGTGATCCTTCATGGGGCCAACGGCTCGAAACGGCTCAGTATGGGTTCCAAGTGAGACCTGGGTTTCCGCAATTTGGAAACGCCGACCCATTGGCCTTGAACTCGTCCCATCAGCCCTATCTGATGGGCGAGCAGGCTGTGTATACGGCGCCGGCGCCAGTCCCAATGGGTGAAGGAGAAAAGAAGAAGAAAAAACGTGGATTGTTTGGGCGTAAGAAGAACTGAGCAGGAAAAGCTGTCCAGGTTGACATCATCACGCTCGAGCTGCTCGTTTTTCTTGCAAGCCTCTCACCAACAGATACCCTTAGATTTCACTATACTTTTATGTTATACTTACGTTTTATTTTTTGTAGCTGAGTCTGTTTCCAGGATCGCTGGAGATGAAGAAGAAGCTAGGAAACAGTGTACAAGTTTGAAACATAACTGCAGTCCTTCATTTTGATGTGCGTTGATCATTAGTGATTTTGAGCACACCAGAAGAAATGTACCATTGGTTAGTCTTCAATTGACATGGTCTTTTACCACTGGTGAAAAGGTATCTTGGTATTCGAATTTATTGATTTTGGAAATTCATGAGTAAGAACTTTATTGAGATTCGCGCGATTCTCATCGGAAAGTACGACGAAGAAGCAGCAAGTCAACTGGATTGGCCTGTACGTCCTTGAACTCGCAGTCGAATCCGTTATTCTCTACGTCCTGTCTTCAGCCCGGAAAATCACGTGACCATGATATAAACGTGAACAAGACAAAAGAGATCCTGGTCATATTGATCGATATTCGATCACCACCGATAGAACAATTCTAACGTTCGAAGACCCATTTGCCGATCTATGAATTCGATTTTTGGCTTCTAATTTCAATCGTTGCTGAGCACTGACGTTCCCAAAATCATCAATGACCTTTAATCCTAACAAAAGATTTGACCACAATTTTGGCCTCTAAACAAATCTTCTGGCAAAACAAAAATTGCAAGAGCAGTTTGAGGTACAATTAAGGCTCTCTTAAACTCTTCTTGAGCATCTTGTCACCAACGACCCATTGATCTCACCAAGATCACTCTCTACGAATCCTGTCGTCTGCTCATTGAAAAATTTCAAGGTTATGTAAGTAGAGCTCATCGCATCAAATCTAGCTCATCGCTTCAACAACTGAGATGAGCCAGTAACAATAGCTCAGCAGGACACGATATGATGAACAGGAAACAGCGCAGGAGCTCCAAGAAGCCACTTGGTAACTCTGTTCAATTGGGCCACATCTTGGGATCTGGGTCGAACAAAATCAAGAAAAAAATTCGAGACATCGAACGTCTTTTGCAGAAGAAAAAGGATGTGCTTCCTGACACGGTATTGATCGAGAAGGAGAGAAGTCTGGAAGCACTGCGATTCGAGCTCAAAAACGCTGAGCTGCGTGTCAAAGTCCAGCAAAATGCGAAAAAATATCATATGGTTCGGTTTTTCGAGCGCAAGAAGGCCCTCAGACGCTATAAACAGGCTGTCAAAAACAATGATCAAAACGAAATTCAAGAGAAAGCAGCAGAGTTGTGCTATGTGGTTAACTTCCCAAAGACGGAAAAATACATCGCTTTATATCCAACGAACGAAAATGGACAAGACGATGAAGAAGACGTCGACACAAGCGATAAAAGTCATGAAAAAACACAAGCAGGTAGAAAGGCGTTTCTGGAGCTTGTCAAGGCCAGCATGGACTCTGGTGAGCTTCCGGTGTCTTTGGATGAAATCTTGAAGGGCGGAAAGCTAGGAAGAGACGATAACGGCTTACAACTGCACAAGAGCGACAGATCAGGTCCAGAAGATGGCGGCAAATCCGAGGTTGGCTCAGGAAAACAGGACATAGAGGAGGATGAAGATGACTTCTTTGAAAACTAGTAGTTTTTTCGACATTTCTTATGTACATTACATTAAATCAGCATATTTCCGAAAGGGAAAAATTGAGACACTTTCATCGAGCAGCTAGGCTAGTGTATGCTGCAATTCGTATCTGATGTCGAGCGCATCATTTATGATGGTGAAATTTAATGTTTGTCCTTGCAATTCTTCCGCCACGACAAAATCGCAGATTAAGATAACATTGTTGCTTTGTTTTCTAGGCTGACATCTCTTGACCATGAGCAATTCCTTGCCTTGATAACCAATGACAAACCACAATTCTTTTTGCGTCTTGGGAAACTTATCACAGTAAACCTCGAAGTTCTTGTTCGCCTTGGACGCAGCGTGTCTAGCGGTGATGACCAGACTGCTTGGACTACTTTGAGGCTCGACGTGAATATCTGTGAGTATCGGCAGTCTCATTGCTTGTTGAATGAAATCTTTCGTGTAGTCATCTGCAACATGAAGTCTCCTGGCCAACTGTTCAAGTTTCTTGTAGCCTAGCTTTCCAATATCTACCAGTGTTGTTGACGCTGTGCGCTCCAATGCGTAGCCTCCCTCTTCAAACTTAGAGCTGGGAAGCCTTTGTAGACTCATACCGGGAAGAAGGCTGACTGGGTCATCCTCGTACCAGCAGCCTTGTTTCACACATTGCATCATCTTGATGATAGTCAAGACCGTTGAGTAATACCCTAGCTCACCAGCTACATCAGCGTACGCTTGAAGTATACGCAATGCCTGATCCAGTACAGATAGCTGGTCTTGATGATAATCAGCTATAGGTAAGTCCACACGACTGAAATACGCTTGTAATAATAAAAAGGCCTTCAAATGTGGATCCCACAAAGGACGCTCTTCTTCGGCGGTGAAGGTGCTTTCAATAGAGTAACGAGATTGCGCTGACATTTCCACGTTCATGATAATCTCACCATTTCTGACCGGTAGCTCATCAAATTCAACGGCAACGGATAACCATTTGAGCACATCCTGAAATGTTGCGTCATCCCGAATATGCTTCAAAAGCTCACGAATTGTTTTATGAGAAATGTAGTAATAGGATGAAATGCTCAAGTAGGGCAAAGGCTCTATATCGCCCCCCTTTATTGAAACGCAACTAGATTCCGCCAAGTTCTCCAAAGTTGTGTCAATAAGTTCACTCAAGTGTTTGTTGACACCAGTTGGGGATGTGTCTTCTGTTATACCGTAAAAAGTTGGATTATGATGTGCCCTTCTGAAAAAAAATGTCCAGCTCAGGAATTCGATGGCCTCCTGCTTGTTTTTTATCGAGCCAGATGCAATTTCAGCTCCCAAATGGTCGTCTAAGACCTTGTGTAACGACGACTCAACGGGAAAGCCAATGTTCAAGAAATGCTTATAAAACATTTTTTTGGACTGCTTAGTGTAAACGATTGCAGTACCAGACGTATCGAAAGCTGGTCTACCTGCTCTACCCATCATTTGTAAAATATCGGTGAGGTCCATATCACGATATCCCTCTATCTTGGCGTCGAAAAACTCGGTTCCTTTAATAATGACCAGATGAGCCGGTAAGTTGACACCCCAGGCCAGGGTTGAAGTGGCCACGAGGACCTGAATTTTATTCGTTTGGAAAAGTTGATGTGATATGAATCGATCCTTTTCCACCAGACCTGCATGGTGGAGTCCAATACCGAACTGCAAGGCTAGTTTCAGAGTTTCATCAGATACCTGGGATAAGTAATACTGAAGTTCTTCTTCGTCCTGAATCTTCAGGAACCTTCTAGGATTACTTTCCATTCCGCACAAGTGAATTAGGTCCAAAGCTGTTAAACGTGTCTGTCTCCGGGATGCGACAAAGATTAATACGGGCTTTTCGGGAGAGTGTTGTTTGATTGCCATGAAGGCGGGCTTATTCATGGTCTTCATGAGAGGACAGAACGCAAGGTTATCGGGGAATCCATCAATGTACATTTTCAGAGGCACGGGTCGAACACTCGAGGAAAAGTTGTACAATCCGTCATCTTTTACACCAAGCCATCCACCCATATCATAGGCATTCGAGACAGCTGTTGACATCCCCAAAAGTCTTACAGGCTGTTTTGTTTGCGCAGCCACATAGTTCATACGACTGACGATCATTTCCAATATCGGACCACGATCACTCGCCAACAAATGAATTTCATCCATAATGATGAGAGAGACTTCCTGAACAAACTTACGTGTCTGCCAGTTACGAGAAATACCGTCAAATTTTTCGGGCGTCGTGATGATGATTGTTGCATCTCTTACATCTTTCGGATCGGGAAGCGAATCACCCGTCAGTTCAACGACCTTGTCTCCAGTAACTGGAGTCACTTTTTTCCTCCATTCCGTCACACGCTCCTTGACCAGAGCCTTCATCGGTGCGATATAAACCACCTTACTACCCGGGAAGGTCCTGAAAGCATTCCACATAGCAATTTCCGCAACTATAGTCTTTCCGGAACCGGTTGGTGATCCCACGAAAACACTGTTATTCGTGTTGTATAAGGTATGGAAAGTCATAGTTTGCATTGGATTGAAATACTTGAAGGGATAAATTTCCTCCAAAATTTCATTCTTAAGCGCCGCCGTGGGCAGCGGTCTAAGTCTTTGCAATTTTGTCTGCAAAGTCTCATTATGGGGCCTGATTAGATGTTGAAATGATATTATTTGCGACGATTCGCTACCGATCCAAACATCGGAGACAACTCGCGCGACGACCTGAGGAGGTAAGGGGTCGGACAATGGAATCATAAAGTCCATTTCGTGAGGATTAGACATTTGACGTTTGTTGATGACAAGCTTTTCGACGTGCAGTAGATGTGACTTATCCGACTCTTCGACAGAGAGCCAAAAAAACTGAGCGTTACCATGTATTTTGACATCCCACTGAAACGATGGATGCAATGTAACATGTATCCTCATAACATTAGTAGTTATAGGAAAAATACTTGCATCAATGTCAATCATGGGAAAGCGCTTTAAAATGCTGGAAAGTTTGTGCCCGATTTTTTTATTGTGTACCAAATCTCCTAACTCTTCTGAGTCAAAATCCAGTAGACTATCCATTGAAGGCATTTTTTCCCTCAACCGTCTGGCAACTGTTTCTGGCAATTCGAACTGACACAAAGGATGATCGAAGGCCCACATCCGTTTTTCAATGGACTTGCAAATATCAAGCATCACTTTCGAGAAATTTCCCCATCGTCTGTTGACACCTACAAGAAAAAGTGCTCTACAGATTCTGATGGAATTTTGGGCGACATAATTAGCGTCGGATGAAAGTGCTGCATCAAATATTCGCGATCCTGAAATGTAAGATTGCAAAAGAATGTTGGTCTTTCCCTGCGCAGACTCAATCTCGCCGCCAATCTGACACTCGCTAGCAGTCTCCTTGAGACGAGTAAGCTCGGTTGCCTCTTCTTCTCTAAACTTCATGTTATCGAACTCGCTGCTCATACTGATCATTGCGAGGACATCTGCTTCAGTTGCACTAGGATTGCATAAAGAGTTAAAAATCTCCACCGATTCGTTCAGGAGATAAAAGTCCGAAGAGATGCGGCCCAAGTCTTTTGGAATGAAGTTGAGTGACACCTCATCAAAAACAATCATCTGTAAGGTATGGAGTCTCTTTGCTGCCGTTATTATCATTTTCCTTCGACGTTCATACAATTGAGGGTCTTCCTTGAGTTCATCCCAATTGATACCATAACTGAATGGATTTTTCTTCATTCTAACAAAAAGGTACGTGTAGCCCAACCATTGAATACCTTCCTCAACGTTGGTCACACTACCCAGAGAGATTTCCGCGTTTAAATTGTCCACAATTTTTGGGCTCAGTTTCGACTCTATTGGGTGTTGCTGGGTAATGAGAGAGACGTAGTCATCGAGGCTGTCGCTGGTTGTGCAAAGAATACCAGTACCATGCTCAGAACCAAAACCAGGCCTACCTGCACGACCAAAAATTTGAATGACATCTGATATACCCAAGTCAACGAATCCACCTTTCCGAGAGTCATATACCTGCGTCCCTTTGATAATGACACAGTCTGCCGGTAAGTTAACACCCCATGCTAAAGTGGCGGTACAAACCAGCACATTTACTGCACCGTCTTTAAACAGTTTCTCAGACAGATTACGATCTGACCGTGACATCCCGGCGTGATGAATACCGAACCCCGATTGAAATAGTTCTTTAACATCTTTATCCTTATTACTAGTCATTTCTCTTGAGTACGAGTCTCTAATGGTAGAGTCTTCGGCGAAAAGATCGATCTCGTGCCTAGACTGAGCCATAGAGATGAACGTTCTGGCGCTCCTCACCGTGTCCTTTCTGGAATGAACAAAGATCATGACCTGGTTCCCACGACCAATCATTTCGACCAGTTTATCATACGCGGCATTATCGATATTTTCCCTGGCCTGTTTGCTTCCGGATTTTCCCCTAACACCCAGTAGCTGCTGCTCTAAAGGTTTTGGACGGAAAGATTGATCGAAGTAAAACATACCTACGTGACGATTGACACCCAAGAAGTCAGCTACGTCGACGAAATTAGGTAGGGTAGCAGACAATCCAAGAATTCTGATCATGGATTGAGACCTCTCAACCTGCCTTAAAGTACGCGCAACAAGTGTCTCCACCACGGAACCTCGATCTTCATGAAGTAAATGCACTTCGTCAATGATCAGCAGCTTTATTTTAGAAACAAGATCATTATCTCCATTGGCCTTTCTGGTAACGACATCCCACTTTTCTGGTGTTGTAACAATAACTTGGGTCTCGAATATTTCCGCCCTTGTCAGCTGCATGTCACCCGTGAGCTCACGGACTTTAATATCAAATATACCCAACTTTTTCCTGAACTTCTCGACAATCTCTGCCGCCAAGGCCTTCAATGGCGCGACGTAAACGACTTTGAATGAATCGTATTCGATATCAATATTTCCCTCTTCGTCTATTTCCGAAAACTGCCTTACTGTGTTCAGAATAGTAAGTAACGCTACATCTGTTTTACCAGCACCAGTAGGGGCACAAATAAGCATGTTTTCGTTTGTTTCATACGCAACAGGGTAGACCAGCGTTTGAACGGCATTGAGGTACTCGTAGTTGAACACAGAGGTGCAAAACTTGTCCAAATCTTTGACCCTTATATTCTTAAACTTCAACGATCGCTGGAAGCCATTGTCTGCGCAAGGAATAATGATTTCCTCCCGCGAGGCATAGGATTGCCGTGTAGTTCCCGCAGGCAAAGCGAACTTTTGACCAGAAAAAGAAAGCGTGAAACTTGATCCGGCTTCTGATTTCCGGAAAACGTGTGGGTATTGCTGCTGCTTTTGCAAGGGATTTAGTTGTAGATTTTTGATGTCCTGAGCTGTCTTCAGAACACTTTCGCGAATCTCCTTCTCCGACAAAAATCTTTCCTCCTCTGATGGGCCCTCTAAAAACTCGAGGTGCTCATCGTATGGTATCGAAAGCAACGTATCCCGATTCTCTATCAAAAACGAAATCAAGCCGATGTTTTCATCGCCCAAGAAATCGAAGAGTTCCGTTTGCAGTATATTTAAATCATCGTTCTGTAGTAGCGTTAAAAGAGTTCGTGTCAGCGTTTTCGAATCAACGTTACTAGGCCCGTTTTCAACATGATCACGTAGGTCTTTCAAGATATTCATCGAGCTGTTGTCTTCCGAAGTCAATTCCCTGATAGCGCTCAACACGTTCTCTCTTGAAAGCTCTCCGAAACCATCAAAAACATCGTCCCAATCATTCCTATCCTGAGATAGTGTTGTCAATTGAACACGATTGTCGTTTTTCTGAACGTCGACCTCGTTGTCGATCTCTGGTGGAACCGCAATACCAGGTTCGTAACTAAAATTTTGAGCAGCAGAGACCATGCTGCTCATGGCGTCCATGTAAGATCTAACCGAATCGATTGCATACTGTGTGGTCATAACTCTTAAGCGTCCTTTGGCTTCAGATTCTTACTGATGTGGTGATTGCGGTTGAGCTCATTGAATAGTCTTGAATTGGATGGCATATTACGAGATCATTCTGTACTAAGCTGCTCGACGCTGGGTTCACTGCGTTGAAGCAGTGAGTCCAAGAAGTGAAAGTCGCAGCCTTTGTGATCGATGACTAGCGTCTTTGTATCAGGACTGGCTGTATTGTAATGGTTAAATCGATCTTTGTCGACCTTAAATGTCGTCACAGGTTGTGATAGACAAAAACGTTGTCAAAAAAAGCGAACCTTACAACTGAGCTCGACCCAGGGTTCTTCGAGTGAAAAGTAAATGGTGACAACAACGTGGGAACACACCGGAGCACATCGCGAGCCAGTCTTCATCACTTCAAGTCATCAATTCTTTTTTCAGCTTGGTTCAGACGTTTTGTAATTTCTTGCATATTTTTGGCCTCAGCAGATTCAAAGGCGTTGAGCTTAGCGTCCATGTGCTCCAGCATTTGTTGCCATTTGCTGGTCTGGTCTGACACCCAGTTGAGCGATTTGTCAATTGTTTTGACGGTCCCCACGGCGTCTCCGATTTCAATATGGAGCGAGTTCAAGGTTTTCATTCGTGAGACCAAGTGCGGCAAAGCGTCCTTGTATTTCCTCAAAACAGCGTAGGAGTCGTAAATGCCCTTGGTTTTGAGATCTGGGGGTTCCAATGTCTCCAGGATGTGCTTTTGCAATGCTGGATCGCCAGAGGCTTTTCTGGCGACGAGTTTCTGCTCGTACTCGTCGCTGATGGAAGAAAGTTTGGTTTTAAAGGCAGTCAAATGGCTTGGATTCTGTTTGAGTAGTCCAATGTCCCGATAGACCTCGTTCAACATGGTTGTCAGCGATTTCCCGCCGCGCTCATTACCCATACCTATGAATTGCTCCAATCTGTCCATTCGAGCCTCCAGATGCATCACACGTTGACCATTTTCGAAGTCAATTGAAAGATTCGGCAGAGATGCATAGTTTCCGTCTGCTGCTTCAGTATAATTCGCTTTTTGCAATCGTTTTTTAAGAGCCTCCGTCTGGAGCTGAAGTTTTTGATCCAATTGATCTGCTACGTTTCTGAGAATCAGCACTTCCGAATCGCACTGTTTCCCGTCCGCCAAATTTGCTTCCTGCACCTTGAATTCCTCCAATTCTCTTCTGATTCGAGCCAATCTGACACCCACGCTTTTGTTCCCATCGTGTCCACGATAACTCGTTTTCTCGTCTTGTTTTATGTGCGTCCCAAATACTTGTTTGGAATGCTGGTATTCCACTTCATCCGTAACAACATCTTCCTCCTTATCTACCTGCTTTAAGCCCTCATCGCAGTCACTTTGGCTTTCTAGATCTAGGAACTCGTAGACCTCAACATCGCCATCCTTTAAGTTATGTTGCAAGTCCTCTAACACATCGTCTACTAGTTCCAGTGGTTCAGTATTCATTGATTGATGCTAGTGTTCTTCAACAAGTAGATGTAGACCTGTTCAAACTTTATCATCATCAATGCCATAAATATTTGACATATTTACACCTTTCATTCACTTCATCAAGATTTCGATCTTGAAGGATCATTGTAAGCATTTCAGTTCACAGAAAAAGTTTGGTCGACAAGTTTTCGAACTTCATGGTATCCATCAGATCGTCATGTCTTTAAAAAGTGCCCTTACTCGACTAAAACGAGTACCAACAGTTCAGCAGCAGTTTAACATCTTCACGAGTTTGAACCAAGTTGTTGAAGAACAGTTGAGAAAAGGCGATTTGGATCAGAGAAAAAGCGATGCGCCGCTTAGAAACCTGCTATGTGCGATAAAGGACAACATTGTAACTAAGGATTTGCCAACTACCTGTGCATCGAAGATGCTAGACAATTACATGTCACCTTACAATGCCACTGTGGTGGAGCTTTTGGCAGCAGCTGGGGCTGTCAATGTAGGGAAAACTAATCTTGACGAGTTTGGAATGGGCTCTGGTGGTACCAAATCGCATTTCGGACCTACCAAGAACCCATTGTTTCCAGGTGAAGATGTGATCGCAGGAGGATCATCATCAGGATCTGCTGCTGCAGTGGCAGCAGATGTGGCCGATTTCGCTCTGGGAACAGATACAGGGGGTTCTGTTCGACTACCAGCCTCTTACACCTCTGTCTTAGGATTCAAGCCATCTTATGGCAGGATCTCAAGACACGGAGTCATTGCTTATGCTCAAAGTTTTGACACTGTTGGAATTCTGTCGAAAAACATCGACGTGATCGACCGCGTCTTTAAGGTCCTGGATAAAACCGACCCGAAGGATCCCACAAGTCTGGATGAAGACTCCCGCGGGAAACTGCAGCTCATCATACAACAAAAAGAACGCAACAGAAAGCTCAGAATAGGAATACCGCGAGAATTCACTCCAGAGGGCATTCCCTCGAGATCTGTAAAAAGCTTTCTCGCCGTCGTGGAACGCTTAGCAGCCAAGGGACATGAGTTCTATCCAGTATCGCTCCCAGACATCAAACACTCTCTTCCTATCTATTACACTTTGGCTCCAGCTGAAGCCGCATCAAATTTGGCTAGGTATGACGGGATCAGATATGGTTTCAGAGATCCGACAAAAGATGCCATACAAAATGTCTTGTTCGCTCCTACAAGAGAAAGTTTAGGTCCGGAGGTCAAAACTAGAATCGTTTTAGGTAACTACAACCTATGCTCAGAATTCATCAACAACCATTACATCAAGGCACAAAAACTGCGAGTTGAAATGATTGACGAATTTGACAGCATTTTTGCGCTTCCAAATGTTCTGACAGGTTCTAATGGTGCTGAAAATGGTGTTGACATTCTGCTTTCGCTGTCTGCGATCAGCGAACCAGCAACAATAGATGCTTACGAGACAGGAGACGCTCGAAGTCCTATCAATTCTTATGTCAATGATATCTTCACGACCCCAATGTCTCTTGCAGGGCTTCCAAGCATTTCAGTGCCCGCTGGAGGGTCTGACAAACCTATCGGGGTACAGGTCACAGGCCAGTACGGTGATGATCAAATGGTCATTGATGCAGTGAAAGAGTTGCTCTAAATACATGTTTTTATACTCAGCTCACGTTGATAAGATGCTCCAGTCTATCAAGAGCAACCGTTTTATTCCAAGAATACCTCTCGGCCCATACAACATCTAAAAGAGATGCGTATTTCTCTTCTAGCTGCTCTACAGTGAACCTCTGGGTGTTCACTCTCAATTGATCCAGAAGTTGCTGAAATCTATTTTCGTCAAACACAAAATCCGGCTTTGGCTCCTCAGCGACAGCATGAGATTCATTGCTTTGTTCAGCAGTAGAAGTTTTTGCGCTATCAGCAGTATTGGGACTTTCTGCAATGTCGCTTGCACTGCTATTTTGAGATGCCAATTTATCAAAGTCAGCTTTCGAATCGTGTTCATCTGGATTTCCCTCTTCGTTAATGTTGTTGGCTTCTGCTATGTTTGCAGTTACGTTTTCGGGACGAGCTTCACATTGCAGTTGCCCACCAGAGCCGACGCCTAGAATGTTATTGTCCACACTGTCGTCATTCGATGTCTGTATGCCAGAGCTTACGGGGCCTGAGTCGACATCTGTTTTGTCATTGAAATTATCGTTAGCTGAAAGATCAACCGGATTGGATTGAAGTTGCTCCTGAGCTTTCAGCATTGTCTCCTCTTGAGCTTTGCGTTCTGCTTCTTTTTGCAGGAATAACTTTTGCCGGGTGACCTCTCGTTGTCTGGCGGCTTTGCATTCTTGTACAAATTCTGGTTGCGATAGCTCTTCTATTCCCATTTGAGCATTGACGAACATTTCAGATGCTTTTATGATTCGTTCACGATCGCCGCTGGTGTGAGCATCACGATAAATGAGCTCGATGTCTTTCAAAAATTGACGAGGCTCGGAGTAAAACCCATTCCATAGCCTTTCCTCCACGATGTCCAAATCCATGTTGAAGAACTTTCTCCCACTCGCACATTCAAGGATCATATTATCGACTTTGACGTAGGGTTGCTGATAATCCGGATTTTCTTGCATCACAGGAGTTGGCTCGAATAAGTGAACAAGCGCAGTATCGTCGATCGGTGGCTTTCTAAATCTTTTGTACCTATTTTTGAAAAGGTCCATCAGCCCTGACAATTTTATCTTCAAGGTGTTTTTCAACTTCATATCATGCGCTTGATGAGCTTTTAAGGTATTAACAAGTTTTTCTTCTTCGGTTAAAGGTCGTCCATTATCATCGAGAATCTCCAGAGTGGTGGGCTTTGTTGCTAGAGGAAGTTGAGGCAAAGGCTTGGTCCTTTTCCGTCCCGAAGCGAAACTCGATGGTTTCATCCTCAGCAATTTGGTAATTGTGCCAAAGTAAAGCATCTTTTGAGCATTTGAAGGCCTTTGAATGGTAAAAATACCTTTGCTCAAATCGAGAGGGGATAGGACACCATTGGTGAAGTCTTGATCCTTTAATTCGCTTGCTACTGCTAGAAGTAGCACTCTTTCACTATTTTCCAGCGTTCCCAAGAGACTTGCAAGAGTAAGTATTGCATTTGAAGGAAGTGTTTGAATCCAGATGTCGATGTTAGGAATATAGAGCACCGAGGGTTGGCGTTTTCTTGCTTCAGTAAACACTTGAACTATGGCAGCCTCTGGGGTTCTGGTAGCATCGCTTACCAGCGTGCCAACATCAAGCATTTGAATATTAAAGTCTTCCAGGAAGTGAAGAATAGCTGCTCCAATGTATTGCTGACCGTTACCTCTTGAGCCTGTAACAACTAGACGCGGCTTGCAGATACGAGACTTTTCCACTGTTCTTAAAAACTCTGCTCTCAAAAATCCATCCTCTGCCTCATCAGAATGATCTTCTTCATACTCTGCGTAATGCTTGATTAAAGAAGCACCTTTGCGAGGGGCATTTGGATTGATTGGCATCAAATGCTGAATCTTTCTCTTAATTTCGTCGAGTTGCTCGTTGAGCAAAAGACTAATAGTCTCGGGTAGTGGTTGGGCAGAACTGCCTGTCGACCTGGCTGACGAAGGCACTATCTTTTCCAAAGCCAACATAAAATCACTTGCTTTCACATCGACAGTCGAAAGATCGATATTTAGTTTGGCATCGGACTGATAAATTTGAGGTAGATTTCTTTGAATGCTTGTAAGCGCAGCTTCGGTGCATAGGGCTCTCAAATCAGCACCACCGTAACCTTTCGTCAACGAAGCTAGTTTTTTGGTGAAATGTTCGGGCAGAGGGGGCTTCCACTTTTTCGTGTGTATCTCCAAAATCTTAGCGCGCGCGTCAATATCTGGCAAAGGAAAGTAGAACTCTCTGTCGAAACGTCCAGGTCTCCTTAAAGCAGGATCAACGGCGTCCGGCCTGTTGGTAGCTCCGATAACAATGACTTGTCCTCTATTGTCCATACCATCCATAAGTGCAAGCATTGTGGAAACAATACTTGCGTGTATCTGCTCTTGTTTGGAGCTCCTGACGGGTGCAAGGCCATCTATTTCATCAAAGAAAATGATAGAAGGTTGCTGCTTTTTTGCCTCTTCAAAAAGTAGTCGTAATTGTCTTTCTGCTTCGCCGACCCATTTAGATAGTATATCGGCTCCCTTTCTCATGAAAAATGTGATCTTTTGCTGATCCGTAGAACAGCTAGCTGCCAAAGCTCTTGCCATTAGTGTCTTACCCGTACCTGGGGGGCCATGGAAAAGGACGCCTCTTGGTGGTGTTATGGCAAACTTTTGATAAAGCTCTGGGTATAATAGCGGCAAGGCCACCATTTCCTTAAGCTGGTCAATATAATTATCCAAACCTCCCACATTTTCGAACTTTACGTTCATGTCTACGCCCAATGGATCAAGATCCGCAATTTCTGATTTCTTTTTCTTCGGTTTGGTCGTTTTACTTTTAGTTGGTGCTGCACCCAAAGGTACAATCTCATCTTCTGATGAATCAGAGTCTAAAAGAAGCTTATTTCCTGCCAGATTGGGATTAGCGTTCGAATCGTAGAAATTGGTGTTTGTTCCAAAAATCGCAGTCACGTCATTACCACCAAAGGGACCTCCTGTAGGAAATAGTCTTCTTAATGGACCAAAACTCTGGCCTGTAATCTGTCTTCGTCGACCCCGCGGAGATGGATATGACAATGCGCTGTTCTCGTTAGTGATTCTGTTATACTCGTCGATGGAATTTTCTGGTAGAGGTGGGGGAAGCGTATAGTTGACAGGTTTAGTTCTTTCGCGTAACGACCTTTTTTCTCTTATTGGACTGTCATCTCGTAGCTCTCGTAGCTCATCCGCCAATGACAGTTGCTCTGCTCTTGTGCCTTCGTCTTCATCTGCATATGCAGGTCTTCCTCTACGCCGAAGCTTTCGGGGCGGTGAGATGTCATGTCTTCGACTTTGTCGGGCTTGAAGAGTTGAGCTTCTGAACTTCCTTCCTGATCTCAAGACTTCATCCTCATCCGTGTCAGCTTGAGCTTCGGCGGGATATGAAGAGCGTGCCGTACGGTGATTTCTAGTAGTACTCCGAAGTCCTGCCTCATCATCGTCACTCTCCTCGTCGCTAACAATGAAATTTCGATCTGCCCTACGACGGGTTTTTCTGACGGACTCTTCTGAGAAATACTCGTCATCATTTGAAGGATCGGCAGCGTCGTCTTCTTCTGCATCATCTTCTTCATCTTCGTGGAAACTGGCGTCTTCGTCCTCGTTGTGGACATGATTAGCCCTCGATTCCTTACTGGCCTCTATTGCTGGTACACTTTCCGGTTGCAATGACTCGTCGGTTTTTACTGGCTCTTCTGTCTCTTGCTCATCTTGATGATAAGTAGTTCTACTTCTTCCACGAAAAGGTTTTGTCACTGGCATATCCTCGCTGTCGTCCTCGTCATTATTCTCGTTGTCATTATTGTCCTGTTCACCTTCATTGATGTAGTCATAGGAATTTTCAACTTCGGCATAGTTTACTTTCCGCAAGCTGCGTGATGTTGTATGTATGATCCCATTGGCATCTGTGAACTCTTGCGGAGACTCTTGAGGCCCACTACTGCGTGTCCTGGAGCTCCTGGATCGCAGAGGGCGAGTCATGTTTTTAGCCGATTTTATGACGCTAAAAGTAGCCACAAAACCCAATTCTTCGTAGTCCTATGTGAATTTTCCCCGCAAAATCGATAGGCTCAACTTCGGGCTTTGAATATCAACCGCAGGCTAGCTGCTGTCTACTGAATGATTGTATCTTGAGTGCTTCTCTTGGCTGAACTGTGTATATGTTCAACTAGAAGATTTAATTTGGGCTCATATGCCGATATACGAGGTGTCAGTTTCTGAAGATTTAAAGAAGAATCTACGGAAGGCCAAGCACACTCAGCTGAGTGAACTAGCTCAATATTGATCAGTTACAGAGCGCTCAGCTACTGTGCTCTCGAATGGAGGATTTGAGTGTAATTTTTAGATCTTTTTTACCTCATTTGTAGCCTTCTGTTGCCCAATAATGAACGAGAAAGCCTAGCGGGATCATCCAAAAACATAACTTCTTTTAGTTTCAATTTCAGTCAATGATAGATAGTTTGGCTATTCAGCTATTTTTGTTGAGCCAGATCTGCAAAAACTGCAACAGTTTTGTCTTGGTTCAGATGATTTGGCTATCTCGAGCATCTCTAATACGCACTCACGGTCTTCGATTTTGAAAATGCACACATCTATCGGACATGCAATTCTTACTTTACATAGAAACGTCTGGGACATTTCACTATACATAATGGACTTGTAAACCACGCCATTGCGATTTCTTGCCACAATTCGTCTTTTACACTGGCAAAACACGGACTCCAGCCAATCGATCGACCCATGGTGCAACGGCAGGGTGGGATAGGACCGGTCCAATAACGGGCAACGATCTCAGAAACTGAACCACAACACCGAAGAAATCACCAAAAAGCCCAGCAATTCCCACACACTCTATCACGAACCCTAGAAACGTCCATTTCACCAATATCATCAGTACGCCTGCCACGAAGAAAATAGACCCGCGTCTCTTGTTGGGTCTGGAAAAAAACGTATAAGTCTTTTGCGGTCCTATTATCAGCAGCAGGCCCACTAGAAATAGGATATTCCCAAGCGCCAACAGCGCGCGGTCGAAAAAGGTGATTACACCAAACGTCAGAAATAAACAGCCTCCAAACGTGAAAGCAACGCCGAACTCTGATACAAACAGGTTAGCAAACGGGATACAATGCTAGCAACTGCATTTCAACATACTTTGAGCCTCCGAAAGCCACATAGGATTGATGTATCTGTTGATTTTTGGTTTTCAATCAGTTGTCGATGAGTATGTATAAGTAGTAAAGAATTGATGATAATTCTATATATTCATCTTAAGATGAAGAAATAGCCAACCAAGATCTTCATCGATGGCGAAGAGCAGTCTGGCTAATGCTCAAAGAACCTTTTGGTATTTAGAGATAACGTAGACAGGATTTAAGAGTTTTTAGAGTTCAAAGAGGGCAGCACAATGCAAACTGCAATGATATAGAAGAACTGGAAACGATCATCGAAGTGCTGCGAAAACCCGAAGCATTCCTGAGCAAGATGAATGGTAAGAGTTAAGTGTAGTTTTGAAAGATTTGTAGATTTTCTATTCGCAATAGTAGCGGCATTGTTCAACTATTGCGAGCGGTTCGCCGTTGCTGCAATCAGGCAAGCATGGCTATCATCAACAAGCCCTTCTAGATTGACGAAAAGACTTTTCAAATACAATCGGGCTATTTCTGTTTAGCCTAAGGTGTTTAGGATTGAAATCGTCACAATTGCGACAATTTTAAGCGGGATGTCAGTATTCGTGAGTAAACAATGGAGACAGTGGCAACTAAGAGAACCGGTAGCGTCGGTGGGCCAGTGAGAATAGCTACTGGGTAGTGGTGTTCTGATAAGCTGGTTTTCTGATTGCAGATGCAGATGCAGATGCAGACCAGAGGCTATCAGTAACAGACGGGTTGACCGGACATTGGTTGTGTCGCTACCTGGGTAAGGACATGTTAGTCAATCATCATCACGATGATGAGACAAACTGGCGACGTTTCGACATGTCAGTCTTCTCATTTGATAGCGGTTTACAAGCTCCTTCTGCTGTATGAAAGCCGTAGATACCCGCTGACGTCTTGAGATGATTCTGAAATACAATCATAATGAAAACAGATGACACAATTGGTACGGTTGATCAACTAAAGGTGATAGTGACACTCGACAGGAGCAATTACAGTGTGAGTCGACGGCATCGGAGTTTGAGTCGCTATATGTAAGGACACTCGATGGAGGGAAGATGTCAGCGAAATGAAGGAAACCCTCCCAATCCCAATCCCGATACAGGGCGGGCTACGTGAGGTGGCAATGGAAATAAACCAGCCGGAAAGGGCCTCGTTGCTGAAAAATGCAGAGCATCATCAAAACGACGATGCATCAATCATGACAAAAGGTAATTTTCCAATAGGAGAGACAACAAGTAAGTCAAAAGAGAAAAGTTCAAGTCGTGACTTTCCTTGACACCAAAATGGCCAAGCTGTTAATCGAAAGACCATCAGGTTTGCCCAAACAAGGTAAATCTTTGGTCAGATAGCCTTTGCAGAAAGCAAAAACGTCGGAAAAACTTCGGATCAAGCCAAAGTCTCATATTTTCGATCTCTGTAAAGCCGGCCAGTTATCTTGGTACAACTTACACTGCGGACAGCAATACCAGCTCGTTTTCTCTGTTCAAAGTAACCGCTTCCTCCAGACACCGCATACCTTAAACGCATCTAACGCTAATCACGCCAATGTCACACTACCCAGAGCTAAAAAGGCCTTGGTTTTGACCTTAAGCACAGTTCACCACATATATCCAAAAACATCCGAGCTTACGATGTCCAACAACAAAGAGCAGCCACCATCCTACGATGAGGCCATCAGCAGCACCGATTTCCCTCCTGCAACGCCTCAACGTCCTGCTTTTTCGGCCCAAACTCCTCCTTTTCATCCCCCTCCTCCCCATCAGCGTCCAACGTCTGCTCCCTTACGTCCTCCTACCGCACCTGTTGGTCAGACATCATCTTCTGCCGTGCCCTGGACCTATCCAAGAGGCTACTACTGCCAAAAATGTGGGAACACCGGCATCAAAGTGAAAACAGGCCGTCCCTGTAAACGGTGCTGGGGCCGTTTTGCTCACAGCGCTCCTAACTCAAACGTCCAAGTGCAATATTCCTCAGCGTATCCCTCTTACTACTCTTACGGGCCCTACAGTCCGCTTCCGCAACCCATTGCCCCGCCATCGATGTCTGGTTCACCTCTTATTTTACAGCCTGGGGACCCCAGAATTGGAGGCGTTCTATGTGGGCAATGCAATGGCAAAGGCAGAGTGCGATTCCTACTAGACAAAGAGATTTGTGGTGTATGCCGTGGTACAGGAAGGGTCTTTTGAAAAGTTCACGAAATGTCCTCAACAAAGTAAAGTCAAAAAAAACGCTAATGTCTCGGGCGCGGTTCGAACCTGGGCAAAGCTGGAATTTTGGACCCTTCATGGCGCAGCGGTCAGAACCGTTTTTCAAAAATATTTGAAAAATAAAATTTTAGGCATCTATAATGCACTGAAATTGTTCAACTAGACAATACGAACTGAACAGCTCTTCTTGTCGAACAACGAGCCTCTTGGCCTACACACGCCTCCGCATCACCCAATGGATAACAAACAGCTTGCTCACTTTGTTGAGAGACAAGGTACACCGCTCAACACGCGGCCAGCGTCGCCTTATACTTTGAACCCACCCGTTGAAGCAGATGGCCTATCGTGGCCCACACCTGGCTCGAGATCTCGAGCCGAAGAATCGGAAAAAGACACGCAAGAGCGTACGGAGCGGATTGCGGCGGCGATGAAAGTGATTCTGGCGGAGTTGGGCGAAGATGTGGCTCGTGAAGGCCTCCTGGATACTCCGCAGAGATATGCCAAGGCAATGCTGTATTTCACCCAGGGCTACCAGCATAATATCATGGACGATGTTATCAAAAACGCGGTTTTCGAAGAGGATCACGACGAAATGGTTATCGTAAGGGATATCGAGGTGTACTCGCTGTGCGAGCATCACCTGGTGCCATTTTTCGGGAAAGTGCACATCGGTTACATCCCAAACAAAAAGGTCTTGGGACTCAGCAAGCTGGCACGTCTGGCTGAGATGTATGCCCGCCGGTTGCAAGTACAAGAAAGACTTACGAAACAGATTGCCATGGCATTGAGCGAGATTCTCAAACCTCGTGGTGTAGCAGTAGTCATGGAGGCTCAACACATGTGCATGGTGTCGCGAGGAGTTCAGAAAACAGGATCTTCAACAGTCACTTCGTGCATGCTGGGTTGTTTTAGAGGTGCTCACAAGACGCGTGAGGAATTTTTGAACCTGCTGGGTCGCCGCAGTTGTTGATGCATGATGATAAACTTTTGTGTAATCGTACTTTTGGCACACGCAGGCGTCTTTTTTAATACAATGTAACGAAACCGTAATGTACTCTACATGTCGAACCGAGCCTCGCCACGCTTGCGTGAAGAGCTTGATTCGATGCCCGTCAGCGCCGTATTGGCCGATGCCGGTGGCGAGACGTTGTTTGAAGACGCTGTACGCGACAAACTAGGCGGGGTATTGAAGTTGGACTTACTTTCGGGCGTAAGCGACAAACATCCATTCATCAAAGAGCCGGTAGGGGGCATAGGTGCAAGCATAAACGTAGAATTGTCCTTGTATGGATTGCGTGCCGGTTGCGCGGACTTCAGCGATGTCATCGACAACGTCTTCTTAAGCGTTTCGCGGATCTTGTTCAACTCCTCATCGCGAGATGAATTGCGCTTCATATTTGTTCTTGACTCGGGCGAACCAAGATGCAAAACGCTCGTGGAGCTCGCAGAGCGTGATGGCGTTTGCAATTTGTGCAGTGAAGAGGAAGAAATGCTTTTGTGAAGCCTAATTCGATCTCCAAAGGGCTCCGGGGTCTCGTCGTCTTGGAAAAATGCGCGCACAAAGGGGTGTTTTCTCAAATCGTGAGTTGAGGGCCGTTCTTTGGCGTTGACGTTAAAACACAGATGAATAAAGTTCCAAAATAGGGTACTGTCCGCGTCGTGCTCGTCGCGCAACCCCTCATCCACGTAATAATCACCTTCCAAGATGCACTTGCGTGTTTCCGCATCGGTGTCACAATCAAATGGCATGTAGCCGGTCATCATAAAGTAGGAAAGTACGCCAAGAGCCCAGACGTCGATTAGTTTATCATAAGGAGCGATCGTCTTCTGTTCTGAAGGTGGAAGTCTTGAAATACCCTGACACTTCATTACTTCAGGTGCCAAATATGAAATGGTCCCTACACATTCTCGCAATTCGTCTTCGGAGCTATTGAG
The DNA here is from genome assembly GCA_900074735.1 of Lachancea sp. 'fantastica'. Taxonomy (NCBI): domain Eukaryota; kingdom Fungi; phylum Ascomycota; class Saccharomycetes; order Saccharomycetales; family Saccharomycetaceae; genus Lachancea; species Lachancea sp. 'fantastica'. The sequence continues at coordinate 141,815 of LT598472.1, forward strand.
CCTGGTGGCAAGACCAAAATCGGCCAAAACGAGGTCGTGAGCCGTAGGATCGTAGTCAGAGCCCCTCCGGGCAAATTCGCTGAGTTCAGTGACACGACGTCGGAAAATGACGTTTTCAGCTTTGACATCGCGATGAACCACCCCATTTTCGTGCAAAAAGTGTATGGCGCTCAACAAACACGCCGTGTAGGGTCTGACTTGACGTGTGATATGCAAGGACCCAGCCTCGATGATGTTTTCGTACAAGTCTCCATGGTCGCACAGTTGTGTGACCAGCACGATATGTTGTGCGGTCTCAAAGTAGTCAAACAATTGCAACACATGGTGGTGGCCTTCAAAAGTGTCGTGATTTTGTGAACCTGAGAGTTCCAGCTCTCGAATACGTTCATTCATATCTTTCAACAACGATACCTCCCGCTGAATGAGCCATAGTTTGCCCTGTACCGTTTTCTTACTTATCAGCTTCATGGCGAAAAGGTCCCGGGTGTGAATGTTCATACACTCTTTGACAACGCTAAAATAACCGTCACCTAGCTGATTATTCTTCGTAACGTATTTGCAACGTATTGCATCTTCAAAATCCAAGTTTCCACGTCTTTGCGGCCACACATTGTCTAAACTCATAGGTATTGTATCTGTTGGTTGTATACTTTGAATAACGGTATTCAAAAGGACTTAAAACTGTTCAAGTGAGCGTCAAATTCTCGCGTCTTCGTGTTGTTGTTGTCCAGTGTAGTTGCCGATGAAATAGACGTTTTTTGGCAATAAAAAGTGGTCTTCTAAAGCTAAAGATCCGCGCTTTTATACGTTGAAATTTCGATTCCTTTTATATTTCGTTTCCCCAGGTTGCCTTATTTAATTGATATCACCAGATGATGATGCCCTTAGCCATTGTTTTGACTGAAAAACATCAAAATCGTGAAGTTTCCATCCGTTTAAACTACAACAACGAAATTACACGGACACATAGCGCGAATTATGGATTTTTGATGGTTGCAACGTGAAATTTCGGTTGATTTAGGTCAGGTTTTGTTAAGAAATGAGATCTGGATCTTCTCTGAGTGTTGAGTTACACTGCGAATTGTGAAAATAGGATGTTGAGGTAGAGCAGCGAGACTCAACGAGACAGAGGATCTTGAACGCAGGTAGAAAACGCTCAAGTTTCGGTTGGCAAAGATTACGTTTTGTCAAGATCGTGGTGGTTTTGAAGCTGAAATGCTTTCATTTACGCAATCCGGGGTTCGTTTATTATTAGGAGTGACAAGGTCAATTCTATTCCAGTGCCGATTTTGGTGGTTGACAGCCATTGATCAAACGCTGCAAAGTAATTTGGATCCGATTTTTATTTCATTTTGATTCCGGGAACCTCCAAAAAGCGCAACGTAGCCCTCGTCGCTCAACGACCCCAATTTAAAGCTCCCGATTCCAGTTTAACCACTCCGCTGCATTTAGAAATCCTCTTTGCAATTTCTGCCACAAATTTTGGAACGTCCAACCCTCTGGAGTCCCTCTTTTTTTGCCTCGCTTCTCAAAAATGGATCACCTTACGGTCATTAGAAGCATTTTGGTTGCTTTGCCGAAAGGTATCACTTATTTGCCAGTGGATAAACATTGCTGAATCCTTACACGCTCTTTTCTGCATTACTATGTTCTAAAATATTGATACAAACGGTCTTTGAAAGTATTCCAAAACGGCATCACACCCTGTCTCTCTATGTTATCAGAGTTTGTTCTCTTGGCGCTTGATTGTAGCGCTGACGCGGCAACTAAAAAAATGAAGAAGCCACGAACCGTTAAGATTAATTATTACTTTCGATAACTGGTAATTTCAGTTTTTTTTGGCTCCCGCTGCATTACCTAGCGGTATCGGCCCTTCAGACCCTCTCTCTCTCAAATGCGTTTAATAAATACGTTGTGCCTCTGACACGCAACTTTTCATTGCTCATAGTCTCTTTTTGGAAGCAAGCCTCTAAGTGTTGGAACTAACGTGCTTGATACCCTCGTGAGAAATGGAAGTTTGCACATTCTGTAATTCTGGGATAACCACTGCGTACGCTTCCGTCTCGGAGTTTTTGTTAAATGTGTCCTTTTCAGCATGGATCGAAGCAATAAGCCCTTTGGCGGTGATAGGGTAGGAAACGTCTTGCTTTTTACTGGTGCTGTGGTCGACTTTAGCTTTGCTTACCAAGCCGGTACTTGTAACCAAGCCTGAGTAGCAGTAGTCACCGACAGAAACTTTGTAAAAGTCCCTCAGATACTCACTTTCCATTATATTCTCGATTGGAATCAAGTCGGACCAGTTTCTGCGGTTCATGAATGAAAAACTTGCCCTATTCGAGCCATCCACGTCTGTCTTGAATAAAGGCACGACATCCTCATCAGTGTCGCGATCAAAATGATGAATGCCCGACCTTTTCTGAAGAAGTGTACTCATTGGATTAGGAGGTGGAGTATTGACAATTGCACTCGAAATGATATTGAACATCAATCTTACGTCCTTTTCTGGCTCGTTCAAAATCTTTTTGACTTCATCCTGCTTCCCACCGGTAATATGGTGAGAGTGCAATTTGGAGCGGAACCGGCCCACACAGGCAAGATGCACGTCTCCGGATAGAATCGTTACACGAACCCCATGCTTTGCGCCAAAGTCTTGCAACCTTGCAACAAGATAATTTCTTTCTCTCTTATGATGACGTGCACACCAATGATCGTTCAAATCGTCCAACAATTCTATGTCACCGTTGAAAGAATTGACAAGACCAGGGGCAATAATGCCCTTCTTTGCAAGGTATTTCAGTGGTGTCAAAAATCTCGATGAAAAAATCCACTCGAGCCAAACCATTCTAGGGTAAGCGATAGGGACACCAAGCATGACCATCAAGTGATCAATTTTACCCTCCGCAATTTCTTTCTCTAACCTCTTAAAAACAAGGTCGTAAGAGTCCCAAGAAACAATTTGCTTCAGCTTTCTTTCCGTGCGGCAATCTAATCCCAGCATTGCGTTCGTTGGGCCCAATCTAGTGAAAATTGAGTGAGACTTTTCACCTATGTATGCGCCATCCTGAGCGCCCAACAGCCATGATTCGTCCTCCAGATAGGCTTCCTTTTCCTCGATAGAAACATGTTGCTGGAATAGGATGTAATACTTGTAAGCGGCTTTACCGACCCCACTGAAAACCTCGTTCGACTGGAAGGAATCCGAATAGGACCCGAACCCATCGATTATATCATGGTCATCCCAGATGTTGATCGAAGGTATGGTGGCCATGGCAATGGGGAAACATTTCTGGGTCGTTTGCGATTTTGGCGTGCTTCCCTTCCAGTAACCGTACCCGTACCATTCCAAGTATTCCTTCAAATAAAACTCGTCGAGCTCTGCACGCAGCTCTGAAGTTAAGTGCGCCCTGAACTTTTTGACCGCATTTTTCTCATGCAACCAATTTTTGAAGCCTTCGCAAAAAACGTTCACGCCGTCCGAGTAGATTTGGTCACCACCTCCGAGCATTACGTGGTAATGAGTCTTGGCGTGCTTGTTGAGAACGTCAAACCACATTGAACCCTGGAACTGGGTGGTATCAACGTTCAACGAAAAACCATTGCACGAGAATGACATAACGTTGAAATTGTTATTTTTGGATGGCACGAAGAATCGATAATGAGGCTGGTGATCACCGCCAATGGAGTATTTCACGACCTGTTCGTATGATTCCATGGGGAACTCGATGGTGTACCTGTAAAAATCGATTCCGTTGTCCACGTAAAAAAGAGTGCTTGGCAATTCTCCGCGACGCACGTCGTCAGCTTTGACGTGCTTGCTCTCACTGGGTCCACGAATGAAACTAACCTCGGGGCATTCAATGTCACGACACACTAGCAGCATACTGGCCCGATACAGATTTTTGGCATAGTTGACGCCAACCAGACGCAGGTTGGGACCGCACAAAATTCCTGTGCGCTTTACAGGGCTTTGCTTTTCACAGGAATTGCAATTATCCACTTCATTTTGATACAAAGCTTGGGTATCCCAATCGTCGTGAAGTTCTAACATTCGAGATACTTGTCGGGAGTCTATAAAAGTTGCTGAGTTGCACTTTCTAAAGAGTGAAGATATCTGAGAAGGGTTCAGGGTCTAATATACAAGTATTGAACTTATGGATTTTAACAGTGCATTTATATTTATATCTATATATATATATGTTTAGCAAGAAAAATATATCGGTGACAGAATCGAGAAAACGCAATAATCAGAAGTAGTTTTGAATTGAATAGAGCTGGTTGAACTCTGTTTAGCTTGATGTGAATTGTAGCTATTTTCGGAACTTTTTGGCTTCTTTCTACGATTACTGAGTGCGTAGTAAGCTTAAGTATTAGTTTTGGTACTTTGGGTGCCTCTCACGAGAAGGAGAACGTAAAAGAAAGACAAGTGGGCATTGAACAGTGATTAGACTCATTTAAAGTAGATATTCAAGGTATCAAGACGGCTGGTAATGACATAGGTTTTTTTTAAAACACTGAGATTCTGAATTACCAGTTTTCTTTCATAAATATTAATTCTCCAAAGAGAGGAAAAAGTGAAAAAAAGCAGTAGAAATATCATCAGGGATGTCGGGACGAAAGCTTTCCCTGGAAGGATAAACCGGTGCTATACCTTGTATTCTATACGGCGCTTTAGAGCTACATCAATATTTTATGTAAAAAAGGTGTGACCCAGAACGAACCAGAAAAACCAAAAAACCAAGGCGAAGCAAGAAATAAGAGGAAAAATTGGTCGTTTTTGTTATAAAAATGAAGCTCTGTAGGTTCAAACAATTCGTCTCCGCCAGGTAGAAGTCCTTTTGGCGGAAAAGACACTATATCACATTTACTCTCACTGACACAAGCCCAATAAACATTGGACATATTATAAACGGGTCACGTGACGCAAAGTCTCTTTTCTCATCATTTCGAATATTTCATAGGGCTACTTGACGAAATCGTGTGCCATTCTCTCCCGCACTGATCAGGCGTCTGAGATCCTATCTAGCAAATCATAGCTTCCATATTTTCCCATAGTAAGCTAAATTTTGAAGATTAGTCACATGGTAAGCAATGCACGCCTAGCAGTTTATATCAATATCATCTCTCACGAACACGGTGACGAAATTTTCTACCATCTATACAGAAATCTGAAAAACTTTCAGCTCATCGCATCGAGCTAGCTCATCGCGCCCTAGTGACAGTACATAAAGTCCTCTGTTTTATAAAAGTTCAATAGCTTTTTCTACTAGACACTGGCTCTCTCGGAACTTTAAAGGCCCACTGACTTTAGAACCATACTGTTCCTCTAAGAATGGCCTCGGAAGCAGCAGCAGCAGCGTCTCGCTCCAAGAAGCACGCTAGAGATGATGTCGATGAGCAACCACAAACCAGCGTTGAAAAAGTGAGCTCCAATGACAGTGAGTCAAAAGCACCTCAATACAAGGAAAAATTCGCCGAGCTCAATATGTCTCCTCCAACAATGAAAGCTATCGAGAAGCTTGGATTCACCAATATGACACAGGTCCAATCCCGTACGATCCCTCCGCTACTGGCTGGCCGTGACGTGCTGGGTGCCGCCAAGACAGGTTCCGGAAAAACTTTGGCGTTTTTGCTGCCTGCTATCGAAATGCTGAATTCACTGAAGTTCAAGCCTCGTAACGGTACTGGTGTGATTGTCATCACCCCCACTCGTGAGCTTGCCTTGCAGATCTTCGGTGTTGCCAAGCAGCTCCTAGAATTCCACTCGCAAACTTTCGGTATCGTCATCGGCGGTGCCAATCGTCGTCAAGAGGCCGATAAACTTGCCAAAGGTGTCAACTTGTTAATCGCCACACCTGGCAGACTTCTGGACCATCTTCAAAATACTCACGGGTTCGTCTTCACGAACCTGCGCGCCCTGATCATTGACGAAGCGGACCGTATTCTGGAAATTGGGTTTGAGGACGAAATGCGTCAAATTGTCAAGATTCTTCCCAACAAGGACCGCCAAACCATGCTATTTTCTGCCACACAAACTACTAAAGTAGAAGATTTGGCTCGTATTTCTCTAAGGCCTGGCCCTCTGTTCATCAACGTTGATTCTGAAAAAGAAACATCAACAGCGGAAGGTTTGGAACAAGGATATGTGGTCTGTGAAAGTGACAAGCGTTTCCTGCTTTTGTTCTCCTTCCTCAAGCGTAACCAAAAGAAGAAGATCATTGTCTTTCTGTCTTCGTGCAACTCGGTCAAGTATTACGCTGAGCTATTGAACTACATTGATTTGCCAGTACTGGAGCTGCACGGGAAGCAAAAACAGCAAAAACGTACCAACACATTTTTCGAGTTCTGCAATGCTGACAGAGGTACTCTCGTCTGCACAGATGTTGCGGCCAGAGGTCTTGATATACCTGCTGTCGACTGGATCATCCAATTTGACCCACCTGATGATCCAAGAGACTACATTCACAGAGTCGGAAGAACTGCAAGAGGATCCAAGGGTAAGGGCAAATCGTTGATGTTCCTAACCCCCAACGAACTTGGGTTTTTACGCTACTTGAAGGCTGCAAAGGTTCCTCTCAATGAGTTCGAGTTCCCTACCAACAAGATTGCCAATGTTCAGTCACAGCTCGAGAAACTGATCAGATCCAACTATCACCTCCACCAGATTGCCAAGGACGGTTACAGATCGTACTTGCAGGCATATGCATCACACGGTCTTAAGACCGTCTACCAGATCGACAAGCTGGATCTCGCAAAGGTGGCAAAGTCCTACGGTTTCCCAGTCCCACCAAAGGTAAATATCACCATTGGAGCGTCTGGAAAAGCTCCTCCTGCAAAGAAGCGGAAGGTCAGGAACTGAGACGCCGTTCAGTGAGAATCAAAACAAAGTCAAGGCTCTCATATGTACAATAACAAGAATAGATAAATTTCTAAACAAGATGGATAATTGAGGAAATTGTACGGGCTAACAAACATACCTTCTGGTGAGAAAGACCTGGCGACAATGGAACTCGACAACAACGACACAGTAGTACAAAATGACCTCAAAAACAAGAAGATCCTTTCAAGCTCCAGATTTACTCGAAGCACCGAGGTTTGTCCTTATTCAATGCCCGAATCATACAAAAATCTTATGGTAAGTTCTACTCAGAATAATTTAATTCAGTCAAATTTGTAGAGACAGTCGAACACAATTTTTTAAAAGAAACGCAAAGAATCAAATAAATATGCTTGGAACACCGACCATTCATCATAGAAAGCTGCAGAATGTATCGAAAACTACAAGAATGATATACCAAGTAGTTTCGATCACTCTTTTCAGCCCTGTCTATTGCTAAGCTTAGTCACGGATTTGAAATCTGTGTTATTATGGGAGATTCGGCTGACGGACGGGTCAAAACTGTAATTACAATATGTCACTATTCGAAAATAATTCTTGAAAACACATCTGGTTTTTCACAAAGGCTTTACCCGCTTGAGGACTGGTTCCTCTGTTCTCAACAGCAGTCATTGTCAACTTGATCACTGCTCTTTTTACGCTGACACTGACACTTATATATAATTAATGAAAAAAATTCGAGATGTCTAACATCGAACCACTTCCTCATCACACTCATCACTGATAGAAATTCAAGCCAAAGAAGTTGAGAAGATGTCTTTGAACCTGTCATTCGATAGATCTAAGGGATCCAGTAGTGCCTTGAAGCTGGCGAATAATTTAAAGATCGCTCTTGCTCAAAAATTAGCCGATGCCAAATCTAAATTATCCATTGATCTGGAATCCAATGAGTTAGGACTCACAGTTGCCGGGTCCGAATTCCGTTTGTTTAACGCCAATGCTATTTTGAGATATGTTCTTGCCGATTTCGAAGGTACTGAGTCCCCAGAAACGCATTTCGCGGTTTCGTCACTCGAAGCTTTACTGCACCATCCTAACGCTCCTCAGGAGCATGTTGACGAAACTGTGAACAAAGCTTTGGCCAACTATTTGCCAGGTCTTTCTGAGCCCGTCAGTGCTACCAAACTAATCACTTTTGCCAACGCTTATGCCTTGAGCCCCGCTTTGGTGGAAGCCCAGCTAAAAGATCTTCCAGAACCTATCTCCGCTGCAATCTCCATCGCCAAGTCATCAACACCAAGAGAATCGTCAAGTGCTAAACACACCGGTGCCGTAAATGTCGACACCAATTTCTCCATCAAAAAACACGATTCTGAGATTTTGCCTAAAGAGGGCGAGCGTAACGTTTTGATCACCTCTGCACTTCCTTATGTGAACAATGTCCCTCATTTGGGTAACATTGTTGGCAGTGTGCTTTCTGCAGACATCTATGCCCGTTACTGTGAGGCCAGAAACTACAACGCCTTGTTCGTTTGCGGTACTGATGAGTATGGTACAGCCACTGAGACCAAGGCCCTTGAAGAAAAATGCACACCGCGTGAACTTTGTGATAAATACCACAAAATCCACAAAGATGTCTACGATTGGTTCCAAATTGGGTTCCACCACTTCGGAAGAACCACCACGGACCAGCAAACTGAGATTGCCCAGGGTATTTTCAATGATCTGAACAAAAACGGCTTCTTGGAAGAACAATCGATGAAGCAGTTGTACTGCGAGACTCACAAATCTTACCTAGCTGATAGGTTCGTGGAGGGTATCTGTCCGAAGTGTGGATACGAAGACGCTCGTGGTGACCAATGTGACAAATGCGGTTCTTTGCTAGATCCATTTGAGTTGGTTGAACCTCGCTGTAAACTGGATGGTAGTAAACCCGTCCCACGATTCTCAGACCATGTGTTCATCTCTTTGGACAAGCTTGAGCCAGAGATCAAAGCTTGGGTGGAGAAATCGTCTAGAGAGGGCCAATGGAGTAAGAACTCAAAGACCATTACCAATTCATGGTTGAAGGAAGGCTTAAAACCCCGCTGTATCACCAGAGACCTTGTGTGGGGTACCAAGGTGCCCATGGAGAAGTACAAGGACAAGGTTTTGTACGTGTGGTTTGACGCTCCAATCGGATATGTGTCCATTACTGCCAATTACACCAAAAAATGGGAAGAATGGTGGAAAAACCCCAAGAATGTTGAATTGTATCAATTCATGGGTAAAGACAATGTTCCTTTCCACACCGTCATCTTCCCAGGCTCTCAGCTTGGTACGGGAGTGGACTGGACTATGCTGCATCACTTAAGCACAACGGAGTATCTCCAGTATGAAGGAGGTAAGTTTTCAAAAAGTAGAGGCGTTGGTGTGTTCGGAAATAACGCCAAAGAAACCGGTGTATCTCCTAGTGTGTGGAGATACTACTTAGCGTCCATGAGACCCGAGTCGAGCGACTCCCATTTCTCTTGGAACGACTTTGTTGCCCGTAACAACGGTGAACTGCTTGCCAACCTCGGAAATTTCGTGAACAGACTAGTCAAGTTTGTCAACGCCAAGTACAATGGCGTTGTGCCGGAGTTCTCTACCAGCAGCTTGAATGATTACGAGTCCTTGAAGAAGGATTTGGACTCAACTTTGACCAGCTACATCGACGAGATGGAACAAACACACGAAAGACGTGGTCTTGAGTTGGCCATGGCGCTGAGCGCCCGTGGTAACTTGTTTTTGCAAGAAAACAAGCTAGACAACACCCTATTTTCAGACTTCCCAGAAAAGTCCGATGCAGTCGTTGGTGTCGGTCTCAACCTTGTCTACGCTGTTGCGTCCGTCATTTATCCATTCATGCCTGAAACTGCCGAAACGATTTACAGGATTTTGAATGCTCCACCACTACGCATTGAAAACACTTTCAACCTCAGCATACATGGAGGACACAATATCAACAAAGCCGAATACCTCTTCAAGCGTATCGACGAGAAGAAGATCGACGAATGGAGAAACATGTATGGTGGTCAGCAGAAATAAGCCAAAAAACCAAAGTCAAATAAACGCAAATATACCCATATCTTGTGCCAACGAATAGATACACACCAAGCTAGTAGTAATGCAATTGCTATGGTCCTTCGATCTTATCTGATCCGATCTGGTTGAATCTTCTTATGCCGCGAGCTCGAGATGACCCGTTCATAATGAGGTCTCATTCGAGATCTTAAATATCAAGCAACGAGAGCATTACAGGCCAAGATTCTTAGCCGGTTACACATATCCACGAAGCCCGTAAAGATGTCCGATCAGATTATAAAGGAAGTGGCTTCATACCTGACACCCAATGTTCCTATTGTACCGATTTCACAGGGTGCAGAAGCTGTTGTTTTCACTACATCGGTTCATCCTTATGAGCCTAGCCAGAACAATGCAGAAACATCGATTAAGTACGTCTTGAAGTACAGACCTCCCAAAAAATACAGACATCCTACCATAGATAAAGCGCTCACCAAACACCGCACATTGAGTGAATCTAGGATTTTAGCCAAACTTTCGCAGATTCCGGGTCTTAACGTACCCAAGCTCATCGCATGTGACGTCTACAACGGATGCATTTGGATTGAGTTCTTGGGCGAAGAGCTTCCCAATGGTAATGGCTTCAGCAGTCTCAAAAACTTTTTGTGGATGTGTGTATCAGATCCACATAGTGAGATTGTCGAGACCACTCTAGTAAAAGTGGGCCGGCAAATTGGTCTTCTACATTGGAATGACTATTGTCATGGAGACCTGACAACATCCAACGTCGTTCTTCAACACAGCGACGGAGACTGGGAGCCTTACTTGATCGATTTTGGGCTAGGATCGGCATCAACACTTGTTGAAGATAAAGGCGTTGATTTGTATGTGCTAGAGAGAGCTGTGAATAGCACGCATTCACGTTTCGCCGACACTTACAACGAGTTGTTGATGCAAGGGTACAAGCAGGTTTATGAAGAGCTCAGTCAAAAGGGCCAAAACAGGTTGCGCGAGGTTTTGAAAAGGTTTGAGGAAGTGAGACTGAGGGGCAGAAAGAGAAGTATGATAGGATAACTGGCGATTTCAAAATCTTGGCCTATTGCAACGAGTTCCGGATAATGCCTCTAACACAACCCATCACTCCATTGAACAAAAGTATTGAGTCACCCACCCGCAAATCGCGGACATCAGTCTGTCCCTCATTTAAGAGCTTTTTGCTTAGGAGGTAGTATCTCATAACCCCACAAAGACAGCCTGTTGAGAGGTACGGCGTTTGATAAAAAGTACCCGAGCCTTCAGGTTTGTCTTGTAGCACCGCAACATTGGTGATGGACCCTTCCATCAGCTCAAATGCATTATTGTATAATAGGATTTCTGATTTAGCTCTGGGATTTGTTATGGTTGACCGCAGCTCTTGCATCCGAGACCTGGCCTCATTGTAGTGATTTCTTTTTGTCGTTTTGAATGTTGTGAAGGGAGATGCTGTCAACGCTTGAGTGTCGATGAATATGTCCCATGGCTCCTCATTAGGTTTGTCTATGAGACCTCCCAAAATGGTATCAATGAAATACTGGGTGGAGGACGAATGATGAAAAGGACTGGATGGTATCTCATGAGCCTCAATACGCATTTTCCCGGAACTGGACACCAGAATTCTCATTTTGTAGCATTTCCGGTCATTGTACAAGCTCTGCATACGCGTGTGTAAGTTTGTAGAAGCACTCAAACGACAAGGCAATGCCATGATTAATTTTTCGAGCAACAGGGCAAATGGGACTTCAAAGTCCCATCCAAAGTAGTTGAGCGTTAGTGTGAGTCGTTGGAATTGCTCCCCTAGAAGCAGGAAGCGATTGTAAAATGTGTTTAGTAGAACTGATTCTGGTATGTTGGTGAGATCTTCATCAACGAGTTCTGGCGGTGGTGAAGGTGGACCATTGTCTCGGTGGGTATCGCTTAGAAGCCGAAAAAGTGACGTTTCGTCGTGCGGTAGGCTCTCGTTTTCTGGCAAGGAAGCTCGAAGATCGACAGCTGATAGTAAAGGATCAACGTTTCCAAAATCCGGCCAATTTCTGGAAGCTTCATTTTGCATAGGAATCGCAGCCGTGGTGGCAGTGAATCCTGGATCGTACCGTAGCGTAGACAAAAGTTCGAAATCTGAGTCATTGAACTTAAAATTTGGGTCAATGACTCCATGTTGAACAATTTCCGAGACTTGTCGCTGCATTTCGGTAAGCCCTGTCTGTTCGTTGGTACCGGATAGCATTGTAATGGGCAGCCGGTAGATATTCGGGACTATTTTGGCGCTTGAAGGTATCCTATCGTGCCAGGTACCAGAGGGCTTCACTTCATCGGGCATTTGGGCTTCAATAATATATATTGACTCGAAAAATGACTAGAGGATCAGGTGGATGTCTTGAGGAAGAATCTTGGAAGAAAACACATTGACGAATATCTGTGAGTTTGTATTAGGCTTGTGAGCGAATACTTTGACTATCCAGTTTTTATCCCAGGTCGTGTGTTGCACTGTTAGGCTTTGCCTTCATCGCTATTGTTCTTTTCAATTTTTGAACTCTGATGCTATTTGACATGTTCATCCGAAATGATATCCGGAGTCCACGATGGGCGAGACTTATACTATACATCTTAAAATCCAAGATCATTCAAGGATACAGCATGGAAAATATGTTGATTGTTCTAATTGATGTGTAGGTCTTTGGCGGAAGTGTGAAAACGAAAAAGATGTCAGATGTCGAGAGTAATTGAATTTTGGGTACTTTCGTATGTCGTTGGTATCGCGTGTTGAGAAACCTTGTGCCTGGACTTCAGCTTTTCTATTTCATCCTCTACACTCATGTTTTAATCGAGTTTTAATGTCATGAAAGATGTTCTGACATATTGAACTCTTAGTAGCTTTCACTTAACGTAAATTTAATTGAGAATCTGTTAAGTCGCGTTTTGGTGTGTTGAGAGCAGCGAAAGGTTTAGAGACTGCAATGATTTCAGAAACGAACAGCGTTTAACTGGCATTGGTTTAAGACTGGAATCAAGACCAACAATGTGTCACCAGATTCAGTTTCCCACGTACATGGCAAGGGAATAAAAGGCATGACAGTTTTTTCCTGTATATAACTGCCTTTCTTCCACGTTCATCATAAGAGCCTTGTTGGCGCAATCGGTAGCGCGTATGACTCTTAATCATAAGGTTAGGGGTTCGAGCCCCCTACAGGGCTTTTTTATTTTTATGCTTCTCAAATTGATCTTTCGTACAACGATACATCTAAAACAACGTGTATTACTACAGATGAACTCGATTTAGCCCAAATCAATCAGCTCCAGCAGATAGCTCACTCAATGAACACCAGTTCACAACGTTGACCACGCCCCGTACAACCCCCAAATATTTCTCATGGTCGATTCAATTACTCGCATAACCTCAGCTTTGGAATCTGCGCGTGAATTGACCCTTGAAGCCGCAGCAGTAGCAAGTTCGCGGTTGGGAGAAACCTCATATCATCGCTATTCGCAGAACATAACTCCTGAGGGGCTCCGTTCATTACTGGACTCGCGAAATGAAAGGGAAGTTCGCGATGGAATGAAGAAAGTGGCGTCACTACTGGCCTCAGACGACACAACCGTTGATTTGGAATCCTATTTCGCAGATGTGGTCAAAAACATTGGATTGTCAACAGATATCAAAGTGAAGAGACTTGTGTCTATCTATCTGCAAAACTACGCAGAAAAACAGCCCAATCTGGCTCTTCTGGCGGTCAATTCTATTCAGAAATCGCTAGCGGATTCAGATCCGCAGTCTCGTGCGCTGGCGCTCAAGATGCTCTCTGACATCAAGCTGCCCTCGTTATACCCGATTGTTTTGCATTCGGTAAAAAAGGCCGTGACTGATAGTGCACCGGAAGTGCGTTGTGCTGTATGCTTTGCGCTTCTCAAGCTGTACCGTGAACACCGCGAACATGTTATAGAAGATGTCGTGCCCTTGCTGAAAGACTTACTCGCAGATTCTGACGTTCAAGTTGTGTCTTCTGCAATTGTGCTATTCAAAGAGGCGCTCCCTGGCTCGTTGGAACTTCTTCATGGCCATTTTCGCCGCTATTGCGAAATTTTACCACAGCTTACGCAATACTCACAGCTTTACTTGATTGATTTACTTACACGGTATTGTAAAAAGTTTGTCCAAAAGCCTTTATTAAGAGATGCTTCTGATCCTTCTCAAACTCTGGCCCTTCCTGACGCTTTTAATGCGGTACCTTTCGCTACTTATGATGTTGTGTTCGATTCCGACCTCGAGCTTTATTCGCAAACCATTGAACACATGCTGCACTCTCCCAACCCCGCGGTCATCGTTTCCATCAGTAAAGCTTTTTTTGAGCTCACACCCCCTGTGTCCTTTAAGAATTCTCGAGCAACTGAAGCTTTAGCGAGACTAATAAGTGTGCCCTCATTCTACAGTGACCATGGCATAATTCTACAGTGCATTTTGATGTATTGCGCTGTTGATCCAACAACGTTTTCCAACTTTCTGAGAAAGTTCTTCCTATTCCCCAGCGACGATACTTCCACGGCAATTTATAAGCTCAAAATCATCACAACACTCATCGATGACAACAACGTTAAACAAATCGTTAAAGAACTCAAGTACTACATTTCGACCGATTCTCGCCCGCAAGTTGTACAAGAAGCGCTCAACTCTCTCGCTGTTTGTGGTACCTTATCGCAAAACTTGTCGTTGCACATCAGTAAGTGGCTATTGGGCGGAATCGCAAACTCTAGTGCGTCTACCTCTTTGGAATCATATGTTGGCGTCATTAGGTATTTGATTCAAGAGTATCCCTCCCAGCATTTAGGCACAATGATTAAACTATACGAAACGCTGCGAAGTGGGAGCTTTTTATCAGGGCCGGCAAAAGCTGGTATCGTATGGCTTTTTGGGGAATTCGCTTCTATCAATTTTTCAATATGTCCTGATGTGCTGAGAATATTATTGCCTGGCTTTTCCTCGGAACCAAAGGAAACCAGATTGCAAATCGTTCTACTTGCAGCGAAAATTTTATCCTACGATTTAGAAAACTTTAAGGCCGAGGAAGGTACTTCTGATGCGCTTTATGACTTTGAGAACTCGAGAAATAATCAGCTGGCACAAAATGCTTTTTACTTAGCCAAGTTTGACGAAGATTTCGATATCAGAGATTGTGCCAGAATGTTTTCATCCCTCTTTGAAAGACAAAAATTTGAAGTTGCCTCTCTATTACTTCAAGCGCCAAAACCACCATCGATTCGCTGTATCACTTTTGATGCCCCAGTTACTCTAGACTCAGGAAACATGACTCGTATGGGTCTTGATCATGACATGGAAGATTATTTAACCCCGTCAAGGTGGGATAGCGATGAAGATGAGAAAAGTTCAGATTTGAGAAAACCAGCAGAACTTAAAGATTATAACAAATTCAAAAAAAGTTTCTCGTCCGCCTCGTTCTTTAATGCCGACGAATCTCGTGAATCACCTTCAAGTAAAGGCGACAACGCAGACAAATTGCTTAACACGTCGTCTCGTGTTTTTACCTCATCTGTAGGCAAAAAGTATCAGCTTCAAACGCTGGACGACTTCTTTTCCGAGGTTCCAACAAGAGCGTCCAAACCAGCTCGTAGAGTGGTTATCGAGGAGGACGATTCGACAAGCGAGGAAGAAACTTCGGAAGAGTCCACTTCTGGCGAAGAAGATTCAGACGAGAACTCTACACAAGACGACTCTGAGGATGAAGACTCTGAGGGGGAAGCTATCGGAACTATAAGTCTAGCGAAAAAAGAATTATTTTGATAGTAATTTACATGAGGTTCGTCTGCTCGGAAACGTACACCTTGTAAATAAAGCCTGCATAGCGAGAATCACAAAACAATGCCCAATTCTTCTACTTTCTGACCAGATTCTTCATCAAAGGATGGGTAGTAAGCGATCATCGCGTCTGGACACTGGACATAGGTGTTATTGTACAGGTTCCAGAATGACTTGCGCACGTTTTTAGCAGGATGGAATAGTCCTGCCCACACGTAATTGAGAGCAATACCAGGACCCAACGCGAACCTCAACGCTTCAATACCTTCGACAATACGAGATATGACATGAGGTGATGTTTCGAAAACGTTTGGTATAAGTAAGTTCCATAAATGCAAAAATGCATCTTCATAACCTTTTCCCATACAATTAAGAGCGAGATGCCTTGTCACAGTAGCTGCGGTTTGGCGATGGACAAGATCTCGATCTGTCAAAGCGTCTTGCAACAAAGGAACAGTAGCATATATGAAATCTTTTGACATGTCTCCAATGTATTCGAACATGAACGTCAAAGCCTTGAGAACACCATTTTGTACATTCGTGTCAGGCGTTTTGTACTCGTTCATGATGGCAGGAATGACTGTAATTGGTCCACAAGTCTCCGCGACAATACCGATCGCCACGGCAGTACAGACACGAAGCTGCCGCTCTTGAACCTTCAGATTGTTGAGCAGAGCAACAAGAACATCCTGAGGCCCTATAGTTTTAGAAATTGCACCGAATGAAGCATTCGCAGCCCGCCTGATTGACTTGGTAGGACTTTTCAGCATTTCCAAAAGCTCGAAACAGATGCGCATCCATTCCTTTGGAGGAATGCTTTCCGGTCCCTTTTCTGCAATTTTCCCTACAAGAATTATGCTGTTTTGTTGTACTCTCCTGTGGCGGTTTCGAAGAATTGGAGTCAAGTTGGGAAGAATTTGATTTGGTGGTGGTTGCAGCTTCTCAAAGTCGACGCAACTAACAATTCGGCCCATCGCTCCGATTATTGCGCCTAAAACCTCAGGATAGACCTCACCCAACGATTCATACAAAATAATGTTTAGCTTATTGAGCATGCTAAGTTCTCCGCAGTGATAAATTGCTTGTACCATCATGGCACACAAGTCCGCTGCATGCTGCCTGATCACTGGAGATTTGTGCTTTAAGCGCTCAAGGACAGTGCTCACTATGGGCGGCAAATACGGTTGCATTCTAGCATCCAAAGACTCTATGACGGTACCGAATCCCTGCAAAATAGCGCGATCTTCATTCGATTGCTCTTGAAACGCGATTAACATTCCATCAATAATCCTGGTCTCCAATCGCTGATCAATATCATGTGAGCCATACTGCTTAAAGATTCGGCTAATGGCTCTGACTGCCATGATTCTGAGCGGCTCTGACTCGTCTCGCAACGGATCCAGCAATTTGCTTACAGAATACGCAGCACCGCTCTTCTCTGAAAGAACAATGGTGGTATAGATTACGAGTTTGCTGATTTGACGATCTAAAGCTATGCGTCGACTCCAGAAGTAACGAAAAAAATCTGGCATTATCTCTTCCTTTACCTGCTTGAAAGTTAAACCACCTGCTGCGCAGCATTTCTGCAAGACTAGCAAGACTGCTTTTTTCATTTCATCATCTGGAGATTGAAATTCTCTTCGTACTATCCGCATAACTTCTTGTGTGTAGTACCCAGCGTACTCTTCGTCCATTAAAGAGATTAAAAAGGCCAAGGCCCGAAGAAAAGACGCCAAAGACTTGCCTCGATGGGTTTTGATGCCTCTCCACAAAGGTTCCAAAACAATGTTGAAAGTGTCGATGCCATAAGGATGTACACTCTGAGCTAGAGAAGCGATGCATTGAGCTGTAGCAATGCGAACTTGCAATTGTTCGACGCTCAAGTTTTCCGATATGCATTCCACAAGCGACTGGAGATAAGGCAAGACGCCTATGCCCATGGTGATGCCTATTTGCTGTATTGTCTTCATTCCCGTGTGACGAGCGCGCCAGGACTTCTTGGAGCGACAAACTGCTCGTAGAAATGGAATTAGGCTGGACACACCCAATGACTTTGCAACCAATGCCAGAACCCTTGAAGTTATATTTCTCACATATTCATCTTGATGGTCGATGTCAGAACGAACGTTGGTTATGATCTCAAATAGTCCCACGGCTTGAGCCAAGCGGGAAACTATTTCTCTACCTATTTCTCGTGTTACCGGATCTTCGTCAATGAGAGTGGGTGCTATTACAGTTAGAATTCGATGCGTGTATGGTCTGACGAGATCTCCTAGTTGAGACATTATGCGATCGACCACCTTGATCATTAAATGACGCTCCTGGTCTTCTAAGGATCTATCCATAAGAATTGGCAGAACCCTGTTGAATATGCGCGGGGCGCCAAATTGAGCAGCGCGATCTTTCAAAATCCGCATTGCACTTTTCCGAACCTGTGGTCTCGCATTTTTTATCCTGAGTAAAATTCGCAGAAACTGACGGTCTTTATCTTCCTCTTCAGTCAGATCAGGTTTCTGTACAAGCAGCTCTCCAAAATGAGTTTTATCAGAAGGCTTGAAGAACTGCAGGTCTCCGACGCCCGGCACCTCTGTCACCAACTCTCGAGATAGCTCGTCTGACACAGCCTTTGACGATTCGGGCATCTGGTATCCTGCTTCTACGTCCCACCTGGATTTTTTAGAAACAAGTTTCATTCCTTGGTTTTTAGAACTTCCACTTTCATCGGGTTTGATTGTGACTACGTCCCATCTGGACACTTTGGCCTTTTTGGAGGCCTTGTCATTGTCCACTTCTGCTTCAACGGTTCCAAAAGGCCTTTTGGAGGCTTCTCCGCTCTCGAGCTCCAGTCCAAATCTCTGCCGCTGATATTCTGATTCTCGTGCATAAGTGCTTTTCGCAGCAGCCCTTTCTTTCAGAGGATCTTCATCCTCAGCGCCAAGCTCAAGCTCATCTTGTACTTCTTTGGGGATGGAATATGATGCTGTTAAGCTTCTCTTAGAGTTAGATCTACCATTACTCGCAACTTCGGATTCAGACATCCTACCGTAATACTTTTCAGCTGTGGTATGTACAGAAAGAATCAATACCTCAATCAACACTCGTCTTTAAACCTTTAAAGTTCCCATTTCTGACATGCAATTATGCCCTTCGTCGATAGTGCTATCAACACTTTTTAGATCTAAATTAGATAAATATGAAGTCTATATAGAAAATGAGCTTCAAGAACTCGAACGGTGCGCTTTCCAACTCATCTTTCTCCTATAAGCGGCTAAGGGCTTGAGCTTTTAAAATGAGGTTCAACTTCCTCTGTCTTTGGGCTTTCACTGCTCTATTCTATGGGGCTGGTGGGCTTTCCATAGACGATGAACTAGTCATTCCCAATGAAACAGAATCGGCGGGCAGTGGTGATCAAACATGTTTAGTATCTGAAACCTCAAGTACCCCCGAGCTAGAGAGGGAACCGGAACAACACATACACTTGCAAATAGAGGAGAACGTTCATGAGGAGAACATCGAGACGAATGCTCCTAGTGCTGTCTTGTTCAACAATGACAGCATTGTAAGATACCCTTTCGATGAGAAACTAACTTTAAAGCCTTTGCCTAGAAATTTTTTGCTTGCTTCATTTGAATTCCAGATGCAGTCTAACAATCTGGCGATAGGTAAATCAGAACTTGCATACGACTCTTACCGTCACTACACGGTCTTCCCCAAAGCTCTGAGTCCCATCTTGGAATACAGCCAAACGAGAGAATTGCACCTGCGTTTTACGCATGGACGCTGGGACGCGGAGTCCTGGGGTCAGCTTCCTCATAATGGAACAAAATCTGGTGGCAGTGGAGTTGAACTTTGGGCAGTAATAGAGGCTGAAAGTCGCGATGAAGCTTACGAAAATTGGGTCACGCTCACTAACTCCTTGAGCGGTCTGTTTTGCTCGTCCATCAATTTCATCAACATGGAAAAAACGACGTATCCTGTTTATTCTTTCCAGCCATCAGATCAGCAGCCGATACCGATTTTTGATGCATCGAAAAAAGCGTATTTGTTGCGTGCCGCTTTGGCTAACGAACCTATCTGCACAGAAAACCTGACGCCATTTCTGAAGCTTCTACCAACAAGAGGCAAAAGCGGTATTTCGTCATTATTAGATGGTCACAAGGTCTTTGATTCCAATTGGCACAGTTTGTCAATAGACGTCAAAACTATATGCACTGGAGACACATGTCAGTACCATATGGACGCAAATATTGAAATGGTTTTCAATGTCCCAAACTCTCTGGCGCGAGCTGACAATCCCATTCCCAAACCATTGCATGACGCCGATCTCCAGTGTGATGAGAGCAAACTGCATAATGCCTGGGAATGTTTTCCTCTGCCACAGAGCAAGCATACCAATTTCCGACTCTCACAGCTTTTTGGCAAGAAAATATTGGGGTCAAATCTGATCTCAGAGAATCCATCAACAATTTGTGCCCAGGTTAGCGATAGCTGGACGGTTTACGCCGACATCGAAGGCTCTTTATATTCAACTGATGACAACTGCTTTGCCATCAAAGATAATCAATTACACGACCTAAATTTTGATTCGGACAATACAACGCATGTTGTGGAGGGCGAGAACGTACCTCTCTACGTGAGTAGATCCCTCACAGGATATGGTCAGGATGGTGGGGGTCTTCGCGCGGTGTTCAGAAACCCCAATAATGAAACCGTAAATGCCATATACTTCGAATCCCTTCCCTGGTACATGAGATTATATCTATCTTCATTGAAATTAGAAAGCGATGATGGACTCGAAATTGGAGATGTGATAAAAAGTACGTTCTATTTGCCTGCTATTGACAGAGAGCGGCCGACGCATTTGGAATTCAACATCAGCATACCAGCTCACACCTCTCTGGCACTGTCGTACCAATTCAGTAAAGCGCTTTTGAAATACGCCGAATATCCACCCGACGCCAATCATGGTTTTGAGATTGAATCAGCCTTGATCACTGTGTTGAGCCCAGTCCGGAGTGAGATGAGAACTGCCACTCTTCTGCTGTCCTTGTCAACGCCGGATTTCAGTATGCCTTACAATGTGATTATTTTGACGTCCACTGTTATGGGCTTAGCGTTTGGAACGCTATTCAACCTAATGGTAAAAAAACTTGTCACCGTTGAAGAAGCAGACAGGAAGGCATCAGCGAAACCTGGTCTCAAAGGCAAGCTGGTCGCATTATTGAAGAGGGTAAAGGGGAATAAAGGCAAAGTTAGTCCTGAGAAGAAAGAACAGTAGGTCACATAGGGAATAAACTCAACACTTTACCGCCATAATGCTCGGCAGAAATGCTTATGATTACATTCAAGGGTCTTGGTCATGCTTTCGGAAGAGGAATCAGCGAACAGCCTGTTGTGGACCTGTTTCAATGGTCTCTCGTTCTTTTTCGATACTACATTTTCATTGCTCATATAATGGCCAAGGTTATATTCCGACGCGATGACTGTCATAACCGTCCTTCGAACCCGGATCAGCAAATATTGGTGCGGCAATGATAGGCGCAAATGATAAATTCGCGGCCTGATAAAAAAAAATGCAACTGCCTCATTGACGTCGTGTTGTTGACCGACCAAAATTGTCATTGATAGAATACTCTGTTGCAATCTACAATCCCCCATAGGGAATGTTGACCGTCAATTAGTTGTAGATTTCTAGATGGGTGAAAAGTGTTCTTGCGATAATCTAAAGCTCGCAATCTTCCCTGCTACTATTGCAACAGGATAAACTACTAGAAGTGTCGAGTATTGCGTGACCATAGTTTGATATCATCGAAAATTTGTTATCTGATTTTTGAAGCGCTATTGGTTCACCTATTTCCATTACCTTTGTTAAAAAACCTTTGCATCGACTTTCCACATCCCTCAATGATGTTACTCAACCTGTTTAACATCTAAAACGTTTCTTGGCATCTGCGTTGTCACGTCCATAGGAAAGACGCTTAAATCAAATGGCCTTAGGGCACTCGAGCAAGCCTATAACTTGATCTTAAAAGTTCTGTATATAAACTCAATGGGCTCAGAAAGGATCCTCGTATGGATCCTCTTCATCGTAGTCGTCGTCTTTCTCGAATTCATACACAATGGCACCACCTGTATTGAAGGTTTGAGCTTCCAGGAAGGGCAAGGCGACCTGTTCTTTTGCGGCTTTCTGCCGATTTGAGGTACCCAAATTAAAAGTTGTCAAGCCCTCAAAGCTTTCGGAGCCCTCTGGATCACCAGTTGAGTCTTCATCGTTTTGTATCGGAGTAAATGAGTGTGTCTGAGAGTCGCACTTGAACTCATGTGTTAAAGCTCTACCTGACTTTCGACGGTTGGTCAAAATGAGTTTATAGACTGAGCTATTGAGTCCCGTGGGCATATCCAATTTTTGCAATCCAGACTCTTGATCCTGTTCTTCACCAATATCGAGTGTAAATGGTCGCACCTCTATAATTGACGAGGCCATGAACTTTAAAAGCTGTATTGAGCTTGGGTAGTTTTCGAGTTCAGCAGAACGGTATTCTGGTACGTCCTTATGAAAGATAGCCAGCAAAGCGACCGAGGGAGAAGCCAGCTGTGTCACGAATTGCACCAGGTTGCCACCCGGGATCGAATTTATGCTGTCAATCACAACCAGAAACTTGCTGCCAGCTGATAATTTGGAGTGCTCGGGGGACGGCAGAAATGACTGGATTGTCGTCAGCAGCCGTGACGGAGATATGCAACCATCTATAAAATGTGTGGCATAGTTGGGTTTCCTGATAGTTTCGAAAGAGACGTAAATAATGGTCGTAGATCCTTCAGCTTCATGGGCAACTTCATCCAAGACGCAGTGTCCTGATCTTCCAATAGAATCGATAACAAGAACAAAATGGGAATTTTCTCTGAGGGACAAAACCCTACGAAGTAGAATGGCGGGGTTATGAGAGGTACTGGCCATCTTCAGTGATTCCTATACGTCTCTGTCTCGGAGCTCATCGCATCGCTGAAGCTATGGCTGTTATTTGGTCAATTAAGCTTGATCGTTGGATCATTGTGTACGTAGTCGAGATTATGTTTGGCACTAGCAAGGTCACCTTTCCGGACTATTATAAACATTTTTCTCGTAAGGAGCCATCGGGGGAATTCTGTTGATGTCATCCAGCTTGAGATACCCGCTCATTGTTGCATGATATTGTCAGATCCTCTCCTTAAGAAAAGCGTTATATCCGTTCCATGTGATCTTGAGCACGTGACCTTGGCGACAGCGACAGAATAAACAAAATCTTTGGATAACTACAAGTTGTGGGTTGACCAGCGACCATGGCGCTTGTTGCGCTGCATGAGAAGCACAAATCTCCTTTCTCGCACCATGGCATTTCTGTAGTCATTACACCCAAAATCACTTATTTTCCTTACACCCCCCGTCGATTATCAAATGATTTTAGAAACTGTATGAAATTGTATTGTAATTATCTTACGATACAGACCTCTGTGAAGCAACAGCTCCAGCTACCAAATATAAGGACACAGGCGATTCCATTAAGATTTTTCTGTATCAAATTATCTTGGGTAACCAACGTATATCGTGCAGTGACAGTTAAAAGGCTCGATCTGATTCTCACAATGAGTGAAACCAGTCTTTGAAGGAATGCAGAATGCGGTGTAAAAACTGCAAATTCAAATCTCTATGCCATATTAAAAAGGGCAAAATCTTGTGTTCACCCACAATTGACATACGGTGCGTGTCAGGTGAAGTTCAAAGTACATCATTAAAAGATGAAAATTGTAGATCATTCGAAACTTTCTTCCTGAATTCTTGGTTATGATAAGGGCATCATCGGAACTCGGAGAGAATTTGTAGCCCTAAGTAGGTGGGGGGAAGAGGTTTAGCTTGCTTAGCTATTCGGAATAGATATTTAATAATCTAGCAGCGAGAAAGTTATGCTGGCGACTCGAAAATCGCAAAGTAAAATCTAATGGAAAGAAAGTTTTGAAAAAGCAGCTCGCTTCACAAAATGAACACTGAAAGAGCCAGAAGTCATTTTGAATTTCCCTGGCGCTTTTCAATAGCTCATAGCTCTGCTCTTACCTTCGTCTAGCTGAATTTATATCGCTTCATCGTCGTTCACGGTGAACGCTTTAGAACTATAGTTAGATTGATCTTTAACCATGAAATTCCAAAAGGGCGTGAGACCTGAACTAATACACGCAAAACAAGCACTTTTAGCTGTTTTGAGGCCTTGATTAGCTTTCATCTTGACCAACAGGTACTTGCCATCATACTGGCCCACTTTTTAGAGAATTGGGGGCTTTTTTGCCATAAAAAGGAGTAGTCTTTGACATCTGGTAGGATGCCTATAACATATGGACCTCAACCTCTGCAAAGATTGAATACAGAAACTAGACATGGGTTTGGTGACCAGTACTCTTCTGAGCAGCTACTGGAGTCTCTAGAAAATGACTTTTTATTCTATTTTGACGACAAAAGACATCGAACAAACGGAAACCCAGTTTCCCGAGAAGAGAAGAAGAAAGACCCAGAACGTTACTATCAGCCAATTAAAGACTGGAAAATACTCAAAGAACGTCAAAAAACTGTTTCTGCTGCATTACTATTGTGTCTAAATCTCGGAGTAGACCCCCCTGATGTCGCTAAGACTCATCCCTGTGCGCGACTCGAATCGTGGGTCGATCCTCTCAACTTCCAGGACTCTAAAAAAGCGATCGAACAGATAGGTAAAAACCTGCAGACACAATACGAAACGCTTTCGCTCAGAACGCGATACAAACAGTCTCTCGACCCATGCGTGGAAGACGTCAAACGTTTTTGTAATTCACTGCGGCGCGCATCCAAAGACGAACGCATTCTATTCCATTACAACGGGCACGGTGTACCGCAACCCACTGCCTCTGGTGAAATGTGGGTGTTTAATCGAGGTTACACACAGTACATTCCAGTTTCATTGTATGATCTTCAAACCTGGTTAGGTGCACCTTGCATATATGTCTATGATTGCAACAGCGCTGGAAACATCGTCACAAATTTTCAAAATTTTGTTCACAAGAGGATAAAAGATGACGAAGAAGGAAATCATGACAACGCGGCTCCTTCGCCCACTCAAGCTTATGTGGAATGTATACAGCTGGCTTCCTGTAGGGCGAACGAACTACTGCCGATGAAACCTGAGCTTCCCGCGGATCTATTTACATGCTGCCTTACCTGTCCTATCGAGATAAGTGTTGATATCTTTCTTATGAACTCTCCCTTGCGTGATTCGAAGTATGCAGTCTTATTTCAGAATAGTGATGATAGAACGCTGCGAAACGGTTCCAAACCAACAACCAAACCCAACGTGACGATTCCAGGTAAGCTTTCTGATAGAAGAACACCTTTGGGTGAATTAAACTGGATATTTACAGCCATAACTGATACAATAGCGTGGACTTCGCTTCCGCGCCCGCTGTTCAAGAGGCTGTTTAGGCATGATCTTATGGTGGCAGCGCTATTCAGAAACTTCTTACTGGCAAAAAGAATCATGCCCTGGTTCAACTGTCACCCTGTGTCTGATCCTGAACTTCCCGATTCCATCGCGGATCACCCAATGTGGAAGTCGTGGGACCTAGCCATTGATGAGGTGCTAAGTAAGCTCGCAAGTGATATTCAGACAATGCCATCAAACTCCACAGAGCTTGAACTTCAAACTGCATTACAGAATCAACAGATTATTGGAAATGAGGATAATATTATTTCCAAAGCACCTGCAGGTACGCTCAGCACGATGTCACTTGTTAATCATCATCTGCCAAGTGCTACTCAAGTTTCGCAACATTTGGCTCAGCAGCAACAGATAGCAGGTGCACAGCTTCAGCTGCAACAACAACAGTTTACAGGTTTTTTCGAGCAGAACCTCACCGCATTTGAACTCTGGCTGAAATATGGATCAAACACTAGGAACCCGCCAGAACAATTACCCATTGTCCTTCAGGTTCTGCTCTCTCAAGTTCACCGCGTCAGAGCATTGGTCCTCTTATCTCGGTTTTTGGATCTTGGTCCCTGGGCAGTGTACTTGTCTTTATCCATTGGAATCTTTCCTTATGTTTTAAAACTGTTGCAAAGTCCAGCTCCCGAACTTAGACCAATTCTTGTCTTCATTTGGGCGCGTATCATGTCGATTGATTATAAAAACACACAGTCCGAACTTATCAAAGAAAAGGGCTACTTGTATTTCGTTAAAATGCTAGTTCCGGAGTGGGGGACGACCGCGGCTGGACCCGCACCTCAACTCCAACGTGCGGCTAGTGGCGGTGGTTTAACGATGAATGTTAATGCAAGCTTAGGTACCCAACGATACCAGATGATTCAATCCATGCAAAATGGAACTGTAAACGGATCCGCGGCATTGGCAAATAACACCACCGATGAACAGAAGGCAATGGCTATATTTGTTCTATCATCATTTCTGCGTGACTTTCCCTTGGGGCAAAAATGCACATTCGCTTTAGAACTTGTCAATAAGTTATGCCTCTATGTTGAAACATCCGACGTGCCATTATTACGACAGTGGTGTATTCTCTTAATGGGTCAACTATATTTTAAGAATCCTCTCAACAAGTATATCTGCATGACCTGCGGATTTTTGGAGAAACTTTACACGTCTTTGAGGGACCCCATTCCGGAGGTAAGGTGTGCTGCTCTTTTGGCGATCAACATGTTTCTCTCTGAGAAAGATGAGCCAGAGCTCGCTTTACAACTTCAACAAGAAATGCAGCAGCAAAGCCAACAATTGCAAGCTCAATTACAATCGTTGCAGTCTTCAGGCCAGCTACAAAGACAACACGCTCAAGTCGAACGGCAGCTGCTGCAGACCCAAGAATTTCTTTCTCAGTTGAGAAATATGGACTCAAGACGACTCAAGCAAGAGGAGATCAAAATGACTATTGCAACTCTAGGACTTGTGAACGATGGATCACCTCTAGTGCGCAAAGAGTTAATCGTTTGCCTTTCCCATCTCGCCTATCGTTACATCAGTTTCTTTCTTGTTATCGCTTTTCAAGAAATATGCGACGAAATAGCGCAGTTAGAGCCAACATGGGAGGGCTGTGGTCTAGATAGCAAGCAATCTGTCGCACACGGATCTATCTTTTACACAATTTGGAAATCTCTTTTGATATTAGCGGAAGATCCATATGCGGAGAACAAGCATCTTGCTCAAGAGGTCGTGGACTATGTTCTTGTCAAATTGAGTGATCATGAGCAGTTGAGCGAGGTCGTTGCTTTGATGGAGCTTTACCTGATGGAACGTACAGGAGGAGGAATGGCAGCCTCTAGTTCTGCAACGGCGATGGTATCCACCTTACCTGTTGCTAAAAGGCCCACAAGTTTATCTCCTAAAAACAAGCCGCAAGACAATAATGAGCTTCAGGATTCTGAAAAGAGCATAACAAAAAGAATAACGTCTTTGAGCGGTCTCTTTAAATCCTTAGGATGGGAAAATAGCACCGATAACAGCACGGCTGAAACTCCCGCGAGAAGGGCTTACGATAAGTTGAAAGGTTCTAACATGCTGAGTGTGCCGCACGGAACGGCCCCTACAGCTTCGACACAAAGAGCACGGAGGCCGAGAAGCCGGCTTGAGATACCATTGACCAGTAGCTTTTTGAACTACTCAAGGGAATACTTCCAAGAACCTCAGATGAAGAAGCAAGAAGCCGATGAGCCTGGAAGTGAGGAGTACACCTCTAGATTGTGGCGGAAAAATAGAAATGAAATGATCATTCAAAGGACTCAGGCTCAAAAAAAGCTTTCTTTGTATGGAGATTGGTCTAACGTCTCGGCATCATTGGAAAACAAATCTCAACCCAAAATCTTGAAATTCAGTCAGTTTGAAAACTACATTGTATCTGCCGACGATAGAGACAACATTTGTGTCTTTGATTGGACTGAAAGCTCAAGACTAGCGACTTTTTCGAATGGCAATCCATTCGGAACCAAAATAACGGACATCAAATATTTGAACGAAGATGACATACCACTGTTACTCTTAGGCTCTTCAGATGGTATTGTGAAGATATACAGCAAATTTCACGATCTAGATGAATTGGAGTTGGTGACGTCGTGGAGAGGTCTTACTGATCTGCTTTTGACGCCACGATCCACTGGACTATTAACAGAGTGGCAGCAAAGTAGAGGCTCCCTGCTTGTCACTGGTGATGCCAAAATTGTACGGGTTTGGGATGCCCTTACCGAAACTGTCGAGGTTGACATTCCTGCAAAGTCTTCCTCCCTGATAACCTCCATAACCTCAGATCAATTGTCGGGAAATATATTTGTGGCGGGATTTTCAGATGGGTCACTGAGGGCTTATGACCGTCGTGCCGATCCTAGAGATTCGATGGTGCACTTGTGGAGATCTGATGAGGGGCATTCCAAGGCGGGGATCAACAATGTTCATTTGCAGAGAGGTGGTTACAGAGAGCTTGTGAGTGGTACAGAAAGAGGTCTCGTGGAGCTATGGGACCTAAGAAGCTCTCATGCAATCGACCAATTTAAAGATGAAGGTGAAAACATGGGGTCATCTGGATCCCGGGTTACCACGATGACTTCAATGCAGGTGCACGAGCATGCGCCTGTAATCGCTACGGGGACTAAACAATTGAAGATATGGACCACAGCAGGCGATCTCCTGTCTACTTTTAAGAACTCACAGTCACACGCAGGTGGTGTGGCCAACACGCTTGCTACCGGAATCAGTAGTTCGAGACTGCCGAATTCATTCGTTTCCGCGATGGCTTTTCACCCGCATGAGATGATGCTGGCTGCTAGCAACTCGCACAGCTCAACAATAAACGTATATGAGTGTTTTGATGCGCGTTCAGACTATCTTTATTACTAAGGCGATGCTGGCAGTCTTTTCTCATTAAAACTTGATCATAGCGCTTGATGATATCTGCAGCTTCCAGCGAATATATATGCTAGGAAGTTAAAAAGTACCGACACGTAAATAATAAGCAATAGGTCTAAAAGAATAAGAGAAACAAGCGAAGTAGGTGCCAAAGACATTGTTAGCTTGATGATCGATGAATAGCCCTCCCCTGTTCATGGTGTGCAAGCTTCCTCTTAACCATGACGCTCATATGACTGCATCTTTCTTATATATTCCTTTAAGTTATTTCCCCTTTCATAACACTAGTTCCGATAGTGTAGTGGTTATCACGTAACCTTCACACGGTTAAGGTCCTGGGTTCGACCCCCAGTCGGAACATTTGTTTTTGACTTTTTAAATCACAATATTAGAAGCGAACTTGAATTTTGAACATACTTGAAGGTGCGAGAGGCGCTCAAAGCGAACGTTGGGCCATCGAGCAAATCCTATTTGACTCTTGCGTCTTACGTTCAGACACGTTTTTTTTCGATATATATCATACTGACATTTTCTGACACCTTTCTTTCACAGGCCTAATTTAACATATTATGGAAATTCAGTATGAATTAATGCAATATTCAGCATCAACAGCATCTCTTCTTTAAAGATATCCATTGCTTGAAGGCATAGCTACTCTGACTCGATCAATTGATCCTAATGGGTGTTCATGCTCTTTGGGATATTGTAGGTCCTACGGCCAAACCCGTACGACTTGAGTCTCTGACGAACAAACGGCTAGCAGTTGATGCTTCTATCTGGATATACCAATTTCTCAAAGCTGTGAGAGATAAAGAAGGTAATGCCATGCGTTATTCGCATGTTGTTGGGTTTTTCAGACGAATCTGTAAACTGCTTTACTTCGGAATTAAACCTGTCTTTGTCTTTGATGGAGGAGCACCGGCTCTAAAGAGACGCACCATTCAGCAGCGTAAAGAGAGACGTCAAGGCCGTAGAGAAAACGCTGCCACAACAGCCCGAAAGCTTTTGGCTCGACAGATGCAGAGTGATGAGAAACCGGGGACGCTATCGACAACGCCTCAACCTCACGTTCACAAACTCAACGACGAGTATGATCTGCCTAGGATACCTGGGTTCAAATATGATTCTAACGATACCAGGATCAACGCAGATGATTTCAAAACCATTATGGAAAATATTGATGAGCTGGACGGCATAGACCTTGACTCAATCAACCCTGCCTCTAAAGAATTCGACGAACTGCCGAAATCGACGCAGTACATGATTTTGTCAGCCCTTAGACTCAAATCTAGACTGAGATTAGGCTACTCGAAGGAGCAGCTGGAGAATCTTTTTCCGGACAGTATGGATTTTTCGAAATTTCAGATAGATATGGTGAAAAGACGGAACTTTTTCACTCAAAAACTGATGACTGCTACGAACACAAACGATGGCGGTGCATCAAAGCCTGATTACGGACCCAACACGCGAGTAGCAGGACAGCATGGTAAAGAATACCAGCTGATACGCACTGAAAATGGGTGGGCGCTCAGTTTGACTGGTAATGATGGTTCCGAGATCAATAAAGCGATTACGCTAGATGACAAGCCTCAATCATCCGGTATTCATAACAGCCGTAATGAAGATGAAGATGATGACGAGGATGACGGCGGTGTGGACTGGGAAGATATAGAGTTTGACCAAAGTGGGAAAAAGGAGGAACTTGATTATTCGGTAAAAGCTTCTTTACTTCCCACAATGGCTACAACTATGCAGCCCGGAGGAGGACAGTCATTCTTGGATAAAAGGCATGCTGAAACAGACTCAACCAAGAATTCAAAGAATTTGATACACGTTCCAGATGAAGTATTTGGGTATGACGATGGGAAGAGTGGCACTTTTGGTACCAAGGCCGATATCATACAACTTGATAATGATAGTGGTGCCAGCGATGATGAACTTGCGGATTTAGAAAAAGATTTGCAGGACATGGACAATCTGAAGAGGCTGAGCAAGGGTGCTGGAAGCCAGATCCCAGGCTCGGACCCATCTACTGAAAATGTTGAAAACTCAAGCAATACACAACCGAGCATGACAAGAGATGCGGAAAATGAAGCAAAGCAACCAGATACGGAGGATAAACCCATTGAATACAAAACGAATACCGTTCATGAGGAGATTCCAGAACCTGTGCTGTACAAGCCGACTGAAACAAGTCTGCAAACTCGGTCTAATTCCAAGGGGGACAAATCTCTTGACGTTGCGGAGGATCTATCATCAGAGAGTGATGCTGTCCAAGAACCTCCCAAATTGCCAACACCTGAGTGGTTTAAGGCATCAGGCCCGACAGACTTCAATCCCCATTTGGGTAGTTCCTTTTTGACGAGTGATTCAAAAGACCAAACTGCACTTGGCGAGGAAACAGGCTTTCTTTTCACAGGACCACGAGCTGCTGAAGTTGTATCTGCGACAATAACGGAAACTGAGGAGCAAGACAACGACGACCTCGAGGAGATTTCACCACCTGATAAGGAACCCATAGTTTCGCCTGAACCTGAGCCCAGCAGTGAACATGCCGAAAACGCAAAAGAACCCAAGGAAGTTGCTCCTGTTGTCGATTACGATTTTTCTGAAGGAGAAGAGGACGCACTTGTCCATCAGCTGAGGGAAGAAGAACAAGACTACAACACATTCAAAAGCTCTCTGAACCCGACAAGCGTCGGCGCTACTTTTATTGATGACGAGTTGGAGGGGCAACAAATGAGAGATAAGAGGGACTCTGATGAGGTGACAGCTGCTATGGTAGCAGAAGTGCAAGAGCTGCTCACGCGATTTGGAATTCCCTATTTGACAGCGCCAATGGAAGCCGAAGCTCAGTGTGCTGAATTACTAATGCTGAAACTTGTGGATGGCATCATCACGGATGACAGTGATATATTTCTATTTGGGGGCGATAAAGTCTACAAAAACATGTTCCAGGAGAAGAATTATGTGGAATATTATTACGGTGACATGATTCTCAAAGAGCTGGGCTTGGACAGAGAAAAATTTATCGAGCTGGCTCAGCTTCTTGGAAGTGATTATACCACGGGTGTCAAGACCATTGGGCCTGTTTCTGCTATGGAAGTGTTGGCAGAGTTTGGAAATTTGGCAAAATTCCGAGATTGGTATAATGAAGCTCGATTTGACAAGCAGCTTCAGGAAAAGGAATCTGCTTTTGAAAGAAAACTGCGCAAAAAGCTAGCGACGAATGAAGTGGTGCTCGGGTCTGAGTTCCCGAGTGACTTGGTACGGGAGGCTTACCTGCGTCCTGAAGTCGATCATGATACGACAAAGTTCAGCTGGGGGGTACCCGATTTGGACAGGCTTCGTGAGTTTTTCAAGTCTACTGTTGGATGGCCTAAGGAGAAGACTGATGAAGTGATGGTTCCGCTGATTAGAGAGGTGAACAATCGAAAGAAAACAGGTATGGAAAGGACTCTGACATCTTTCTTTCCGACCGAATACATCAAGGCTGGTAAAGACCTCAAGATGGGCAAAAGGATTAAAGAGGCAAGTGGGAAAATTAAAATGAAGAAGCAGCGGACCAAGTAATCCTATTATTGCCGCCTGCTTGTCCAGAGTTCTTTCAGGTTTGACACTATATGAGAAATACTATGTGACGTTTTTCTGTCACTGTCTTGTATCTTGCCGAAAGAAAGAACATTGTGGCTGATTTAAAGGTATTGCACGTTCAATATCGTTTCTACACTGTCTGTTGAGCCAGGACGTTGGTAGATATCTCCTTGGCGCAGGATCTTTAGCGGCAATGAAACCTCAAAGATCGTATCATAAAGGCGCAAGAGTGTTAGTCGCGAACGGCAGTATCATGAACATTGAACATTCACCAGGTGCTGTAACTGGAAAACCCATATTGGAAAGATCTCCTAAAAGAGGAGACAGTTTCAAGATCAAGAAATCGAAACGTTTTGACGTTTCGGAGCCAAGCTATTCTAGATTGGAGAGTCCTGAGAAGACCCAGGGAATGGTATCCAGCTCTCACTATGACAGTAACGCGGCGCAGCGAAACTCATCCTACACAAATCATCGGAGCTACGGACCCTCTGTGCCTGGTGCGGTTGCTCAGTATACTCTGATGAACTATGCTAACAATTTCAATCAACTTAACTCAGGCAGTACGTTTGGTGCACCCACGCCAGCCCCGCTAGCCACCAGACCGCCAGACAATTGCAATGCGGAAATAAACCACATATTTGATGACTTTGAGCAGTTCAGTTTCCAAACGTTTCCCTCCTACTTCAACCCGCGTTCTGCCACCAACATGCCACATCAAGAGAAAGTGAACAAATGGATCGAGAATGTGCCTACATTCGTCGCATCTGGCGGGGATTGGCAGTCGAACTGTTACAGCGTTGAATTCGATGTGGACTGGGAAGAACAGGAATTCGATCTTGCAAACTTGGACCAGCATCAAAATCATGATCCTACACTAACCACTTTTTCATTCAACACCGCTGATGAGATACTTCATTTACAGGCCAAACGTCTGGATACTCTAGTTCGAAAGGTTTACGATTTGACACCTGAAATACCTCTGAACTACGCAGGAAAACGACGCTAAATTCAATTCTTATTTTTTTTTTCGGGAAACTTCAAAACCCCGTTATAAGATCTCGTCCGCCATTCCCTAATTCGAATATCGTGTGAATATTGTGTGAAAGACCATCAGTTTCCTCGACACTTGTTGTGAGATGTACGTTGCTGAAATCAACCCAGCTCAGCTCAGTCGTTGGATGTGATTTTTCATATACTGACACTTCCTTCGATCTCTAATTTTTCAGAAATGACATTACTGGTATAATTAGAGAGATGTCCGTCTAAACTCTGAGAACTTGACCTCGAATCATCCATTTCCAGCGAGTAGAAACACTTTGTATCCATTTGTAGCAGGCCTGCTTGTGATCGAGGGAAAGGCGGTTCAAAAATATCATGAGTGATGAAAAGAAAACCGCAATTGGTTTACGGGAAAGGTTGTTGAGCGCTGTTGCAGGCTCATTGCTAACGTCGTTGATATTAACACCTATGGATGTAGTGAGAATACGACTTCAGCAACAACAAATGTTGTATGATTGTATTTGTGATTCGGAGGGAACACCTTTGGCGAAAATGGGGCCTGAAAAGGGCCTTTTTTGGCAAGATTCTTGCTTTCAGGATGTGAGTTGCAAAACAGGGCCCGTACGGTATAATAGCACATGGGACGCTTTTGGCAAAATAGCGAAAATGGAAGGCATCACCAGTTTGTGGAGAGGCATCTCTATCACTTTATTAATGGCTGCACCGGCCAACATGGTATATTTTATTGGGTACGAAACTCTGCGAGATAAGACGCATCTTCAAGATACGTATCCAGTGCTGAATCCACTTATGTGTGGTGCTGCGGCTAGGGTTCTGGCTGCCACTATTGTGGCACCTCTGGAGTTACTGCGAACACGTCTTCAAAGTATTCCAAGATCAAATACCAACAGTACAGCGGCCATGATGGTAAAGGATTTGATGAAAGAATCAAGACTGGAATTTTCGAAAATAGGTTACAAGGCTCTATTCAAGGGCTTGGAAATAACACTTTGGCGAGACGTTCCCTTCAGTGCTGTTTACTGGGGTTGCTACGAATTTTACAAAAAGAGATCAGCCAAGTATATGATGAATACATCGTCCACTAATCACTGGAATCACTTCATCAATAGCTTTATCGGAGGAAGTTTAAGTGGTGCTATTGCTGCAGTATTGACCCACCCTTTCGACGTGGGGAAAACGCGGATGCAGATTCGCTTTTCTGTGGACAGCTCCAAGTCCTCACAGCCTTCAAAAAATATGTTCAAGTATTTGGACGAAATAAGGAAAAACGAAGGTATCGTAGCACTGTACACAGGTCTCGTACCGAGACTCATCAAAGTTGCACCCAGTTGCGCCATTATGATATCAACTTATGAAGTGTGCAAGCTTTTTTTCAGCACTTGAGTTACTATACCAGTAATAATACTGTAAAGTGTTTTGGAAGTAAGAAATTCACTATTGTAAATACGACACGTAAAATGAATGAATGACTCACCGATAACGCGTTTTCGTGATGTTTTGAGCAACAGCTATACCCTAGGAGATTCTATCCATCTGTTGCGGTTCAATTCTTGTTCGGGTTCGTAGATATCTTTGTGGGGACCGCTTCTACCTTGAGCTAGTTCTATGATCATATCTTCATCGTCGATATTTGGAAAACCCATGCCCACCGTTCCCTTCCCATCTTTGAGCCCAGTTTTTAAATTTTCGATATGTGCTCTAAGAGTATCTGGTGTATCGGGGTAAGGAAGGCGTGAATAATTCTTGTCAGGGTTGTTTTGAGTTAATCCCTCACACCTCAACGTCCGATTGGAATTAAGTGACGTGCCTTGAATACTTCGTTTCTCTCTAATCTTGGCATAATCCGACATCTTGGCGAAGCTTTCATCCGCGGCAACAGACTTATTATTACTTTCGCTGGGAAACTGTGATAAAGATTCTTCAAGTCCAGTTTTAAACTCTAGCTTCAACTCCTCTTGATCTTCTTTATGTGTCATATTCTCTTTCCCTGAGATATTAGACAATTTAGTTGTAGTCCTTAGCGGCACTTTTTTGTTGACACATCTCATCAACGAATCCTGACCGTTGTACATGCCGCTCATAATTTCTACAAGCCTATTAGGATCATCGCGCTCCTGTGGCGAAAGCTTCGACCAATGCTTATCAGCACGCTTTCTTCTCAAGTCGTCGATATGCTGTTCTATATTTCCTGCTTGAATTGTTCGCAAATATTCAACAGAGTTTTGAAAGAAGCTTTTACTGGCATCCTTCACATCTGAAGCAGTCTCGAAATACTCCACGCTCGCATTAACAAAAAGTTCTCGAGCTGTGGTACACAAAGACTGCTGATAGTGAGAAGTTATGGTCGACAGCGAATTTTGTCTTGTGATGACCTTTTCCTTCAAGAAATGGGCTTCTTCACTGTTGTTGCCCTTTTTTGCTCGTGTCTGACCATACTTTCTGATGGTATGCTGCAGTTCTTTGCGCTCGTGTAACATTTCTTCTTCTCGCATTTTAGTAAATTCGAGGGCTTTCGAGATTTCTCTGAGCTTGTTGGACAGTCTCTGTTCGAACATTAGGTCTTCATGGAACAATTTCTGCAAATCTGCTACCAGATCCATGTTTTCTTCTGCTTCAATGGTGTCTTCCCACCATTCGTTCAATTCTTTCAAAAGTTTCTGGTAGCATTTCGAAACTTCCGACTTCTTTACTGAGACTTGTAAGAGCCGCTTTTGAATAGAATGAAGCGTGGTTGAACCTTTCAGTGACGATTTAGAGGCAATTTTGTCCCACGGCGACACAGGTTTCGTGACGACAATGTCACTTTCAAAACCTATGAAATCGCTTATACCAGTACCTGCAAAAGGAGATCCGCTCAATGGTACACTTGAGTTGGCTTCTTTGCGCTTTGGCGAGTTGCCGTTACGCCCATAAATCTGGTTGTTGTCTGTGAGGAACGTATTAGCACTTTCCAAAATCGGAGCGCGCTGATTTCTGTCGTCGAAGTGCACCCTGTCGTCATTGTCTTCCACTATCAATTGAATCGGTTTCCGCTTGATTGCATTCCACAATTGACTTTGGCGTGTCATCGTTGAACCCTGGTCCATCGAACTGTCATCAGTATTGTCGTAGCCACGAAAAAGGTTAAGTTTCGATTTTACTCGATCAAAAAAACTGTGGGGTTCTGCTGTTGCGACCTTTTCGTGATACAAGGGACGTTTGACACCCTCGCAACGCTCATAGCGTGGTTCTAGCAGTTCGGGCCTGTCATACGACTGCTTTGAATACAGTTGGTCCTGTTCTCTGTGGTAATCACCCATAATATAGTTAGCCGATGTGATGGATGGATTGACGATTACCTGGAGGTAACTTTGATTGTGGTTAGCTTGCACTCCAGCGCTTCGAGTGGGTTTAAGGTATTTCCAAAATTTTGAACATTTTGTGACTGACGCTGACACCTTGGAAATTTAACATTTTGGAACTCATGACCAATTTTTAGTAGCCAATGACATCAGGAGCGACAGCTCGCCCATGAATGGAACTCAATAGGTGTCAATCACTTTGGAATTTACCAGGATACTCACCGTCTTTTGACTAAAAATTGTTAATTTGGTACAGCTTATATTTGGCGTATATGTCTAGGTTTCGATATCACGAAAAGACGGATAGTTTCCGTCGGTGTATTATGCCACTTAAGATCCGAGTACCGCACAATATTCATTCATTATCATGTATAAGCGATTGTTCAGGGTAGTTCTACAACACACGAACGCGCTTAGGCCTGGTAAGTAGAGGCGGAGATGTTACCACCTCTACCGGTCCAGTTGACATGGATGTCAGAACCCTCTGGGTATTCCTCGGAGGCAAATTCTGGCAAGATCTTGAAGGTGTGGGCGCCAAAGTAATCACGCTGAGCTTGCAGCAAGTTGGCTGGCAATCTTTCAGATCTGTAACCATCGTAGAAGGACAATGCGGTGGAGAAGGCTGGGGTTGGGATACCTTGGGTGGAGGCCAAAGCAATGGTGTTTCTCCATCCGGACTGGGCCTTGGTGATAGCCTCGGTGAAGAACTTGTTGAACAACAAGTTCTCCAATTCAGGGTCATCTCTGTAAGCCTTGGTGATTTCGGCCAAGAAAACAGATCTGATGATACAACCACCTCTCCACATCAAGGCGATGGCTGGGTTGTTTAGCTTCCAGTTGTAGGTCTTACCGGCTTCACGGATCAACATGAAACCTTGAGCGTAGGAGATAATCTTGGAGGCGTAAAGAGCTTGTTCTAGGTCGTCGACAAATTGCTGCTTGTCCTTGATGGCGTTCTTGGTGACTTGTGGGCCTGGTAGAATGCCAGCGGCTCTGATTCTCTCGGACTTTAGAGAGGACAAACAACGGGCAAAGACGGCTTCACCAATCAAGGTGACTGGCATACCAAGATCCAAGGCGTTGATGGCGGTCCACTTACCGGTACCCTTTTGGCCGGCAGAGTCCATGATCTTCTCTACTAGAGGAGTGCCGTCCTTGTCGTCGTACTTCAAGATATCACGGGTGATTTCGATCAAGAACGAGTCCAAGACACCGGTGTTCCACTTTTCGAACACGTCACCAATCTCCTTGTCGGTGAAACCACCGATACGCTTCATGATGTCGTAGGCCTCGGTGATCAGCTGCATGTCACCGTATTCGATACCGTTGTGCACCATCTTGACGTAGTGACCGGAACCGGCAGGTCCCACCCAGTCACAGCATGGCTCGCCGTCGGATTTGGCCGAGATCGCTTGAAAGATCTCTTTGATGTGTGGCCACGCCTCTTCGGCACCACCGGGCATCAAAGAAGGACCGTAACGGGCACCTTCTTCACCACCAGAGACACCAGAACCGACAAAGTGGATTCCTTGCTCCTTTAGCTCTTCGTAACGGCGGTTCGAGTCTGGGAAATGCGAGTTACCACCGTCGATGATGATATCGCCCTTTTCCAAGTATGGCAATAATTGCTGAATGAACGCGTCCACAGCGGCACCGGCCTTGACCAGTAGCACAATACGACGGGGTCTCTTCAAATTGTTAACGAGCTCCTGGATCGAGTGGGCACCGATGATCGACTTGCCCTTAGCTTCGTTCTCCATAAAGTGGTCCACCTTGGCCACTGTTCTGTTGTAAGCCACCACGGTGTAACCGTGGTCGGCAGCGTTTAGGATCAAGTTTTGACCCATAACGGCCAAACCGATCAAACCAATGTCACCTGTGGGTGCAGACATCGCTAGCGCTATTGTTGTGTGGTAATTGAGAGAGGAAGAGATGTATCTATAAGAAGATGTGCTACTCTGCCTTGGCCAGCGTTTAAAAAAAGGGTGACAAATAACTTCAAGAAGAGAAGTGGCGAAAATGCTGGGTTCTTATATAGTCGCATTTTTTTTTTTTTTTCGTTGGCAGGGCGGTGATGAAAACGGCGGATTCGCGCCCTGGTTCGTCGGTAGTGACCCTAAGTTGCGTTTGAGGTCGTTTTCTTGAGGGGCACGTGATAAGAGAGATCACGTGGTGT
Organism: Lachancea sp. 'fantastica'; assembly: GCA_900074735.1. NCBI lineage: Eukaryota > Fungi > Ascomycota > Saccharomycetes > Saccharomycetales > Saccharomycetaceae > Lachancea > Lachancea sp. 'fantastica'. The sequence continues at coordinate 180,573 of LT598472.1, forward strand.
GATTAATTTTCTAAGAAAAACCACTCTCACGACAAGTATCTCAGCGATGATCGATCGATCGATCGATCGATTGTTCGATTGTGATGGACATTACAAATCTTTCGCATCATATTTAGTAGACTCTTGTTAGTTTATACCGTCTTATTTCATGGTCTAGCCTGTTTTCATCGAAAAACAAAAATGCTTCAAGATTCTTCAAGATACATACTTGTTTAAAATGATCAGGGCCGTTAGAATGGATGTTCGGATACCACTATGGAAAAGTGCAATGACGGTTTCATAGCCGCATAATCCCGGCTTTTTTCACCGCATTCACTTATGCTCTACACGGTGTTCATGTTCGTTTGGGAAACTACTAGGTGTTTTTTCTATCCAAAATGCTCGACGACATGAAATAATTAAGGTATTTGCAACTGTGGTCAGAAATAAAGCCTCGAGAACTACAAACACTCTGGCTTGGTGTAATGTTGATAGATTTATGCGAGCTTTAGCCAGTTGCTTAGATTAAGAGATGTTAGTCATTCGACCACGAACTGGAATTGTATATGATACCGTTATTATCTTCTCTAGGAACGTATTTAAATTTATATGAGTAATGGTGAATTTTGACAGAATCTAACGAACGAAGTGCTAAGATATGCGATGGAGCTACCCAGCTGAGACCTCAATTGACAAAGTGGGACCTTCGATCGACAGCACACAACAAGACAAACGATAAACAGTCGTGAAGGTGCATTGACCGTCCATAGTGACAAATATTTTTCAACTATAAGAAGTTAAATATGTGTAGTCTCACCAACTCTGAAACTCCAATTGAGGTTCGGTGGCAAATCCCGTTTATTTGGTCCATTTGAACTCCAAGAATCAGCGTCAAAGCGTTGTTCTTCAATTTTTTTTTCTTTCTCTTTCTGAGAGAATGTGTCATTCTTGAATTGGAAAAATTGGTCGATCGGTTGGTTTTAGTGGCGGATGCCCATGCTATGTCGAATCGATCTGTGGGAGACCTGTATATCCCAAGCCGTTAAGATACGGTGGATATAGTCGTGACTATAGAATAAGCAAACGGCATAGGCTTTGGTTCCTTAAACACGGCGCCTGAATTGTTGTTTGTCAATACCCATTTGGAAACTGACGCTGTCACAAGGTCACGTGACCAAAACATCACCAAGAAAAAGATTCAACAACAATTGTTTTAGTCCTCTTAATCCACAACTCGCTGTCAGCACCCAAGAAACTGGTCAATCGGAGCGGCTATCATTTCCACCCCAATTCTAGACCAAATCTTAGCGAGAACTGCTTATGATACTCAGATCACATCTAACGACAAACCACATGAGTAATCAGACAATGGGGCTGGATCTTCAACCACTACGTGCTTCTAAATAATCGTAGCATTGCTAGTACATGTAGCGTAATCTTTCGAAATCTTCAACGCGGTAAATCGCTGCAATTTTGCTCTCTTTCAATCTGTAGTGTCGTTTTCTACTTTTCAGTGCGACAGATTTATCTCGAGAACAATAATTTCAGAGCTGAAAACCAGGACCTAGTACGTTGTCGTGAATCGAGCCGATAGTCTTACTAAATGAGCGTAGTTTCCATCTTGAAAGTTTACCGGTGTGTTCAATTGGCTAGTCTGCGTGGTAAACAACATTTTCAGAAAGAGGAAATTTTGACGTACTCACAATTTTATGACAATTCAACACCTTTGGGTTGGATCGCTTTTCAGAATCCGTTTTTGAAACTCAAGGTCGCTCACAAATTTGCTCGAGTGGCTATGATCTTCCGTAGTATTGCAGTAAAAACTTTTCATTTGTATGATTCAGCATAGTTGGCCAGCCCGAGATGCCACTTTTCCACGACGGTGAATGTTTTTGAGAAAAACAATTCATTCTACGCCCCTCCAGGGGGCTGCCCCCCCTCAAGGTTTCTCCTTTCTCATGTCTCAGTTTCCACTCAGCGAGTGCTTCAAAGAGCAAATTTGATGCTAATACCGTCATCAAAGACGCCTTCATTCAACCCTTCGGTGAGTACATCTCTTATGCTTGCACTGCAAATTTAAACCCTGGTGGACTCTTAGCGTCACAATTCACTCACCAGTAATTTAAACATCAAAACTTCAACTTTTACACGGCGTAGTCCTGATTATTCTCCAGCATCATTAACTTTCGTGACAACTTCTTTCAGCTGATCTAGCATTTGTACCAATTCATGGGCCCTTCAAGCTCAAATAACTTCGGGCACTACTCTTTCTCCTCGAAAAACCAGGCGATGTAGTCAAAAGCACAACATTCCTTATACCTTAACTATAAATATGCCATTAACAACCTTGCCTGTCACGGATTGTCACCTACCCATTTCTCATTCGCCTTTTCTTGTATAATATTCGTAATCTTCGTTTTCAATTCGGTCTCGTCTATCTAACAAACTCACATTTCGCACTGGAAACCCATTTTCTGATTCGCCAAAATACGCTCTTTCCGGTGTACTGACTTTTGAGTATTTGGATACCTTATTGAAAGCGTCTATCCTCAGGTTGGCATTGTTCAGGTTGACAATTGGCGAAAGCGGTTGCACTGGACTGCTTCCATCTTGGGGTAGATCTTCACGCACGTTTGGCTCGGTTTGTAAGTCTCGAAGCAGTGGCGCTGATGAATCTGAGACAAATGGTCTTGAATTTGGCGCCTGCCTTGACAAATCGCTCGAATGTTTAATTTCTTCTTCTTGCATATCTCTCAAGAACTCACTTGACATGTTGGGTACTCGCTGGAGCTCACCAGAAGTGTCAGAGTCCACGAATGTATCAGTTCTGAGAGTCAAAGTGGTTTTAGAGTCGCCAAATGGAGACATATATGGGAAGGGACGGCCCTTTGGATGGCCTGCTTCCAAATCGGTATCCAGAGTCGGTTTCGACAGCAAATCTGCTGTGGAAGCATTGATAGTGAAGTTGTTTTCGTCCAATCTATATGTTGAATCATCCAGGGCTGTTGATGTACCGTAGCGTTTCCCTCTATACTTTTCGACAAGGAAGTTGACGTGTTCGCTTACTGTGACGCACACAAACTCTTTGAGGCCGCGTTTTCTGTCTTTAAGAAGCCTGTAGTACACATAGAGGGAGCAAATACAGGCAGCGACAAATTTGGACATGAAAAACGCCCAGATCACGAACGAAAACAGCATGAAAGATAACAACACTGCTTCTTCGCGGTTCGTTTGCGCTATAGTCTTTATTTTGGCCAAGAGACCGTTGATGTTTTCGAGTTGGCCCAAATTGTCATGTGTACGCGAGACCAGGACTGACCACAGTGTGAGCCCGTTGATGACCTGGCGTGGTGTATCGGTGACCAGTAATCGTAGACAGTCCTTGAGCTCGAAAAACGTGAAAAACGCTACTTTCTGGAACGCACCCTGCGGCGCGATCCGGTCGTACACGCAGAATTTGTTGTATTGGCTGAGCGAGTAAACGCCCCGCGAGAAGTTGTTGACATACGTGAGCGAGATGTTGCGCGTACGATAGATTCGGATCCCGTTGGCCACTTCCCAAAGGATCAGCACCACCGAGGCCAAAATGCACCCGCTGAACAGCCACTTGCTAATTCGAAACGGGATATATGGCTGAATTATGTTATTGGACCATGTATTGAAAGCCAAAAGCTTGATGCAAGTGTAAACGTCTGAAACGAACAGTGCGATTTTCAGGCCCGTCAAGAAAAGCACAAAGAACGCGTAGTTGATCACCGTCATTGCCTTGAAGTTTCGAAACAAAGAACAGTCCAGTGCATCAAAAGTCTTGGAGTTCATCGACAGTTGCCAATCATTGCGGAACATTATACTGCCAAGAGCGTTGGATTGATATGATAGAGGTAGAGGGAGCCCAGAAAGAGGTCAAGATCCGCTGAAAACTTGACAGATCCTGTTCAGCGGTCGTTGGAAACTTGTCTACTTAAGAGCTTTTTCGTTTTCCTGAAACTGATCTAGTTTTCTTGCTGAGTGGGCCAGCCTCATCGAGCTTGTTTTAAATCAAATACCACTTCTATTTATTGACTGTTAGATGAAATCTCGAATTTTTCAGATTGCTTACGTCAGCAAATCAAAAACATATATATAAAACGACAATGGGTGGAAGAAACCAAGAAATGTTCGAGACGATGAGGACAGAAGACCACTTGAAACAATGTGAAACAGAGTGAAACAGAGGGGAAGAAGAGTGAACCAGAGTGTAAGAAGAGTGTTTCAGAGCGATTCAAGGCGTCAAGTAGAGATCTCCATGTAAAATAAACTTGGAACGGGTTTCGTAGCTGCCCTGTGAAAAGAGCTGAAAAAAAAAACAAGAATGAAGTAAAAATTCTTTGATTCAAGTTTCAATGTGGGGACTGCGGGGGAGATGTAGTATCAGGCTCTCTGGTCTTTGGCCGCAATTTGCACTGGATCGTTCAGCGTTGAAGTTGAATTTGGTTTGAGTTTGATCCATGTTCTTTTTTCACTTCTTACTATTCTAAACTTATGCGTTGACTTGTGTCAAGATTCTTTTCGATTTTATCTGGAGCTTCCTTCAAAACTAGGACTATAGACATGTGTCAACGGCCCTGAACCCTCACCATTCCATACTTATGGTGACATCTTATTACTTTTACATTATCATTACACCTCTATACCAGTATTCCTCTAATTCCTTGCCGAGCTTATCACCATGTTTCGTATTTCATACATGTAATCGCTGCCCTTTGAATCTGGCAATCCTTCGTCAGCGTCATACTCCTCCATTTCGACATCCCGGGGAATAAACCATCCTCCAACTTTTTTAGTCCACCGATTTTCCTCATGATAAAACCTTTCCAGCGTCTTGGAATCCACAGTGAACGTAGAATCATGTGAAGACGGATTTGTACCCAAAGAGTGGAATCTCGTTGTTGCCGTAGATGGAAAACGTCCATTTTCACGACTGGGAGCAAAGTGGCTTTGGGATCGTTTGGAAGATACACCATTCGTACCCATGCCTGAAGCATTTGCAATATTTGTGCGCGGCAGAAAATCTGGAATTTCCTTGAACGGGTTCTTTTCATTACCGTCGACTCTGACCCAGCATAGATTCTCTTGATCGAACATCATGCGGCCAACTACTTTGCCATGCTGCTTGAAATTTGATCTTTTTCCACTCTCGTCTGGCGGTTGCAGCTCGGGCTTCTCCTGGATAATGATAGCTTTTTTGTCAAAAGTGTCAACGTCACGGAATTTCGACAAGGCCTGCTCGTTTCCTTCCCAAGTTAGCGTTTCTGGATTGTAAATCATGCGTCCCTTTTTCATGGGTGTGTTATGGTCAATTTCCTGCTTTATGGTTTTCAGCCTCCTGCTCGCGGAGAGTCTTTTCTTAGGCTTGGATGACCTCGCGGGCTCCCTGAAGTTACCCAATTGGCTGGGTTTCACCCACTCGTAGTGTCGCTTGTGCAGCTGGGGTGTGAGTAAAGAGTCGTCCGCGGTAACAGTATATTGTGAAGGTGACAAGTTCAAAGGTGACTTATTATCGTCATCCGAAAGGAACTGGGGCTGCAAAAGACTCTTTTCGAACTTGAGGTCGTCTTCGAAAGCTTCATCGTAATCATCCCGCTCGTTCTCTTCACGTATGATATCGTAGCGCGAAAGAATAGGCATGGATTTTTTGTATTGCACAGTTTTTGGGTTGTGACGACTAGCCACCCTCAAATTCGATGCAGACCTGCTGTTTGCGATTTCGTAGGGTCGTCCATTCGAAGGTTTGCGTTCCCTCGACGTTCCACGCAGATTGAGCATTGATTGTGGCTGCTTATGGAAGGATGAGCCAGATTGCGTTTTGGATCGGGAAGTCCCGCTCAAGTTTCTGCTTTTCGTTGCTGGCCGCATTTGTTGGGCAAACCTTTTGGTCAGCGTGCGAACCTCATCTTCGTCATCACTTTGTTCATTGTCACCTTCGAAAACTGGTCCGTGCTTTATCGTGTCCACGTCGAAATCCTGTATGAAATGCCTCTTCAATAGCTCATCGTCTCTTTTCTTACCCCGGAACTCTTCAAAGTCGTCCAGGAAGGCGCTTCCGTCTTCATCGCTTTCTGTATGCGTGGAGTAGCGCTTTTTGTTGTTGGAAAAGGTAGTACTTTCTGAGCTTGCTGTTGATGGCGGTCCACCTTGAGTTTTTAACGGGGACGATGCTGTTGATATATGTTTAGCTGCGTCTGATCTTGGCCAATTTACAGGGCTCACGGTCGCTTCGATATCTTCAAAAGATGTCTCTGCAAAGTCATCAAGATTCACAGGTCTTATCGACATCGATCGAGAGGAAAAGACCGCTTTGGGTTCGCTTTTTGTATGTTGTATTTGTTATTTCTTGGAAGTTTTCAAGAGTTGGATTTTAACATCATAATTTAATATCACGATATTGAAAACAAAAAGATCTCGGGAACCTTCGAGGAGGTTTTGCAATGCGATTCAGAGGTTCTTGAATGTAGAATATGGCTGTTGTTATAATTTTGGAAATTTGACTGATACATTGTTTTTACCAGAGATGTCCTTTAGGTATCGAGGCTCGAAGAACCGGCCGGTTTGATGAATCAAATTTCGCAATTTGAGTGAAAAGTAGCGAGGAGAATTTCTACCACATATGAATATGGTTCATATCCAATCCCAATGCGAAATTTCAAAGCTATACTATTCCATGAGCTTTTCCTCCGTTCCGTCAGCTGGAAAGCCTTGCCATTGAAGTCACCGTTGAGTTATCATTCTGTACATTTCTAGCACAGCGACAGGTAATTGATTGCATATTGATGCGACAATATACGTTCTCAAACGACAGCCGACTTGTATACAGAAGGAGAGCTGTCTTGGATTTGGATGGAGCTTATCATTACAGTAATCAGACTTCTGCGCTCCTGTGGAATTAATTGAATTGCAAAAAATACGTGTTTTAGTTCTTGTTAAGCGTCGGAACACGCTATGTAATAAATGTTACGTCGATCGAAGCATCGTGGTTTGAAATCACAGTTCCAATTCAATTGCATGTTGAAGTTTTTGGGAAAAAACGCTCATAACTCAGCTACTTTACAAGCTGCAGTGTTCTTGATCTGGTATGATTTCGAATTGCAACCGGTCACTGCAATAATGCTCACTAACAGCTCATTCAATCTGGAAACCTCCCATAGTAATCCAAAAATTCAGGAGATATCTAATATAAATCCAAACCAATGGTATATATAGCTCGTCTAAAGCTCTCGTTAATGCTTCTTGACACCGGTAGATATTCGAACATTTACGTGACTTGTGATAGTGCTAACACACAGTCATCAAGTAAACAATTCGTTATAACAGCTCATCTCTACAAGTGCTCGACAAGAAAGCGCTGTGTAAAACTTCATAAGCGTCTCATTCTCGTACCAATCATCTTTGTAAAGGATCAGGTTTCGACTAAGGTTGCATCTATGACTTCAAGAGCCGAACAGGAGTACTCCGATGTACTAAGAAACCTAGACGTTGGATTCTTGAAGGACAACGATGAATGGGTTAACATAGTTAAAAAAGTCAATTGGGAACAGATCGCCTCCGTGGACTCGTTGATAAAATCTACAGAGCAGCTTGTTTTGAAGTACACAAGTCCCAACCAAACCATCAAAGACAGCATCCAAAAAGTGTTCGAAAATGCACTTGCAAGATATCCACTGCTATTCGGTTACTGGAAAAGGTTTACAGCGGTGCAATACCAACTACAGGGACTGGAAAGTTCACTTGATGTACTGTCTCGGGCTGTAGATGCGTTTCCCAATTCATTAGAGCTATGGTGCGACTACCTTAATGTACTAATTGCGAACAATCCACACGAAGTGGACAAAATACGTATGAACTTCCAGATCGCAAAAGATCTGGTGGGCTATCAATTCCTCTCACATCCATTTTGGGATCGTTATATCGAGTTTGAAAGTAATCGAGAGCGACTGGACAATTTGGTCGCTATTTACAAGACAGTAAGCCACATCCCACTGCATCAATATTCCAAGTACTATACCGCTTATAAAACCTTTGCAAACGACAATGCAGAAAAGACTGAACTACAAATTGACTCCGAAGAAGAGATAAGTGCCATTTTCGCCAACACACAAAATTTGGTAAACAGTGTTTGGAAATTTGAGTCCCAAATATCACAGAGCTATTTCAATCTGGGGCCACTGCCTCAAAGCGAGCTGGATAATTGGGAAAATTACCTTTCTTTTGCCGTCGAATCGAAACTAGTCAAACCCAACTTGACCAAATCCATCTTTGAGCGGTGCCTTATTCCATGTCAGTACTATGAGCATTTTTGGTTGAGGTATACTTCCTGGATAGAGAAAACTGAAAGCTTCGATACAACCTTGGAAGCCTTTCAAAGAGGAATAGGCGTAGTCCCAGCAAGCTCGCGAAAGCTGCGACAGAATTTCTTGACTTTCCTAAAGTCATCGTTGAAGGTCAACCAGGAAAAATCATTGGACATATATTTCCTTACTCTTGCAGAATTTGCTCGTGAGTATCCCAATGATGGTACGTTTATCAATGACTTCTTAACAGTCCTAAAAAGATCCGAATTCGGATCAAGCTTATCCATAGCAGATCAAGATATCATAAAACAACAAAGAGCGTTCGCAGGCTACCTGGAAAAAAACGTACGTGCTTGCATCCGCAATTCAGAAGACGGTGATCATAGGCTACAGAATATTGTCAATGAAACAACACTTTCAGTGTTGGTGATTAGTCTAATCAAGGTCACCTACTATAATTTAGGCAACACGGCGCAGACCAGGGCATTACTTTCAGAGTTCGAAAAACTACCACAACTGAAATCATCTGCGCCCTTTTGGCTCCAATATTACAAAATCTTGAAGAGCACAGAGGATTTGAATTCGCTTGAGAACTTCGTGAATAGGCTGGGAAATGAAATACACATCCCGGTTCTTCTAATAAACGATATCGTTAGTGACTTCAAATCCTTCTTTATGACTAATGTCAATTTGGGTGATTACGAGCAGGAAGTGTACGATGGAAGATACAACATCAGTATTGATCCTCTCGTGGATCTTGACTTTAAAGTAAATGACCCTCTCTGGATCAAAAGAGATACTTTCAAGAGCACCGAAAAAGTCAGAAAAGACAAGAAAGACAATGGGCATCCAGGTTTGTACCTCGAAAAGCCAGTGGTATCCAACTCAGTGATCGAAAGCCAATCAAAAACTTTTGCGAATTTACCACCTCCTCTGCCGACTTTTAAAAACCTGGAAAAGGTGAACAAAGCTGCGGTGCACAAGGACTTTTTCAGCAGCGACTTTTTGCATTCAAATTAACGGATTTACCTCACAATCACAATGAATCGCTTTGACGTCCGATGACGGTAAGCCCTGATCTAATATGTGCTTTTCCAGTAACCAAGTTATCTCCAAACACCTCTAGTATTTCCAGTTGTGGGTTTTGTTCACCAAGCTTCTTGACAAGTTCGTCATTAGCACATCCCATGAACCCGATATCAAGTCTTTTGAGATTAGGTGACGACAGTACCTCAAAACACTCACCATGCACTTCTTTTAAAGAATTGAGGACAAGATGGACAAGTGCCTGTCCGGCTTTGTTTGAGAAAAGTTCAATAAGTGCCATATCTCCAAGTTGAAGACAGCGCTTCAAACTGCATATCCTGAGCTCCGGCATCTGAACCTGACTAAAAAGTAGTACCATCGCATCTGTGGAAATTTGGTCCAGCTCTTCCAATTCAAGAGACTCGAGAATGCTTATGCTGCTTTCGTTTTGAGTAAAGACATCTTTCAAATTTATAATTGTTGTGTCAGTGAGTGCGGTGCACCCATTCAAGTCCAAATGCTTTAGATTACGCCCGGCCGCTTTCAATATTGCAGATACCACCTCGTCTGTGACATACTCTTCCTTATTGGGGTACTCTAGAGCCAGTCTCTCAAAGTCCTGCCGCTTTAGATATTGTGGTATTATGCTGTAATCGGAAACATCATCGAGTCTTGACAACTTCAACGACACAAGGCTATCTCCACAATTTTTCAAGAGACTAGCCAATGAGTTGTCGGTGAAACGGTGGGTGTTGGAGACATGAAAAGCCCTTAGTCTCCCCTTCATTCGTGAGAAGAAAACATCCCATGTTTCTTCATTGATTAAAAATGGGCCGTCAAGGTCCAAGGACGTTAGTTTGGGAAGCTTTTCGCTGATATAGAGAAGTGCCTCATTATTTAGTTGACCGCACATTTGTAAGGAAAGCTCCGACAATTGCGGTGCAAAGATAGCAAGCAGTTTATACCCCTCGTAGGACAACTTGGAACAGTCGTGGAAACTTAGCGTATGAAGGTCCGTCCTGAGAAACAATTGAAGCGTGTGATCGTTAAGCGCTCGGTTCTTTGACAAAGTTCTAGCAAGTTTATTCATGTTTTGCGTAGACAGTCCACCAAGAGTATCGCGAATTTTGGTGGAAATGCTATCGTCGCCGGCGCTGGCGTTTTTTTGCAACTTCAAAATGTTGGAACTAATCTGTGAGATGCAAATATCCTGCAAAGTCGAGATACGTCTTGTTTTCCGATCCAAAAGCTCTGCTGCCCTTTTCTTCTTCCTTCTTCTCTGCTGCAGCTGCTGCCGGCTTTTCTTGAGCTTTTGCTCGGCTTGTTCTTGAGTTATCTCAAGTACTGGAGTCTCTGAGACGGTTCTTGAGCTTTTGGTTTCGTCGTATTCTGCTTCATCGCTATCTTCGTCATCTATACCGAATCGTTTCAATCGATTGTTACCATTCAAACGGGGGGTTGAGGATTTGCTTTCTTCATCAAATCCATCCATTTCGCTGTCTTCTTTTCCCTCGACACTTTCATCGTCACTTTCATCGTCATATTCCACATCGTCTTCGTCGCCGTCTTCGTCGTCTGAACTACTCGCAACCGCAGGACGCCGACCACGCGTCTTACCTTTAGGAAGACTGGGCTCCTGATTTTCACTTTTGACACCGTCTGGCGTTTCCTTTTCTTCCGATTCGCGACTTTTCAGCCATTTCTGTCTGATGCTTTCAGCATTGATACCCTGTTCTTTCAAAAATTGCGTTAACGCAGAGTTGGGTCCTCTAACCTGGTTATCGTCAGAGCCCTTGCCCCTGGCTCTGTTTCGTCCTCTATACATTCTTGTGGGAGCTCTTAGTCTATTGCTAAAGCTTTTGAAGCTGCTTCCCAGATTCGAGTTCTAGCAGAAAGTGTCGTCAAGTTACTTTGATCTGTAAATACACTGCGCACTTCGCACGTTCAAATATAGCGTCAATACTGTAACTCGACACTTGTCCAGGCCTCAAGACTCCCAAATTTGCCGAAAGCCCGCCAATCGGATAGCAAAAGCCTTGTTGAAGAATTGGTGCCACTCACTTAGTATGTTTGTCGAATCTGAAGCTTTTACCACTTGATGACAGTAAAGTAGAATAATATTGTTAAAAAAGAAGACAGCGGGCAATGCAAAGCAAATAAGATACTCTGTTACTTGAATAGACATATATTATGAATTACTCACAACCAAACTGCTTTCTCGAAAGACTGACTGTACTTCAAAAGTTCTATCAGAAACTGTCATAGTCTTGTCTACCTTAACAATGCAATACTAATATTATTTCCACATTAATTAACTTTACAGATTTTCAAAAAAATTGCGCAAGCCCGGAATCGAACCGGGGGCCCAACGATGGCAACGTTGGATTTTACCACTAAACCACTTGCGCTTAACTTGAAAAAGTTGATGTTTTATCAAAAGATAACAAGCTTTGCACATCCTCAGGACGGTTTACACATTTCAATGCATCTATGCACTCTGCTAAAACTTGTGTGTTCTGAGCTGAACTGAATCCTGAAATATTCAAGATACTTCCACTTGTCCTGGGCCCTTGCCCCTTGCACCTCTTTCATTTCCCCATTCGTATCTTATCACCTCGATCTCATCACATGCCCAGACCGTTTCTCTTCGAGAAGGGTCAATTGCACATCCTCTAACCTCTCTACAAGACGGACAACACCGATCTTGTTTGTAGACTCCCCTCAGCGATGCAGGACTCTTCTGGTATTCGCAACAAATCTAGGCCAATCCATCTGGTCGTTTTGGTTCACGGTTTGTGGGGAAACAGGTCGCATTTTGATTATATACGGACCGCACTGGAGGCGGAGTTCAACGCTCGAAAAGCCCAAAAATCCTTGACCCAAGACGAGGAACTTGTTATATACACAACGCACCTGAACGAGGGCTACAAAACTTACGATGGGATCGACGTCTGCGGCGTCAGAGTAGCGGGTGATATAGAAACTCAAATTAGGGAACTTGGCTCAGTCACCAAGTTTTCGATCTGTGGTTACTCGTTAGGCGGACTAATAGCCCGTTACGCTCTGGGTGTTTTATACAAGAAACAGGTTTTCAAAAAAGAGGACATCGAACTTGTCAATTTTACGACCTTTTGTACGCCTCACGTTGGAGTGTATGCCCCGGGCAATAACATAGCTGTCAGGCTCTTCAACACAATCGTACCGGTAGTTTTGGGCAACACGGGTAAGCAGATGTTCTTGAAGGATAGAGGCCGATTTACCAATGGCACCCCGCTGATAATCTCGATGAGCTTGGAAAATTCAGTTTTCTATAAGGCCTTGCAAGAGTTCCAAAACACCGCACTGTACGCGAATGTTATCAACGACAAAAGAACTGCTTGGTGGACTGCCGGTATATCCAGGAACGATCCCTTTTTCGAAGTTGATGAAAAAAATGGCGATCATCGGTTTAGCTACGTTTCCGGGTACGCTCCCACGATTATTGATCCCTCTAGATCTATCAGGATCACTCGCATTGAGGATTTCAACGAAAAATTGCAAGTTGCTAAGCAACCTCGACAGAAAGATAGCGCCAAAGTTGACCCACGGAAGTATTTCTTTCTCACTTATTGGTCTGCGAAGCTAGTGCGCTGGCTTGCAGTGTTGTTCAATTTGTTGTTGATAGCTCCGATTTGGGTCATTTGGTTTGTTCTGTCTGGAATTATGGAGACCATCAAGTCTACCACAAGGGCGACCAAGTTCATAAAGGGGTATTCTCATCACTTTATTGACGAGGTCTTTGAGACTAGCACCGAGGAACCCGCATCGGACGACATAATTGTTTCGCCTTCCGAATCCCCCAACGAATACGAGTTACAGCTTCAGCAGTCTCTGAATGATCAGGCCGACACGTTTATCGAAAGTGTTTTCAGCGCAATCGAAAGGAAAAACACATTGTCTGCAGTGATCGATGAGTTCGATCCAGGAAATGTCACAGATACCGAGGACAATGACCGGGTCGTGAAGACCACACTCAAAGAGCTGGCAATACTTTCTATCAAGGATATTGAGGCTAGACGTTCACGCGCGGTGGAGACAACGGAAGAACTACCGTCGTTGGAAAACCTGCACTTAGATTTGGCGCCTGCCCAAGTACGCATAATCGAATCCCTAAACAGAATTGCCTGGCGCAAGTTTCCGGTTTATATTCGTAACACGCTAAGTACTCATGCATGCGCGATAGTTCGCCACAATGATGAAAACTTTGAAGAGGGAAAGTTGGTGGTATCTCATTGGGTAAAGGAAGTTTTCAAGTTTTAGGACTCTTTCCCACGCTAAGCGAGAAAAAAAATAACAAGCTCTAAAATTTCTCGTCAAATTTCTTTTGTAACTGCTCCATCAGGTCTTCATCGCTGTTCAAGAATGGATTGAACTTGCATTTTATATACAACCTTGAAATATCGCCAAACACATTTTCAAGCGTTTCGTCAGTGTGCTCAGAACTACTCCAAAATCCCACCACGATTTTCAAACCGGTCTGTTTGATCAATTTCCCATACACGCTAACACCTTCGAGCTGGAATAGGTCTTTAATGTCGCGACTTTCCTGACTTGTGTTCGTCCATTCATATAGGTCACTTCCGAAGTAGTCCAAAGCTATGTTGGAAAAAGTGTTAAATTTGAACACGTTTTCGATCTCGCGGTTTTCAGATTTGGCTACATGAATCAGCAATGGTCGATCATTGTGATCGATCAGCGAGATGAAGCATGGTCCGGACTTCATGATTCTTCATGTCAAGCTGTATTGAACATCATTTCTTGAAGTTGTATTTTGAAGATGTTATTTATTCTTATTAGACCAACAAGTACAAAAGTACTCTCATCTAGCTCTGGGGCCTATGGTCAAGGATGAGCAGAACTGTAGTGCCAGCGAACTAGACGGTAACACTGCCTAGGCATGTTGGAAGCATTGCGTTTTTAAAGCCTTGATATATAACCATGTAAACTTCGATTCTTTCCACCGATATCTTTCATAGTTTAGCAGCAATTGAATTTGCTGCTGTCCGTCCAAAGACGACACATTCTAGCAGACTGGACCCACCTAGTCTGTTGGCACCGTGAACGCCTCCAGAAACTTCGCCTGCAGCGTATAGCCCTTCAGCAATAATATCATCAGATTTGCCGAGAATACGAGAAGTCTCGTCAATCTTTGCCCCACCCATGGTGAAATGAACAACCGGCGTCACTTGGCCGACAAAAATTGTAGTTGTGTCGTCAATTCCACTGCCAAAGTTGTTAATTCTTGAGGCACGATTGAAAGCGTCGGAACTCTCAGAGCTGTAATTCTGCAGTTCCGAAACCAGCTCAGAGACACTGATGGGAAGAGTTTCTGCCAGCTGGGCCACAGTGGTCTTCTGGATCAGCTTTTTGAAGATGTAAAAGTCCATGTTGTTCTTGTAGTTTGCATACACGTCTTCGCTCATGACCAAGAATGCCCTGTTTTCATCTTTTGGACACTGGGATTGAATCGCCTCGGTGACAACATCCCTAGTGTCCAGCTCGTTGACAAACCGACGTCCCGTCAATGGGTTGAGAAGAATGCCTCCAAGACCCCTCAAAGCCTCGGCAGCGAGAAACTTCCAGTTGCTGTGCGGGTCTGACGGATCGACGAAGCCTGTTGGATGAACCTGCACCTCAGACATATCGATCAGTTTGCCACCCAGTTTTTCGATCAAAAGTTGACCATCGCCCGTTGTCTGAGCACCGTTGGTGGTAGGCAGAGACTTGAGAGCTGGTGCGTACTTGTCCAGCAATTCTTTGGAAAATCCAAATCCACCTGAGCAAAAAACCACATTCTCAGTCAAAAGCCGTTGTGCTTGACCATTTTCGTCGTAAAACTCAACCGACTGCACTTTCCGGTCGACAATTTCCACGTTGAACACTTTGCTGTTTAAACGGATTTGAACAAGCTGAGGGTCAGACTCAGAAATGCTTTTCAGTTTATTCGAGAGTGTCTGAACGATTTCGAACCCGGGAGGAAGTTTTCCCGATGATCTGTGCGTTCTGGGAGCAGAATGACCCCCCAGCTGTGCCAGTAAATCCAATTTCAGGTCGAATTCTTGCTGTAGCCAGGAAATGGCGGAACTGGAATCCTGGGCCAGTTTGGACATCAAAGTGCGAACTCCAGCCTTTTTAGCAGAGTTCACAGTGTCCTGGTAGAACGCAGCAGCAGAGTCATCGACTTTCAGCGTTTTTTGCGTACTTGTAAAAGCACCGTTAATACCACTGGAAGCCTTGATCGAGTTTCCTCCCAAGGAAGAGGCCTTATCCAAGAGCACAATTGGAATCTTGTGTTTCAGCACCAACTGGTTGGCTGTGCTGAGTCCTGCAAGGCCAGACCCAATAATCACAACAGGGTGTGAGATTTTGGAAGCCATATCTGTTGCACCAGTGTTTGCACGTATCCGAAGTACTAGCAATAGTCCTATACAAATGAGAAGAGTATATAACCTTCGTCTAGAAGCCATGAACTAGACCTTTTCTGTAATCACTGAAACGCGGGAAGAAACAGTCTACAAACTCATATCACTAGTCTTAAATAGTAGATGGTTCAAATTCGTAGATAGGTGTACTGTTTCCTTACTTGATCGAGCGCATGTGGTGTGATGTGATTAAACAATGGCGATGCTTTACGACAAAAGTTGACCATATGACGTTGTAATGAGAATTTGGTACGACTGAAGATCAAGCAACGCTCGTAGAATGAAGAAGAAGAAGCTCGATGGAAACAGGAATGACAGAATGAATGATTCTGCAATACTTGTTTAGAAGAAAGCATGAAATCTTTTGATACTTCCATGTATTTAAGTGTTAAAAAAAAGCTGTCATTTTGACATCATTAAGTTAAAAAAAACACTGTCGCCAGAGAAAAGTCGGTGGCATTGACACTCGGTTTCCGAACCGATGCCAATTACCAACCAGGTAACTCTGTGCTGTATTGTAAACTCCAAAAAGACCAAACGTCTTCGTCGACCAGCGGAAAAATACCTTCGAACAAATGCAATCTGTCGTTGTTTTCTTCCTTGATTGGCCACTTTTGTCTCTCCATGTTAGAGCAGCGTGCTCCGAGAAATTCGATTCGGAAACACGCCGTTGGTCCTCAAATGGTCAAATTTATTATGCCATTTGAGTTAATTCTGAAGCTTTCCAGTCGAGTTGGAAAAAAAAAAGGTCCCTCCTCTCTATTTCCTGTCTCTTCCTCCTCTCCTGGAGAGCAATCGGAGCCACTTTTCACAGAATTCTTACAGAATTCCAGACAAGATCGTTGTCGTCACCGACCGCGATAGTCACTGCCATGAAATATGCCCAAAGATAATGCAAAAAGACCAGTAGAATAGAAAGAAAGAAAAAAAATAGTAGATAGAAGAACCCTGTTCTTCCCCCGAATGAAAAAACTCCCAAAATTAACGTTTTAAAAATCAAAATCAACCTTATTCAACTATGCCCGTGAATTTTTATTTTATCATGATTTGATTGGTGTGTTAGACCTAGTAACAAGCGCTTTTTTTAGTACTTGTAGGTCTGGATCTCGCCGATAGCGTTTCCGTCGATGTCGACCTCGGTGGATTCGCTACGGTAGATTTTGGTAGGCCCGTCCGAGTCGAAAGGATGCTTTTGAGCGTGCTGGAACGCCTCTAGGACCGCCAATTTGACTTTTTCCAAAGAGTCGCTGGAGATCTGGTAATGCATCGACACTCTGCCGCCCATGAGCTTAACATGGTATTTCAAACCCTTTTTCACCAAGATGTCAGGGTTCATTTTCGCCTTTTGCAAGTTCAAGAAAACGAAATTAGTGTCAGCTGGAGATTCCAAGGGAATGTTGTGGGTGCGACAGAAAGCGGCCAAATCGTGCGCCATACGGTGCGAACGCTGTAGTTTTTCCTTCCAGTTGCCCTCCACGGCCACCATGGCCATCCGGCACATCATTCCGGACTGTCTGATACCACCACCCTGCTGTTTTCTGAAATGGTTACATTTTTTGATGAACTTGAAATCTCCCACCAAAACGGAACCCATGGGGGCCCCGAGCGACTTGGACAGACAAATGGAGATGGAGTCAAAGATTTCTCCAAACTGCTTCAAGGGCACGTTAGTCTCTGCCACAGCGTTCCAGATCCGGGCTCCATCACAGTGCAGCTTGATGTCGTTTTCCATGGCCCATGCCTTGATACGAACCAGCTCTTCGAGCGGATACACGATTCCGTGCAAAGTGTTCTCCAACGACAACACTTTGGTAGGAGCGCCGTGGATGTCTCCGTCGTCTGGCACGTAATGACGCTTGATATCTTCAAGCGTCATGTAGTTGCCGTTGGAGGGAATCACTGGCACCACCATGGCCTGCGACAAGATGGCAAGCCCGGCCGCCTCGTGTGTGTAGACATGGGCTCTGTAGTCGCACAAAATCGAGTATGGAGGCTGCATGAGATGGCAACGCAACGCGATCTGGTTTGAAAGCGTTCCGGAAACGCAGAACAAACCTGCTTCTTTTCCGGCCATTTGAGCCACCCGACGTTCCAGGGCAATTGTGTCCACGTCCTCATTGTACACGGCGTCACCGATCGATGCTTGCATACCTGCCTGCATCATCTCTGGCGTAGGAGTTGTGAAAGTGTCTGAACGGAAATCATTTACAGCAGATATGTAAGGTTCTGGGAGGTCACTCATTGCAGCTGAAACGGTCATGAAATAGTTGTTGTTTGAGTGTTTTTGCCTGTTAATGGTGTATTTTTGAAACTTTTTTCTAACCTGAGGTTAAAAGTTCAAGAAATTGATTAACTTTTTTAGCTTGTTGATCTTAAAGGACCTTATTGAACAATAAGTTTCTTCAAGAATTCAAGAAAAGGATTAGAGCGGTTTAAGAGACCATTACTACTACTGCGGCCTTTTTATATATACACACGTCTCGCTATCGAGATGTGAATTTTTTTGTCAGCTTGTGTTCAGCAAACCCGGCTCTTTCTCTATTCCTTTCTCGTTTCGCCAGCTTTCTAGGCCTTCTCTACGGTTTACCAATGCGTGTGTATGTATGTATGTATGTATGAGTCGAAACTTTTTTTTCTTGTCAAAATGGGCGCTGACGTAATCAAAGGCTCTAAAAAGTAGCGCAGAGGATATCACAGAAAAAGGGAAACCAAAAAAAAGAGATGGAGAGGGTGAGGAGCACTGCTTAAGATGAGTGTTAATATGACTGGTTTAAGCTGCTGCCACAAAACCACAACATTGGGAGGGGAACTATGAAAGAAAGATTCCGGATTTCCCAGAGAAAAAACACATTCCGTGTGAAGTGATCTTACAATGATCACTTCGCACGGGAGGTTCTGAACGGCTTCCGAAGGGAAATTCTAAGATTCTCTATGTGCGAGATGTCATGCTTCCACGTAAGCACGCAATCACGCAGGTTTTTCTTTTGAGTTTAACTGGGAAAAAGGTTCGTTCGATTGAAAGAATCGACGCTCAGAACTCAAGAACTTCTAAAGGTTAGACAACCTCTTTATATATTTTCGAGATAGTCAATATTATACCACATATACCACACTTCTCCACGATATCTTTGGATTCCCTACCCCGAGTGTTTCTGCAGTGGTGTTAAAGTAGCGCTAGTAGCACGATATTTGGCTGACTCGGGTCTCTATAGTCCAAGGTGGAAAACCAGGGATGGAAAAAAAAAATAGGGAGCCTCTTCTCGCCGGAGTCAAAAATTCGTAAGTCCATTTCACTACCAGACCACGTGACTTTGGCACACACAAGCGTCGTTTATGACGAGTTTTTTTTTTTGGATTTCGATGTCTAGGAACTAATTGTCTTGTCTGGTGTGTTGAGGTATTACCTCTAAGATAACTAATCTAAACGTCTCAGAGTCTTACTTGCAGAATTAAACTTTATCTAATGTCACGTGACCTCCTTGCAGGTTTTTTTGACTGCCTCAATGTCACCCAGACACCAACGCATGTGACCTCATTTCCCTCTCTTCGAGTCTACTCGGGAGAGGAGAAAAAAAACTACGACGGCGTTTTTTCGCATCTTATATCCAAGTCAATCGTTTCAGAAGCATACGGTAGCTGGAAACAAACGAGAAACAAACGGGAAACAATTGAATATTCAATCGAATTTTGTATGTGGATAGGAAGGGAACTCATGGATGGGTCGAGCACTCAAGGTCTCAAACACAACGAGGAAACTGATTTTGACGAAAAAAAATTAGAGTTAGATTCGGAGCCGTAGATTGTAGGACCATGTTATCAGCTGTGACCCCCACGATACACACACCAACAATTATTCTTCCACGCTACAGATACACGTTCGACTTCTCGAAATGCAAAAAAGGTCTTACCCGGATTCGAACCGGGGTTGTTCGGATCAAAACCGAAAGTGATAACCACTACACTATAAAACCATATAGTTGATTGGAAGCATTTCTAAAAAAAGTATATGCTGGTTTCAAGATCACGCTCCAAAATGGTAAATTAGCTTTTCAATTAACCAATACTCTTTCACTGCTGGAACATTTTACTCACAGCGCGACTATTCTACTTCACTTACACCCATCGCAACCAAACCTGTGATTGTGAAACCGCATGAATAACGACAAAATCGACTTTCTCAGATCCGTGGCGGCTGAAAACGCGGCCCAGGGCCTACATCTAAAGTGTTCGACGTGGAAAAAGCCCCACAGACGGCACAAGGCAACGCGCCAGCTAATAACGGACGAGTGGAAAAGACTAACCAGCGAAACCACTCAGGACTCTTTGAAGCGCGACAACAAGACGCTTTTGACGTATTTCAACGTCGAGGCACCTCCCAGTGTGTATCCGACCAAGAAATACTGCGATATCACAGGTCTTAAGGCCAATTATAAGTCGCCTGGAAATGGGCTGCGTTTCTGCAACAGCGAGGTCTACAGTTTGGTGATCAAACCCATGGCTCCGGGTGTGGACCAGGAATATCTCAAGCTTCGAGGCGACAACGTCGTTTTGAAGTGAGTGAGTGTGAGAGAGAGAGGGTGAGAGAGTGTGTGTGTACGTGAGCGAATGAGACTGTGCAAGAGGCTATTTTGCGTTTTGCTTTCGCCTTCTAAGACCCTTCTTTCTTCTTCTTCTTCTTCTTCTTCTTCTTCTTCTTCTTCTTCTTCTCTATGCCAACGTGTGCACCTAACTCCGAACCATCTCAAAGATCTGTTCCAGATATTTTTCAGATCCTCTCACATCCTCTCACAGTGTCTACGTCTTGGGCGTTAAGACCCCCGCCCTCAAATGGACTTCTCTCACTACGCACTGCATTCTATTCAGGTTGGCAAGCCACCAGTTTACGTGTTTTGACGCACCACAATCGACTGTACGTCACTCGATCCGTTTCTACATGCACTCAAAACGATAAAAAAAAAAGAAAGAAAAAAGCTACGTCTTCGCCATTGACGGACGTCTCGAACCGTACGTAATGTGTGTCTGAGCTAAAACTCAAAAACACCTTTGTCCTTGACCCACACAGGATCGACTCGACGACTACCTTTGCCTACATTGTTGCTGTGGTTTCATCTACGGTTCCTCGCCTCATGGCCTGCTTGCAAATAATTTTTTTTTCGCAGGCTACAGAAAAATATATAAATGGAGCCCTGCCCATCACTTGTCCCAGCGAGTTGACTTTTGAGTAGATATAATTCCAGCGGAAAAATCGAAAAAACCAAGGCCTGGTGTTACCCGCCCTCAGGCCGTAGGAAAAGATAACGATCAAGCTCGCGAGCGGCACCTGACTTGCACGTGCAGGACAGTCCCATCAGTTGCGGCTTTATTTCTTTTCTTTTTTTTTTCAAGGTTTACCCTATTATTAAGTCTTTAGTTTCTTTTCTTCTTGGATTCTTCTCCTCCTTCTTACGGGAGCGGACAACCGACTGGAAAAGCGACAAGAGGATCGAACGGAAGTCGCTCACTCAGAAGCGAAACCAGAAACGCAGCTTATTTCAAAAATATTGGCTTGCGCATTACGTTAAGTACATACGGGATACATAAGAGGTGTCGGCGGATATTGTGTGTTTGCCCGTTGGTTTTGTCATATTACTTTTCATCCTTTGGTGCCCCCTCCCCTCCCCTCTATGTCCAACCTGTTTGAACAAGCAAGACAACAGCTCAATAACACAGACGCTGTGATTCCCGGTCGTCTGCAACGATACTCGGGCCAGGTGCCCACTGTTTCGTCCATCAACAACGCCAACAGCGGCAATGATGACGGCGTTGTGAAGCAGCCTGCGGAAAAGACCGAAGAAATAAGTGCCATGCAGCCGATCGAAAAACCAAACGGTGGTCCGGTTCAGACGCTGCCTGCGATCGTGCCGGACGAAACCGGGACATCGATCGGTGCAGTACACTCCGTCGTCGCGTGTGCTGCCGGTGAAAACCCGGATTCCCTTAACGCGTTGCAGCAGCCTAAATAGAGTGCGCGGTGTCGCACTTAGGGCTATATAGTAGGTATCGTTGTACGCATTCTTAATTATTTTAGTTGTTTGGTATTAGGTGGACTCAGTTGTAACTGATAATATATATTGATTCTTCTCTGTCTTGGCATCCGAGTAGTAGGGGTGGTGATAAATATCACGTGATCCAGCGACAGCATTGGAACTGGGGCCTGAAACCCATTTTTTAAGCCAGAAGAAGCTTAAGCTTGGCACTGATATCGCTCACGCGAGTAGCATAAGGCGGGTGTGCACAGTGTTCCTCTCTCCCAGATAAGAAGTGCATGAAATTGTGTTTTCGGAGGACAGCTTTCTGGAAGAAGGCAACACTCTAATGCAAGCTTCACAGTCTTTAAACCATGAATTTCGATATAAAGTCCGGATCTGTACAGCTTCTGCAGCTATTATAGATCCTCAGACATCTTTCACTCGATCATTTCACACGAACGTAAACTTTTCGAGTTTTCATCACACAGTAGTACCAAATACACAACCAGATTTCAGAAAAATCCTTTCTATTCTGGTTTCTTCCATCTGGTTAGCAACGCAATTCTATCATCACTTCTTGGTCGCGAAAACGCAATGGCTTTACAACGTGTTCTCATGTCACTACGCACGACCAGATGGCCTAGCCCTACTAATGTTTTCACTATTATGAAAAAAGCTCAGCTACAAGGCTAATCATCAACGATGATGATCTACGTCAAGAAAGCTGGAAACCTCGAACGTCTGCTCAGCAGTGATATGCTTCCACATGCTATCTTCACCGCCGCTGCGATCATATGGCTCGCCCACCGGCTGGTGCTTTTTCTGGGGATCCCGGTTTGGCGCATAGTATCCACGTTGGGACTCCAGGTTCCGCAAACGACAAGAGTGTCAATCGACGATATAACGCAGGATACCATTACAGTTCGATGGGAAAACGAGCCAACCAATGCTCACGAAAAGACGAGCTCGTCAATATCGTGCTATGTGCTGTACTTGAATAAGGTCAAGATCGGCACTATCCCAAATATCGCGACTTCTTTGTATACATGCTGCTTGCTCCGCGGTCTTTCACCACAGACACAATATCAATTTGATTTCGTGTGTGTCAACAAAGATGGGTTCATAAACAAAGTTCCTTCCATATATTTGATGACCAAGTCAACCAGTAGCGATAAACGCACCAGTCAGACCAGTCTGGACGATTTGGAAGCTAAACCAACTCTAGCGCCCAATTTCCCCGCTGATGCCAAATGGAGGAAAAGTCAAGTGGCTGTCTCCACCGACTCTCCCACATCCTACGCCAGCCTCACATATCTGCAAGATTTGGACGATTTTTCTATCACGGATTTGAAATATATCTTGGTGTGTGCCCAGGAAGATCTACATGACGTGTTACAACAGGAATCGTCAATACTGCAAGACTTTCACGAAAGCCGAGAGCAGTTGAAACTGGAGCTCGACAATTTGAAAGCACAGTGGGCGCACGAAATAGACTTGCGGAAAAGCCTCAAGTCCAGCATCAAGTCTTTGGAAAATTCTAAGCTACTTTACGATCTCAAACGCGGCAAGTTAGACAAGAATATTGACCAAAGCACCAACAAAATACAAAAAATGAAAAACGATATGATCAAGTGGGATCAAGAGATGAAAAATGAATTGAGGCAAGACACACTCATCTCGAAATTCAATGACGAGAAAAAATCTCTGCTTGAAAGAATCGACGAAGTTTCGCAGCAAGTGCGCCAATTGCACTCTCAAGTATCGAATCAGGAAGAAGAGAATAAAAAACTGAGCTCTGTCAAAAGGTCTTTGGATTCCAATCAAAATTCTTCCGCAACAAACTCAGGGACCTCTATTGCAAGCAAACGGAGTAGTCCTGTTGAAACTGGTTCTAATACAGTGAGCATGAACAGCATTTTCAAGAAAATTAACGATTGCATCAACGACAAAACTGGCTTGTTAAACAATGCCGGTTATGAATTTTTGAATTCCCTTGGTGAAAATTCGGTGGTAGCAGCCTTGGTGAAAGAAGAATTACAGAAAGATGTTGATTTAGATACAGACTGGAGAAACAGAAAACTCAAGCTGAAAAAACGCAATGAAATGATGGAGTCCGTATGGACCGAAATTAGCATGAGGAACAGAGACTTGATGGCAGGTCTTGCTGCCCAACCATATGTGTCTACTCAGCAAGATACTAGCCATGCGAGCGCGCCTCACTTGAACTTGCACGATCCGAGCACATACGCTTCGGGTGACCCAGAGCAGGGTTCAGCACCGTTTGCAGCTGTCCCCTTCAGACATACTTCGCCTGTACCAGACAACGAGTTGTCTTACCCAAATTGGAATATGCATCATCAGAACGGACATCAACCAGGCTTAGCTCCGGAGGAGCACCATTTTGACTACGACCATTCGCATCATTTATTGAGCGGGCTTCAAAATATGATTTCGGAGGCAGATTATCAGGCAACAAATGTCAGTACTTCGAAACTATACACAACAGATCAGCTGGATGACTATTGGAGTCGACAAACCGCTCCAAATGTACTGCCTCGAAGCGGGACAGAGTCTTTTGGGATGCAACCAGCTCGCTTGCCGCTTCTGTCTCCCCGTTCTGCTCCTGAACCGCAAAATGTCAACCATATGAGAGTGGCTAGCAATGACTCCTTTGAACCTCTTTCCATGTCCCACGAGGATAATTTGTCGGGTTTCATGCAGACGCCAATTATTCAAAGGGACGACGTGATTTCGTTCGGCTCTGGATACAACAATGATCCCGCAATGCGCACTTCACCATTATCAATACCAATGAAGGAAGAACTTTCGAAAGACAACCTTTTCAACTCGGGTCATTTCAACACCATTTGGAACAGCTCTTCCCCCATAGACACGGCGACGACTGAGAAGCTTCAAACACCAAAATCTCAGCATAATAGAAGCAACAGTAGAGGGAGCTGGGGACTTCCTCATTTCATGCAAAAATCTCCAAAGGCGGGTCAGGAAGGAAACTCTAATCCTTCCAGCAGTGAAGGTAAAGAAAAAGAGCCCCAGGGGAGTGAGCGGCGTATGTCCAAATTACTTACCAAACGCGGAATGAATCAACTTTTCCGCTCCCCAACCCATGGTACGCCATGATATCAGACGCACTGGTTGATGCACTGGTCGTGTGCGAAATTTTACAATGTATTTATTACCGTTATGTATATTTTATTACCCTTGCGCCGTGTAGCAGCCGTTTTGATTCGTGATAGAAAAGTCAGCCTCAAAGTCCCAGCTGTTTTTGCAGCTGTTGTTTTCGCCTTTGCACTAACCAGTTCTCCATCTCTTTTTGGTTTGGTACGTACTCCATCGCCGGAATTATAGCTTGTGGCTTTGGCGACACATCTTCGCTTCCCAGTTCGGACCTGTAAGTCACTGTCCACTCTTCTTCATAATCTCTAAGCGGTGTCTGTTCTGTAGGCTCTGATGTCAGTAATTCGGTTATATTTTGGCTGTCCACGGTCAAAGGACGATGAAAGCGTATGCCTTCATTTGGCAAAAAGCCGTAGTACTCTGGCCCCAAAGTCTTTTCCCATCTTTTAATTTTATTATGCAGGGCTGCTTGGCGTTGGCGAGTGGTCTGCAGCTTCGTACGACGGTCAAGGTCAGATTGGGCCAATTCTCTGGCCTCTGGTAGCTCAAGAGCCCGCCCAAAATAGCGGCGACCCTTCAGTAATTTTCCAGCAAACTTGAACATCTTGTCTCGAGAATAATCAGGTCCCTTTAAGTTTTTATGAATGTGACGCTCCCAACGGTTCTTCTCTGTAAATAGGTCATTCAGTTCGTCATTCAGCTCTCTGAGCTGGAATTCGTTCAGGGATGGATCGTGCATTTTGGTTACCCTGGAGTTGATGTCATGAATGACTTGTCGGCGCCATTGTTGTGCTTCTTTACTGTTCTTGATCGATGTGATTCTTGTAGGTCTTTTGAATCGCGAATAGTCCTTATAACCACCCGTTTTTTCCGCTTCGAGTTCTTGAAACCTTACCAGCACCGAGTTCGCCTTATCCACGTTCCTACTCATGCTGAAATGACCGCTTATGGGATTAAAAAGGTGCGATTACTTGGATGCGATGACCTTTCAAGTTCTGTTGTAGACTATTATCCATGCCATTGAGTTTAAGTTTCTTTACGTAAGCGACTTCGTTTGCAAATCGGTCACATGTTTGCGCCACGTGCTTGTAGTGTGATCCGTGGTCACGTGAAGAAGTACAATTCCCTCACCATACACGGGAGTCTATTTCTTTGAATATTTCATCAGGTTTATACGCAACCAGGTATCATGTTGAGTTTTCATGGTCCAAAATGCATTGTGTCCACACCTTACCATGGTTATTGTTGTTACTGTTCTTTTCGTTCATCTTACTGGAAAAAACGCATCTTTCGTAGAAGTGGATTCCCCGAAGATTGTACAGCAATTAAAACAATCAAGTAGAACCGTTGAAATCTACAGTGAGCACCACCATAACTAACTAGATCCCACATCCGGAAGCGCACCATGATGATTGCTTGTAAAACTTTTGAATATATCAGAGGTCACGTGATATCAAACCGAACATCATCTACTAAACCTTACATTTCGTAAATTCATGGAAACAAACCTCTGTTCATCGCGAAAGTAGCTACACTCTACATCAAAACCCACGCCGAGCTCGAAAACCGCTCTTCAACACCACCGAATCGCAGATTTCTTCTTATTTCTCGCAATTTCATAGCGTATCATGTGACTCAAAAGCTCTGCCTTTCTTTTTCCCAGTATACCAGAAACCCTCTCGAAAAACTCTATGCAACTTTTAAAGCATAAGACGCGTCTAAAGACACGTAAAACCTATCGTTGATAAACCCGGTCGAGAAACAGGAAGATCAAAGAATTATCGGTACTTTCTCAAAGCGCTAGATTTGAGATCTCCTTGTTCGCTTTCATTGGTTTTCAAAAAACTCCAGTCATTTTGACCAACTTTGTTCTTTTCCTCTGATACAACAATAAGATATCATAGCACGATAATGGCAGGTTTGGGCGCCGTGGTGCGCAATTACAGATTCGTAATTGGATCACTCACAGCGACCATGCTGATACTACTTCTGAGATCGTCCTCCAGCTCTTCGGGAGTATTTCAAATGTCGCCAAAACTGGACGATGACACAGTAAGCTCGCTTCCCATCAATTCTACGCCAGGATACATCGACGATGCTGCGTCGACCAAGAAAAACCCTTCCGTTGAAGATGCTGTAAAGCAAGGCCTCACTCAGGCGTCAGGTAAAAAATATTCCAACTCTGCAAAATGCGACAAAGACCATCAATTCATCATAATGATCGATGCAGGTTCGACCGGCTCGAGAGTTCACGTATATGAATTCGATGTTTGCACGAAACCACCGACCTTGATCGCCGAAACGTTTGAAGCGGTCAAGCCCGGTCTTTCGTCGTATGACACCGACACTGTGGGTGCAGCAAAATCCTTGGATGGATTGCTAGACAAGGCATTGGAAGTTATCCCCAAGAATCAACATCGGTGCTCGCCTGTTGCAGTCAAGGCCACTGCAGGTTTGAGGAAGCTCGGTACCGCGAAATCTGACAAGATTCTAGAGGCAGTCAAGACGCATTTAGAAAACGACTATCCATTCCCATTGCTGAAAAAAGATGGTGTTGTGGTGATGAGCGGAGAAGAAGAAGGTGTGTACGCATGGATCACTGCCAACTTTTTGTTGGGAAACATTGGGGCTGGCAACAAGTTGCCAACGGCCGCTACGTTTGACCTTGGCGGGGGCTCTACGCAGATCGTATTCGAGCCCAGCTTCCCTCCCAACGAGAAGATGGCCGAAGGTGAACATAAGTACACGTTGAAATTCGCAGAAGACACTTACACACTATACCAATTCTCGCATCTGGGGTACGGTTTGATGGAGGGTAGAAACAAGGTCAACGCGCTATTGGTAGAGACGGCTTTGAAAGATGGACGCATTGATAAATCCGATAAGAAAGTCACGCTGACATCACCATGTCTAGCACCCGGCGCTGTAGCGTCTGGTGTTGAAGTTCAGTTAGCAAATGGCGACGAATACATTGTTACTTTCAAGGGCCCTGTGACACCTGCCGGAGCTCAATGTCGTTCCCTGACTGACTCAGTCTTGAAGAAGGAAGCGAAGTGTTCATTGCCACCTTGCTCATTTAACGGTGTGCACCAGCCTTCTTTGGTGTCTACTTTCAAAGAATCCAATGATCTATACATCTTCTCGTATTTCTACGAGAAGACACATCCTTTGGGGTTGCCACGCTCCTTCACGCTTCAAGAACTTGCCGATTTGGCCCGTATGGTTTGTAGTGGCCAAGAAGTGTGGGATAGTGTGTTCAGCGGAATTGAGGGTTCGGTCTCGCAGCTCGAGAAAGAGCCCCAGTGGTGTCTCGACTTGACATTCCAAGTGTCCCTACTTCATACCGGCTACGACATTCCTCTCAACCGTGAACTCAAGACCGCGGAGAAACTTGCCGATAGCGAGCTCGTATGGTGTCTGGGCGCCTCGCTCCCATTACTCGACGGCGAGAATTGGAGCTGTCAGATCTCTGAGAACTGATTTGCTCGAAAACAAAAAGTACAGTGAAAAGGACCTACAAGTGTTATTTGTACTTCTACGAATTGAAGTCGATTATATTACAAGTATTTAGTATATTCATCTTATTTTGAGCTTAATGCTCGGCTTCCTTTCTACTCGAGCTTTTCGAACCTGATGACCTTCGTGTTCTGCGATGCATTGTTAAAAGTTCGATATGATGGAGGGATACAAGTTTCCTGTCTAAACTTTATAAGAGCTCCACGTCAGAAAAAAACTGTCAAGAACACTTGAAAGCGACGCTTTTGAACCTTGGAAAGATTCTCATTAGATTCAGAATCTCATTTTAAGTTACAACAGGCTTTTCAACGAAAGTTTTGCGTTGATTTTAGTCTCTGTAGCTCAAGTGATCTCAAACTGCACCCTGTCGAACCCTTCGCACAAAACAAGCGAAATAATAGATCCCTTGCAGTAAAGCTTTGCCAGATTTGACTTGATAATACTCTAGCTAACACGGTTTCACAAGGGCCGGCTTTATTTCGAAACGAAACCAACAATTCAAAGCAAAAACATGGGCAGGGACGCTGATTCTCCGGTTTCTTCACCTCTTTCGAGAGAACTGTCGCCTTTGTCAAGAGCTTTAACGGAAAGCACTGGGAAGTCGTCACCCAACCCTGATGTGAAGGACAAAAAGGATTTCAAAAACAAGAGCAAGAGGTCCAAAAGTGTCTCGCATTTGGCGGATCGCAATAGAATCTTGGGTAGTAAAATGACCCCATTGAACGCAGAGGAACCTCCAGTGCCAATACAAGATCCAATGGATTCTGGCGATGACGATTCGGACTCTGGATGGGCTGCTCAAAAGGTGTTTAGACGGCTTTCTGTGGGCTCAAACGATATGAGACGGGCAACCTCACATGCGCAACTGTCGTCAACCGCACACGGCATGCGTTTGCTATCCAAAGACATTCAGAAATCCGTTGTTACATTGGAGGTCAACAGGCTCATGATTGTCACCAAAAAACAAGATAGCTCCCTCGTTTACCTTACAAGAGAAATGGTCGAGTGGATTCTGGTCAACTACCCCGGCATCCAGATATATGTCGACGAGTCCGTAGAGAAGTCGAGCAAGTTTGACACCCCTGGTATCATTCGAGACAGCAGATGTGCGTCGCATAGAATCAAGTGCTGGACCCCCGAGTTGGTGGCGAAAAAAGACGATTTTTTCGACCTAATTGTGACTTTAGGCGGTGACGGTACCGTGCTTTACGTCTCGTCACTCTTTCAAAGAAGTATCCCACCAGTGATGTCGTTCTCCCTCGGATCCTTGGGCTTTTTAACCAATTTTAACTACGAAAACTTCAGACAGTCGCTGCCACGCGTTTTGAACTCCAAGATCAGAAGCAAGATGAGAATGCGGTTGTCATGCCGTGTGTTCCGGAGACGTAAACCACACAAGGATGGCACACGATCCAAGAAGAAATTCAGCATGATCGGCGAATATCACGTACTTAACGAATTGACTATTGATCGTGGACCCAGTGCCTTTATTTCCATGCTAGAAGTTTTTGGCGACAACTCGCTACTGACGGTCGCCCAGGCGGACGGCTTGATTATCGCCACACCCACAGGGTCAACAGCGTATTCCCTGAGCGCTGGGGGTTCTCTAGTCTACCCAAGCGTTAACGCTATCGCCGTCACCCCAATTTGTCCACACACTCTAAGTTTCCGTCCCATCATTTTGCCTGACAGTATGAAGCTCAAGGTTAAAGTGCCTTTAAATTCAAGATCTACCGCATGGGCCGCTTTTGACGGGAAGAACCGAGTCGAACTGTTTAAAGGTGATTACATCTGCATCACTGCAAGTCCACACTCGTTTCCTACGCTCGAGTCTAGTCCCACGGAATTCATTGATAGCATCAGCAGAACCTTGAACTGGAACGCGCGCGAACCACAGAAAAGCTTTGCCCATATGCTATCCCAGAAGAATCAAAAGAACTACGTCACAGATACAGAAAAACAGAAAAGAGATGCGCCAGAAGTGCGTGCTCCTTCAGACGACGAAGAGGAAGAAGACGAAGATTCTACAGATGTTGAAGTCAATCAGTATCGCCCGAGAGCCGTTGACGCCGCGAAAGCACCTAAGCTGAAGCCAAATTTCCAATTGTAGGAGTCACTGATGGCAGATAAATTTTTTTCGCGGTTCTCTCAATGAAGAAAAATACTAACCAACCGTCGAGAAAAACTTCTAATGGCGTCGATGATATAAAGTTGGGAGCCTGGTTGGCGGACTTGGCGGGAAGGCCTGGACTCTGATCTAGAATTCTTGAAGGCAAGCGGTTTCTTTGAAAAGTCGACACATTCACGACAATGAAAGAATTGAGGCTGATTCTGTTGCCAATTGTCGCCCTGCTCGGGTCGATCGTGAGGGCGTCTAGTGACGAGACGGTGTACTGTAACGGAACCGTCGGTGCATGTCCCGATGACAAGCCATGTTGTTCGCAATACGGAGTTTGTGGGTCTGGCAGTTACTGCTTGGGTGGATGTAATCCAAGATTTTCTTACAATTTGACTGCATGTATGGCAATGCCCATTTGCAAGGATTCACAGACCATTTTCAGCAACTATAGCAGTAATGTCGCCAACCAGTACACATTCCTTGGTGATGCAACGGCCAATGACTGGATCTACGAGGGATCAATCGCAGACTATGATGACGAAAATGCGCTTTTGTTGACGATGCCTCAGTACTCGTCAGGTGCGGTGTTGTCGTCTACGAGATACATGTGGTACGGAAAAGTGAGCGCACGTATGAAGACTTCTCATTTGGGAGGTGTGGTGACAGCTTTTATCATGTTTTCCTCTGTTCAAGATGAAATCGATTATGAATTTGTCGGAGCCAACTTGACCAATGTCCAAACCAACTATTATTTCGAAGGTGACTTGAACTGGACGCATTCCAAGAACATTACCGCTAGCGATACTTTCGAGAACTACCACGACTACGAAATCGACTGGCATGAGGACCATCTCGACTGGCTAGTGGACGGTAAAGTCGGAAGAACTCTCTACAAGAACCACACCTACAACGCCTCGACCGGATTATACGATTACCCACAAACACCATCGCGTATCCAGCTATCGATCTGGCCAGGTGGTACCAACGTGAGCTCGTACTGGACAAAGCTATGGGCCGGTGGTGAGATTGACTGGAACGCTCCAGATATCCAGGATCCCGGTTACTACTATGCGACGATTCAGAGCGTGAACATCACATGTTACGACCCTCCCTCCGGTACCAGACGCAATGGATCCACTGCGTACAGATACTTTGACAGCAAGAACTTCACCCAGGCTGGCGTGGCCATCACAAACGATACCACGGTTCTCGGCAGTCTGGAGGACAGTGGGTTCAATCCCGAAAGTGGGAAGTCGTCCTCGTCATCGTCATCTAAATCGTCCAGCAGCACCAGTGCGAAACCATTTACTACTCAAAGTGCGGCATCAAGGAGCCGCACCAAGAGTGGATCTACTGGCACGGGCACGGCTGCCCAGGAAGCCTCTGGCAGCTCCAGCTCTTCGCAAGTCGCTGCTTCCGGCTTTGTTCAGGACATAAAGAAGAGCTCTTCGAGCAGTGCGGGAGCTGGCGCTCTAAATGTTGACGCCAACACGCTGCTGCACGCTTTGGTGGCTGTTTTGGGAGCCGCATTGGCGTTCGTGTAAGTGCATTTTAATATTTAGTGGTGAGTCTGTGTGTATTAGCATTTTTTTTAGATATAGAGAAGAACACCTGAGTGTACTGTTAGCAAGGTAAGCAGATTGGACCTCGAAGACAAGATATCTGTAAAGCGCTAGCGGCACGGCTGGCTGGGCCAATATTTTCCCAATGTCACAGCATATTGTCAAGTTCCTTTGTCAATTTCTTTGTAAAGTTCCACGCCCTACGGGTCGAATCTATGTTAAAAACTAAATACAGGCTATATTAAAAAAGTCGCAGGTCAAAAGAATAAATAGTGAGTTGTGTGTTTGCGAGTCAAAAAGATTGACCGACTAACGCACACAACCGAGTCATGAGAGATTTTATGAGATGTGAAATCTGGGATGCAAAGACTGAGATCGAAAAAACTGAGAAAACCTATTCTCTTTTTGAATCTTCCTCTTTTCTTCCCTTCTTGGCTAGCACGCTTATTTGGCAGCTTTAACCATGTAAGTGACAATATCGTTTCTGTCCTTTTCTTTCTTTAGACCACCGAAAGCCATTTTGGTTCCTGGGATGTATTTCTTTGGGTTTTCCAAGTAGTCAGACATGGTCTGTTCGTTCCATTCCACATCTTTCTTGATGTTAGCTTCAGTGTAAGAGTAACCTTCAGCCTTACCGGAGCGACGACCGAAAATTCCGTGCAAATTAGGTCCAACCTTGTTAGGTCCACCTTGTTCGATGGTGTGGCATTGCATGCATCTGGTTTTGAAAAGGGTAGCACCTTTCTTCTCGGATCCTTTCTTGTATGGGGCTGGCATTATAATTTATTGGTTGATATTGATTATGGGTCTATGTCAAAAATCAACTCAATGATCCAAGATTAACAAGAATATCAAGATTCTTATACTAACAAGAAGCTTTAAATACTTGCAAAAAAAAATCATCCAGGCGATGTCCAATACAGAAAAAACTATAAGCATTTGCATAGATTTCTACACTGATCGGATACATCGGCGTTGCGAGTCATGTATCGGGACAGCTACCCGAAAGACCACCACGAGTACTTTTAGCTGCTCATTTTGCTTGAATATTTTTTTTTCGCATTTCGCTGCCGTTGTTGCATGCACTGTGGACGAATGACAGCGATGGTAAATGGGTTTAGTGGGCTGGCAGTTATCGGGAATCATAGAAACATTGGTACGTTGCAGAAATTGAGCGCACGGCACGACAGCTGTATGTGCGTGCTTGCTTGCATATTTGCATGCATGAAATTTAAATTTGAATGAATTACGGGAATTTTTTGTATGGTAGAGTTAGCTCGAGGATGATGGGCTTAAGAGCCAACACAGCGATATGATTGGTGGGAGAATGGGCTGGGGCTGGGACGAGGATTTGAGTTAGTTAGTGGGTGTTTTATTTTTTTTTATCGGTCAGGACAAGATCATGAGGTATGTGGAATTTTCGGTCGTAACAGTGAGAAGAGGGAGTGTGGGGGCGGTAGGAGGTGGTGGTAGGTGGTGGGATAATAAAATCGTGTAGGCGAACGAAGGGAACCTGTGGGAAAAAATAGAATCACTCTGGACGGGTGTGTCGTGGGCGTCAGGAGACGGACAAAGTGATGTAAAAGAGGGTGTGTGGGTGGATGGATGGAGCAAATACTCCTTGTTTGTTTGTTTTCTTTTTTCCTCGATAGCAGGAAGCGTCTAAAGTGATAGCAACCATCGGTCGTCAAAAGCGACATCGTTTTGAGAAAACGACAGCGACACACTCGTATATTGTGATTTGAGTTTCCAGTTAGCTACACGCCATTCATGCTTTTCTCGGATTTATCCAGTTCAGACCCTATGTTATTTCCTGTAGATTTGGTAACTGGGTATTAGAGTACTCTCGAACTCAGAGCTCACCCTTTTCTTTTACGTTTGAAAATCTCACCCAGTCTTATCATCTTTTAATCACAATTTCGTATTTCTTACTCTTGAAATGTCATTCACTTTCATTGACTGGACATTCACCACTTCAAACCCAGATAACCAATAAAAATTTTATTAGTCGCCCAGAGAAACCTTCCCAAACTAGAACCATCACCTACCTGCCTAACCACTCGTCTCCGTCATTGGGCTGATCCTAACATATCTAAAATATCACATCACTAAAGACGAAATACGCTTTTCTCATCATAACCTATATCTACTTCTAATTCTACTCACGATCATCTTTCAACTATCAACCCATTCACAACCTCTTTGAAACCCCAATCGCCAATGTCTTTCTCAGCACTTCTTCTCGATATCGAGGGAACAGTGTGCCCGATTTCCTTTGTCAAAGAGACCCTTTTCCCTTACTTTCTTCAACAAGTTGATTCTCTGCCGCACTCAGAAGACGCTCACATCAGATCATTATTGCAGAAATTCGAAGTCGACGATGTCGTAGCTCATATTCGTAGTATGGTGTCTCAAGATATCAAAGATCCCATTCTGAAAGAATTGCAAGGTTTAGTTTGGCTTCACGGTTACGCTGATGGTGAAATCACCGCTCCTGTTTACAAGGACGCTATAGATTATATTCAAACGACAGAAAAACCTGTATACATTTATTCCAGCGGATCAGTGAAAGCTCAGAAACTTTTGTTTCAATATGTTGCTGGTATGCAAGGGACCATAGATCTACGCCCAAACTTACAAAACTATTACGATATCAACACCGCTGGAATCAAGACAAGTAGCCAATCTTACTTGAAAATCGCCCAAGATATTGGGCTTCCGCCTCAAGAAATATCATTCCTAAGCGACAATCCCTTAGAACTGGATGCTGCTAAAGATGCAGGATTACAGGTAACATTAGTCGTGAGACCTGGAAACCCACCCGTCGAAAACATGGGCAAATACAAATCTATCACCAATTTTAACGTTTTATAAGGGAACTGCCAAAAAAAATGTTGATGCGTTTCAATCTGACATCTAAAATATTTACATACTCCTATTTTTGAATAGAGGTAAATTACACATCCCAGTTCATTCAATCCGCATACTCGCTAAAAAGCATGTTGGCGGCAATCTCTTCGTTTTTGTCGCATGCAAAGTAGACTTGAACAGCTAGAGATCTTTCAAAGCCCAATTCGCATAGTCTCGAAATAGCGGCCTCGTCCTGAGGAGTTAGCTCGATCGTAGGTGGAGCCTGTCCCTCCTCTCCTCCTTCGCCAGCAATGCCACCTTCAAGTGCACCTTCCAGGTTCATGTCGCCTTCTTGTAGAGAGCCACCCACGGCTTCTAAAAGCATACTGATGAACATCTCAGGGTTGCTCATGATCTGTTCGCGTAGCTCTGGATATCTTGTGCTCAAGCTTTCCAGTAGAGGTGCAAGAGCTTCTGGGTTTCCTGTTACGACTTGTCTGAGAGATAGAAGGTCTTCCATGGTGAGTCCGATAGTTCCTGGGGCACGTCCACTTTCAGAGCTTTCAGGGCCGCCGGCGGTGGCAGCCGCTTGAGCAAACAGGTCGTCTGCAGCCATTGGGTGGTCCTGTGGGTTTCCAGACTCGGGTGCCGTGGTTTCTTGGTGAGACACCTGAGACCCTTCTGGTGCTTGTTGTGATGGTGCGCCAGACTGACTTAGCGGTTCAGCCTGCTGCTGAGATGAATCTTGTGGTTGTTGTTGTTGTTGCTGCTGTAGATTTTCGGGGATACCCATCAATAGATATTCAACAGCTCTATCTGGGTTGTTGAAAGCAGCTCTGAGTGCTCTTTCCACTTGATCGCGGTCGTATCCCATCTCCATGATCCTCTGAACAGTCTCGTCTCGTTGAGAACCAGTCACAAACCCGGTATCACTACGGTTCGTAGTTTCTCCTACGCCGATATTCTCTGCACTTGGTGTGTTTTGTTCAGCAGAAGGTGTGGATTCAGATCCAGTTGCTTGTGGAACGCTGGTGACTGCCTGTCTGTGTTCTATGGGTGGTGACGTGGTTTTTGTGGTGGTGGATTTCTTCTTGGAAACCATGAAGATGACCTGATCACCTTCTTTCAGCTTGTACTCTTCGATGCGGCGGTCATCTTGTAGGATCTTGCCCGAGTAGATGAGTTTTATCTGTGATTCGTCACAGTCCTTGTTTTCGGCTAGTTTCTGCTTCACGGCACCGATTGTGACCGTTGGTTCGAATTCCAGGCTCAGAACTTGTTTTTTGAAGTCCTTAAAGTTGATTTTGACCATCGATTAACGTCTGGATTGTGTTGTTCGGGCGTTGTTCGGTCCTTGAACAACAAGTTAAGTTGAATGCGATGAGGGTCCCGGGCTATATTATTTGCCACCAGTCAAAAACCAATTTGGGTCACGTGGTCGGACGACACGGAAAAAAGCTGAGATAGTTGAAGCGTTTTTGTTGATGGATTTTAGGTGAGGGAATGCAACGAGATAGCCTTTTGATAAGATTTGAGATTTGTACTGTTGAGTTTTGTGTAATTTTTGGCTTTTCAACGGTGAATTTTGGATGATTGTACGCTGTGCTATTCACGAATCTATGGAAAAGAGCCAAAGAAAGGACTTTGGGAAATGCAAAGTGGCCAAAAATCGGGACCAAAAACTTGCGGATGAAACGTGCTGTGTTGAAGCTGTGAAACCCCAAGGAAACAAATAAGGAGGTTGCAGCCATTTTTGACTACCAAAGTTCCCTATGGAAGCTGAAAAATTCGCGGTTTTCATTTTTCGTCAAGTTGGCAGAAAAAATAGACAAAAGCAAGAGGGATAAACGTGGTTGGGGTCCCGATGCATTACAGCTACCGCTTCATCAATATCTAGCAATTTGGTCGATTTCATCGGTAGGTGATTTTAGAACTCATATCACTTCGTACCATTATGGCGTAATTTGGATATTGTTTTCCTGTCATCTAACGCTGTGGTAAGAGGAAGACAAGGAAAAGAACACCACTTGGTGACAATTTAGCGTCTTGTATATCTTGCTTTGTTGATTTGAAATTAGTTCGCCAGAACGCAACCTTTTCACGTAGATAATAAGCTTTATAAAACTGGTCAAGATACTCGGCAAAAAGACGATAATATACAGAAAAAAAATTTATCTATGATATGCTCAAATATCGGGATCGAAATCGAGTTGTTCAACTTCGTCCGGGTTTTTCTTGGGCTTCTCAGCAGCTCCAACATCGCCAGCCTCGGGCTTCTTGTCGGAGTCCTTAACTTCGGCGTCCTTTGAGTCCGGGTTCTGAGAGTTTTCGTCTTTTCCATCCTCGGGTTTGAGGCCCTCTGGTTCACCTTCTTTAGCGAAGTCTTCTGGTTTGTCGTTCTGGGTCGCTTCCTCGGCAAAATCGTCGTCAATACCGTCCCAATCGACCGTGATATGACGGTTCACAGAGCTAGGATCAATGTTTTTCATAACTTGAAGTCTTTCCGTTTCCCATTCGTCACGAACGTCATCGAATGCAACTTCCCAAACCTTGTCGTAAAACTCACGAATCTTGTTTTCCTCTACTTTGCGCTTCTCTTCTTCGGCCATCCAGGCCATGTGCTTGAGATCGTCAGACGAAGGTTCGTAAATATGCCAAATCACATAATGCGGCAGCCCGATTACACTGTAGCCTAGTCTGCGCGACAATTTACCAAAAGCTTCGGTTTCAGCGTGTTTCTCAAACGAAAATGCCGGGAAATGCGAACCCGCGCGGAAAACCTTGGCTTTACTCAAGATAGACACGCCTCCGATACCGTCCAGTTCCATTTCGACTTCAGGGTCACCAGAGGGATCCCGCATATACGCCAAATGCGTACGCCACGTAGCGTACTCCGGATACCCTTCGACGATCACAGCGTCATCGTCAAGTGAATCTGCCAATTGCAAACCTCCTTCAGACTCTTGCCACGAGTTCAGGTCGTATGGTTGAATATTCCCGAGCCAATCCGGCAGTGGACGCCAAACATTAGGAACAATCACGTCTTTGTCGTGGTGCATGAGATCTTCCAATATGGTACGTGGGATAGTTTGCACGTCCACGTCACGCCAGTAAACCCACGAATGGTACGGCTTGAGAGCCACAGATCCGAGCCAGTTACGGGCCCGGCCCATCAGTTTACGTCTGGGACCCTGGGCTGCAAACCCATGACGATCTGAGAACGACTGTCCGATGATTTGGCCAAAATCCTTTTCGTAGATTTCAATGTTGCCAAACCGTTTACTGCGGTCAGTTTGCGACTGAGCCTTCTGCAAGTATGCTAGCAGCACGCCCATGGTGTCGTCGGAACTGTCACTGACCAAGAACGAAAGATCGATCAAGTTGTGTGGATACGAGGTGCGAGCCATATGCTCGAAAAACATAGGTAGATGTTCAGCTGCGTCCCTAAGCGGTACCGTGAACAGGACGCGGTCTCCACGCTGCCATCCGTCAGGCTTACCATTGTAGTTACGCAGGTCGTAGAACTGCACGTTTGGGACGTTTTCAAACGATGGCACATAAGATCGGAACACAATGAAAGGCGGCCATGCAAATCGTACCACGATGCTGCTGTTCCCTATCAAAAGCAGCCGAATCACCACCAGGGCCGTCAGCACCAGCCCGACCACCGAAACCGTTGTAGAGTGCTTCATTGCGGGATGGTGAGGGTGCTGGAAAATGAGAAAGTGGAGCGCGTGTACAAGTGGTGAGCTTTGTCTATTTGATTTTCTTTCTTAGTATTTCAGCTAGTTGGTTCAATATTTTCATATATTTTCAATATCTTGAGAATTATTGAGTGTGTTGTGCTGGATGATGACAGAAAGGGAAAAAGTGATAAGAAGTGAAGAAGATCAAAAGTATGGATCATGTGATGAGGTAGTCACGGGAGAGAAGGGACGGGTAATATTGGTGTGTGGGTGGCTATCCTCAATTTAAGAATCATGTGATGATCACATGATCTATATGTATCGGCTTTTATTAAAAGGTCGGGTAACGTTTTGAGATTTTAGATATGACGAGCATGTGACCAGGTGCCCTTTCCTTTACTGAAGAGACAGCTAAAGAACAAGTTATGATTTGGACACTGGCATTACAAACTTGAAGGTTAGGCTTGTAAAAGCGCCTCGTTGACAATGAACATGAATCATTGATAGTTGTCAGTTATGAACCCTGGGGCCGTTATACCGGTTGTGAAAAAAAAATAGGGCTACAGGAACGCTAATGAGAGAAAATATAGCAACATAGCGAGGCTAGAAGCACATTGACAACACTAATGGGTACTCTCAAGTGGCCAATCACAGCTTAGCCGCAAACAGTTTGGCGTCGACTATAAGCTGAGCGCGTTCCGTACATAGTTACAGGCACCGGAGGGTTTCTTCCAAAGGTCAAAACCACCACGCTACAATCTTCACAACGGCTAATCAAACTATGGCTACTCTCTTCACCTCGAACCATTTGTTCGGACTGACCGTGATGGACAAGGTGAAAAAACACTATCACTCTATACGATCAGTTATGTTTACACTAACAAACGGCAATTCTAACCAGATGAAGGACACCGTACCAATATTGATTGGGAAAGTCCATACCCGATAAACTCAAATGATAATCCACACTACTATAGATCACTCAATTCCCCATAGAAAAGTCAATCGTTATGTACGAAATATTATAATCATTCATGGCCTGGTCTTACTTATTTCATATGCAGTTATTAGTAGGAATCAACGAGTAAATGCAAGATAAATAAGACTATAAAGTTAGCGTATTATTTACTCCAGCCTTGCATTGACCATCCACTGAGGGCATGAAACGCGTTTATAGCTCTTTCTGGGCGGTTTTGTGCGGTTCGAGCGCTCTTAACCGCCAGGTTGTGCTCATTACTCTTCCAATAAATAGCCATAAAACAGGGGCTCGCTAGCTCACTTAAACTACCCATATCTTACGGACAAAAAAAAAACAAAGTTTCGACCACTAAATGTTATCATAACGAGCATTGCCGTAGACCAGTCCCTTACAAGTATCTTTAAACTAGCCTTTTTCGCTCTTTCACAAACTATGCCAGCCGACTTGTGGTCTATTGATTGACCCCACCCCTATTTAGCCGCCGAGCTCCGCCTTTTTTCGTGTATATAAGGACAACATAAAAGCGAAAAAGAGGTTTAAACTTCTGATACACAGACAGAACAAGAGAACAACAAGCAGATTTGAGAGAAAACTACACACACTAACACTCAAAGTGCAGTTTCCAATGCAATGTAACTTTACCAAGCTACTTAGGTGTCTCGTTCGTGTTGTCCCGTTTCCATTTCCCCATAACAGCGCCGCAATGCTCGCGTACCAAGTTGGGTCTCGAGTACATTCTGCGATTTCTCATACTTAACACTGTCCGATAACCCCGTTGTAGATACTACAATCAAGAATTGAGCTGACGTGCGACCACGAGTGTCCTCAACCACGCACAAACATAGCCAAAGACTGATGACTGGCCAGCCTCAACCATTCAACCATCTTGTGCGCTCAATTCCAACTATCGGTCGGGCTTTTTCCCAGGTTGCCAACAAAACTTTAAGGCGATCTTTGTATCGGCCCAACACCGCACCCATTACCCGCACGGTCCCACGAGACCATCCAGGGCTTCAAACACCATGTCAAGATACACGTCCGCAACTTGTGGGAAAAAAGAACGATGATGTTCGATGCTACTACGCGGTGAAAAATTTTTTCAAGAGGCAAACGGGTGAGTATAAAAGGCAGCAAGGCCAGGCATCTACGGGCGTACTTCCGCCCATCTTGTTCTGGAGAGTTAGCTCTTTTTTTGAAAAAGATTCTTCTCTTTTTGTTAAAAGAGCCCAGACACTCACACACTTGAACTCATCTATACACAATGGCTGAAGAAGAACACACCTTTGAGACCGCCGATGCCGGTTCCTCTTTGACCTACCCAATGCAATGTTCCGCCTTGAGAAAGAACGGTTTCGTTGTCATCAAGAGCAGACCTTGCAAGATCGTGGACATGTCCACCTCCAAGACCGGTAAGCACGGTCACGCCAAAGTGCACTTGGTCGCCATTGACATTTTCACCGGCAAGAAGTTGGAAGATTTGTCTCCTTCGACCCACAACATGGACGTTCCTAACGTCAAGAGAACCGAATACCAGTTGTTGGACATCGACGATGGCTACTTGTCTTTGATGACCATGGACGGTGACACCAAGGACGATGTCCGTGCCCCAGATGGAGAAATTGGCGAGCAGATCCAGGCCGGTTTCGAGGAGGGTAAGGACATGATGGTCACCATCATCTCCGCCATGGGTGAAGAAGCCGCCATCTCTTGCAAGGAGGCTCCAAGATCCGACTAAACGGCTTCATAGGAAGCAGGGGCGGTCATATGCAGCACCAGTCTTTATTCCAGATATTT
Source organism: Lachancea sp. 'fantastica' (assembly GCA_900074735.1). NCBI lineage: Eukaryota > Fungi > Ascomycota > Saccharomycetes > Saccharomycetales > Saccharomycetaceae > Lachancea > Lachancea sp. 'fantastica'. The sequence continues at coordinate 222,015 of LT598472.1, forward strand.
GTACCATGTATTTAAACGTTTAGTTAACATTTTGCCCTCGGGCAACAGGTAATACGCAGAGAGGGCAACGGCGTGTGTGGAACGCTACGCACGATATGAAGACTGTCCGGTACTTGGAGCGCACTTTGGAGCACACTATACATGCGAGCTTATATAGAGAATATATGGGGCACCCTCAAGTAGCATGAATTGAGTTCAATTTTTGAATATATACAGGCTGTATACCAGCTCTTATAGAAAGGTTTCTCCATATGCCAATGTACGAACAGGTCCCTGCTTGAAATATCACTATCACAACAAGAAAGCCTTCAAGGCCAGTTTCATACAATTGAACGTTTCATTGCCTACAACCCGATTTCTCTCTTAATCCCCGGTTCCCACTTGTATAGGTACGTTGGTCTAGCCTCTGATTTCAACCTTATAACGCTCTACATCTACCCACATCGTTTTACGTTTCTCTGACATCTTGCAACAAAAGAGCCAGTGAAGTTCACAATTTGTCAATACCAACCAGAAAATCCGCACTTACCGCACGAATTACTGCCGGGAACAGAATCATCGATCATCACAGTCGACTTGAAAATGGCTCTACGCTACAAGATTCTTCATTGATTCATCTTTACCCACACAATAAAGACCCAGTTCATCGTAAAGTGACTGTAGCAACGTTTGTAGCAACGTTACGAAGAGTAGCTTCAACACTTATCCCACTGTTTGAGGTTCACCAATTCGAGAATAGTCTAAAACCTACATTATCGTTAATCCTCATCCTTTAGTCTACATAGTTCATGGTTTCTCGCGTCAGTTACCATTTGAGGAAAACTAATTAGCCCTATGGTAACTTTTCAAGAATTAGAATTTAAAGTTGTCGAGGACGTGAAGATCTGATAAAAAGTGGAAAACCCACGCCATTGAGGGGACTTAACAGCTAATTAGAGGCATCAACAAAGATGGAAGCAATCAATGCAACACCAGATGCGGTTTTTAGCGACAGAGTGCGTCGATTCCAGGAATTTTTGGACACTTTTACGAGCTATAAAGATGCGATAAGATCGGTCCAATTGTTCAACATGCCAGACGCGAAGCCAGGGTATGAGGAGGATAAAAAAGCCCAAATTGAATACGCAAAGCTCCCACAGCGGGTAACCGTGTCGCTGGACGACTTACGGGAGTTTGACCGCTCGTTTTGGACCGGTGTACTCAACACTCCTGCACAATTCGTCCCCGCTGCAGAGAGAGCTGTGACCGAAACAGCCATGATACTGGAAGAAAACCACACGAGTTCGGGAGCAGGTACAAATGTGGCATCGGCACAGCAGTGGAAGCTGTCTTTCCGTGGGTCTTTCGGTGCTCATGCACTGTCACCAAGAACTCTGAACTCACACCATCTGAACAAGCTTCTCTCGATCGAGGGAATTGTTACCAAAGTCTCGTTGGTCAGACCAAAGCTTTTGAGATCGGTCCACTACGCTGAGAAAACTGGCCGTTTCCACTACAGGGACTACAGAGATGCAACTACCAGTTTAACCACGCAAATCCCCACACCAGCCATATACCCAACCGAAGATCCTGAGGGAAATAGGCTAACTACAGAATACGGTTATTCGACCTACATCGATCATCAACGTGTCACGGTACAAGAAATGCCGGAAAAGGCTCCTCCGGGACAATTGCCTCGATCCATCGACGTGATAATGGACGAAGATCTTGTCGACAAGACCAAACCGGGCGATAGAGTGAATATAGTGGGTGTTTACAAGTCATTAGGAGGCGGTGGGCTCAACTCAGGTTCTGAACAAGGTGCAACGCTATCAGGATTCAAGACGATGATTCTAGCTAATACAGTATATCCGTTGCACGCGAGGTCGACCGGTGTAGCAGCCAAACAGTCTCTGACGGATTCAGACATTAGAAATATCAACAAATTATCAAGAAGGGATGATATTTTCGACCTTTTGTCGCAATCCTTGGCTCCTTCCATCTACGGACATGATCACATAAAGAAGGCAATTTTGCTCATGTTATTGGGTGGTGTCGAAAAGAACCTTGAAAATGGCTCGCATCTGAGAGGTGATATCAATGTCTTGATGGTCGGTGATCCCTCCACAGCAAAGTCTCAATTGCTGAGGTTTGTTCTGAACACAGCTTCACTGGCCATAGCAACCACCGGTAGAGGTTCATCGGGGGTCGGTTTGACTGCGGCAGTTACGATGGACCGCGAGACCGGAGAAAGAAGACTGGAGGCGGGTGCCATGGTTTTAGCTGATCGTGGTATCGTTTGCATTGACGAGTTTGACAAAATGAGCGACGTGGATCGAGTTGCGATTCATGAAGTTATGGAACAACAAACTGTGACAATTGCAAAGGCTGGTATTCACACAACTCTGAACGCGCGTTGTAGTGTGATTGCTGCCGCTAACCCCGTCTTTGGGCAGTACGATTTGAACAAAGACCCTCATTACAACATTGCTCTTCCGGATTCCTTGTTGTCGAGATTCGATTTACTGTTCGTGGTTACGGACGATATCAATGAAAACACAGACAGGGCCATCAGCGAACACGTTTTGAGAACACATCGCTATCTCCCCCCTGGCTACTTGGAAGGTGAACCGATAAGGGAGGCCATCAACTTATCTCTGTCCGTGGGAGAGGAAGCTGCCGTGAATGAAGAAGAGGAGGATGACGATGATGATGACGACGAAAACAAAGTCTTTGAAAAGTTCAATCCATTGTTACATGCGGGTGCCAAGCTGGCAAGGAACCGAGGAAATCGACAAGGAACGGAACTACCTCAGATTGTTTCGATTCCATTTCTACGGAAATATGTCCAATATACCAAGGAAAGAGTTTCACCAACGCTGACTCACGAAGCAACCGCTTTGGTTGTGAAAACGTATTCTGACCTAAGAAACGATCAGAACACGAAGAAATCCCCAATCACCCCCAGAACTCTGGAAACACTCATCAGATTGGCTTCAGCTCATGCTAAAGTTAGGCTTTCAAGATCGGTAGATCGCCAAGATGCCCGGGTTGCTGCCCAGCTTCTGAAGTTTGCCCTTTTGGGTGAAGAAGATTTCGGTCCTGATCTAGATGCGGGCGACGATACTCAGAGGTCACCAACCAAGTCCCCGCGCAAGAAACAAAGGGTACGACACGGGGTTCCTGCCATCACTCCACTTCAGTCTTCACCAACCAGGGCCCCATTCCCAAGCACCAGTACGCCAACCAGAGGTGGAAATGGCAGGCGCAGAAACATTTTTTCAGATAATGAAACTGACGAGGAAAATGCAGGCCTGGATGTGGAGCAGGACGAGTTCATGGAGGAAGATGCCTCAGATATGACTGCTTTGCCAGAAGACCAAGAAAGTGACTTACAAAGAAGACTAGAAAGTGGACTTCGCGTTTCTCCACGGAGACGGCAACAAGTGCAAAACCCACCAAGTGACGCTCCTGTCACAGAAGATGGTCGCCACATTCTTTCGGCGGCAGAAAACTTCCACAGTAGGCCTGTACTTACCGCAGAGCCTCCACAGCACGATCAGGAGATTGTTTCAGCCGATACGATGGAGCCAGGCTCAATTTCCACCAGTAGACTGTCACTTTTCTCGAGCATTATGGCTCAACTGATGCAAACCGATCTTTTCGAAGACGAGTCGTATCCCTTGGCTGCCTTGCTGGATAAAGTTAATGAAGATCTGGCCGAAGAGGATAAGTTCAACGCTCCCGAGTATCTCGCCGGCCTCAAGATTATGAGCGACAGAAATAATTTGATGGTGGCAGAAGAGAAAGTCTGGAGAGTGTAGGCTAGCTTAACAAAATACAGAAATTATGTAGAGTTTAGACGATCATTTGACTCACAATGAATAAGGCTCAAACCGCTGTGACTATGACTGAATGATGTAGCGTAGTATTCAACATAGCATGTATACATAAATAACGAGAGGGTCTGCGTATGAAATGATATGAGCAGACAATTAAATAAATATTAAACAGCTTGGGCGGCTATATGAACTACACATGTTTTACACTGTTAAAAGAGCACCACTAAAGGCCCTCATTCAAGCCAAAAAGAGTTCGGCGATGAAAAATGAGCACGGATTTCATGAATATGTACCAGACGTGAGAAAGAACGGCTTCTTTTACGGGTCTTACTGTTCACGAAGCTGCAAGACGAACCTCTGAAGAAGCAAAGCTGTGGAAGTAACTCAGTTAACCAAGTTCACCGAAGAAGCCATTGTTTCTGCTGTGCTGAAGAGAAGAGCAAACTCTTTTCAAGGTGGAAGTTCGTTGGATTTCATCGTATTCTGGAATTGACATCCTTACCTGAACAAGGGACTCAGCACAAAAAAGATGAATAAAGCTTATCTACAAAGGAACTGCAAGTTAATCAATCACGCGGGTACTGTTTGAATCACTTTATGGATCAAGTGAAAGTCTGGGCATCGATGACAAGCAAAATAAGTGAAATTAAGCGCTCGAAAAGATCCAAAGAACTACCAAATTTGAAAATCAACAATGAGCTTACACCACCGATCATTTCAAGATATTTTCAAAGGGTCAATGAATACTTCATTCCACGCTACAGTGCTCATGCTAAAATCGCATAGTAGATATCGTGGGACACGATATCTTACGAGTGGCGAATATATAAAGATGGCCAAATTCAGCCTGTGTTGGACAATGCAGGAAATCAGATCAAAATCCTGTAGTCGCAGTGTTTGAAGCATTCGAGAGCAAGAGAAAGACCGTTTAGGAAATTTTTCATTTGCTTTTGGGTTGATCTCTCAGATTTCGAAAACTTTCGAGAATCGCCTGAGATTCAAGCTGAAATGACGTCCCCAGTTGTGAGTCCTCTCGTCGGGGACTCAAAGCTTCTTTTCAAGAAGGACAAGCTTTTTAGACCCTACGTTCTTCCGTTCATCCCACTTTACGCCACCTTTGCACACCTCTATTTCAGACAGTACGATCTTTATATCAGAGGAGGTGAATGGACCTTCGTTTACCTTGGAGGCTTGGTGTCGTTGAATATTTTGGTTTTACTCTTGCCGCAGTGGAACGTCAATGTGGCCAGTCGTTTTGACTACACGCCCGCTGCTGGTCTAGAGCAGGCCACCCATATTTTGATTCACACTACACCCAACAACGGCGCAGACGACATTGTAGAAATCAGACGTATCCAAGAAGCCGGTCATTTGCAAGTGTTTTTCCAATTTCAAAAGAAAAGATTTTTACTTGATACCGACACTGGCGTTTTTACTACTCCTAAGTTTGCTGTGGATCAGGCCCCCAAACTCGAAGTCTTTCAAACCTCCAGAGGTCTTTCGGGCGATCTCACTCACGCAAGAAGACTTTATGGTGATAACTCCTTTGATATTCCTATTCCATCGTTTTCAGAGCTTTTCAAAGAGCATGCTGTAGCTCCATTTTTCGTCTTTCAAATTTTCTGCGTTGCATTGTGGTTGTTGGACGAGCTGTGGTACTACTCGCTGTTCAATCTTTTCATGATTGTCGCCATGGAAGCGGCTAGCGTTTTCCAAAGATTGACGACACTCAGAGAATTCAGAACCATGGCTGTTAAACCTTACCCCATCAATGTTTTCCGTGACAACAAATGGCAAGAGCTCTCCACCACCGAGCTTCTACCTATGGATTTGGTGTCCGTCACAAGAACGGCTGAGGACAGTGCACTGCCATGTGATCTCATACTCGTGGAAGGCTCCTGTATTGTTAACGAAGCAATGTTGTCTGGTGAATCTACTCCATTGTTGAAGGAATCGATCAAGCTGCGTCCACACGACGAAGCGTTGGAACTCGAAGGGTTGGATAAAAATTCTGTGCTACATGGTGGTACTAAAGCTCTGCAAGTGAATGTGCCCGAAAAACTTTCCGACATCCCTCTACCTCCAGACAATGGTGCTCTTGCTGTAGTGACGAAAACAGGATTCGAAACTTCGCAGGGTTCTCTCGTCAGAGTCATGATCTATTCCGCCGAACGCGTGTCTGTTGGTAACAAGGAAGCTCTTTACTTCATTCTGTTCTTGCTGGTGTTTGCAATTGTCGCTTCTTGGTACGTTTGGACCGAGGGTACAAGAATGGGTAGAATCCAGTCTAAATTGATTGTCGACTGTATTCTAATCATTACATCTGTTGTCCCACCCGAGCTGCCAATGGAGCTCACAATGGCTGTGAATAACTCTCTAGCAGCTTTGTCGAAATTTTACGTTTACTGCACTGAGCCATTTAGAATTCCTTTGGCAGGAAGAATTGACGTGTGCTGCTTCGATAAAACGGGAACTCTAACAGGCGAAGATTTGGTTTTTGAAGGTTTGGCCGGAATTTCCAGGGACTCAACTAGCCCAGATGCTCTATCATCGGCCGGTGAGGCGTCTTTCGAAACTGTCTTGGCTGTTGGTGCTGCTCATGCTTTGGTATTACTCGATGATGGCGAAGTAGTGGGTGACCCGATGGAAAAAGCAACCCTTGGTGCTTTTGACTGGAAAGTTGGAGCCAAGGACACCACGAACAAGGATAATGTTGGCCAAATCGAAATTTTGCGTCGGTTTCAATTTTCTTCTGCTTTGAAGAGATCATCTTGTATTGCTAAACACAAGAACACCACATTTGCTGCAGTGAAGGGTGCCCCAGAGACCATTCGCGAGAGACTAACATCCGTTCCTGCCAACTACGACAACATTTACAAGCATTTTACCCGTTCAGGATCCCGAGTATTGGCTCTTGCCTCCAAAGAGCTAAAAGCTTTGTCCAAAAAACAAGTCGACAACCTGGACAGAAAAGACGTGGAAGTTGACCTCACATTCAGAGGCTTTTTGGTGTTTCAATGTCCCCTAAAGGAAGACGCGGCGGAAACTATCGAGATGCTTAATGAGTCCTCTCACCGCTGTGTTATGATCACAGGTGATAACCCTCTTACTGCTGTTCATGTTGCCAAAGAAGTTAAAATAGTGGAACGCGAATGTCTTATCATCGATGAACCTACTGATGGCTCGAACCATACACTAGTTTTGAGAAATGTGAGCGAAACCATCAACATGCCTTTTGATCCTGCTAACGACAAATTTGAACACGCAGAAATTTTTGCTCGATACGATATCGCTCTGACCGGATACGCCTTGAACGCGCTGGCTCAACATGCTCAGTTGAGAGAACTTATCCGCAACACTTGGGTCTACGCTCGTGTTTCACCTACTCAAAAGGAGTTTATTTTGAACACCCTGAGAGACATGGGTTACCAAACTTTGATGTGTGGTGATGGTACTAATGATGTTGGTGCCCTGAAGCAAGCTCATGTTGGTATCGCGTTGCTTAACGGCACTGAGCAGGGGCTGAAGAAAATGAATGACCAGCGCCGAATTGACACTGCCAAAGCTCTTTACGAAAAGCAATGTCAATTCATGCAAAAATGGAATCAGCAACCCCCACCCGTACCAGAGCCTATCGCTCACCTCTATCCTCCTGGTCCATCAAATCCACACTACCTAAAAGCGCTTGAAAAGAAAGGCGTAAAGGTCACCGAAGAAATGAAATTGCTAGCAGCTGAGGCAGCCACCAAACCGGTTGTGACCATAAAGACGGATGTATCACAACAAAAGGCTAGCGACTTGGCAGAAATGGTGATGGGATCTTTGGGTGACGCTGAGAGCGAGGATGCTCCCACTTTGAAACTTGGAGATGCCTCCTGCGCCGCCCCTTTCACTTCTAAACTCGCCAATGTATCAGCGGTCACGAATATTGTAAGACAAGGCCGTTGTGCATTAATCAACACTATCCAAATGTACAAAATTTTGGCTTTGAACTGTTTGATTAGCGCTTATTCGTTGTCGATAATTTATCTTGCAGGTGTCAAGTTTGGCGATGGTCAGGCTACAGCATCAGGCCTTCTATTATCCGTTTGCTTCCTCAGTATTTCTCGCGGTAAACCTTTGCAAAAACTATCGAAGTTGAGACCACAGCCTGGTATCTTCAACTTCTATATCATGGGTTCAATTTTAGGCCAATTTGCAATTCATATCCTCACTCTGATCTACATCACGCTGGAAATTTACAAGATTGAACCTCGTGAGCCCCAAGTTGATCTAGAAAAGAAGTTTTCTCCATCGTTGCTAAACACGGGTATCTTTATGATCCAGTTGACTCAACAAGTTTCCACATTTGCAGTGAACTACCAAGGTGAACCTTTCAGGGAAAGTATCAGAAGCAATAAGGGAATGTACTACGGTCTACTTGGTGTTGGTGGACTAGCTCTTGCCGGAGCTACTGAATTCTCACCTGAATTGAATGCCGCCATGAAATTTGTGCCTATGGATGATTTGTTCAAAGCCAAGCTTACAGGAACGCTTTTGGTTGACTTTTTTGGAAGTTGGGCAGTTGAATTGATTTTCAAATATCTATTTATGGATTCCAAAGCCGCTGACATAGCCCAGCGAAGCTAATTCGGCAGAAAATAAAGCAAAACTCCCTTCATGAAGTAATTCATTGACATTGATAAAATCTTTTATAGTTTTCATCACGAATAGATAGCATATCATCCAAACGTCTCAGGACCAGATGGTATTAAATCATTGATACCCTACGCGCTAATTGATTTTTAAGGCAAGACTGCGCCCACGAAGTACATGACTGATCCAGCACTTTGTTGACACCCAAAAGGTATGCCTCAAGCATCCTTTAGAAGCTTATGGAGCTTGACTTGCTTTGAATATCATTTAACCCATTACTTGGGCGCATCTATCATCTCGGTTGAAGCCATGTTCTAAGCCTCTGTTACCGGACTGGAAGGTGTTGGGACACTAGACGTGTTACATACCTCGATTTGCAAGCTGTTCACGCCATATAGCCCATTCTTTCCTTTAACAATGCTCTGTCAAGATCTGTCCATCTGAATACCTTCAAGTCCCCCTCAGCTTCAATCATATGAATGCGGTCAGGCAATATGTTCTGCAGACGTAAGAGAACTTGATGCGTCTCGTTCTCACCAATAGGATTATTACTGTCTGAAAGGCTATCAATAATCAGCGATGTAAGGTGCGTAATAGTGTATGGTTTGTTCTGGGGCAGCGAGAACAGAATGTTGAAAATTTGGTAAGTCTTGACATTCAAAAACTGTTCATGGTGACGTTCTCTTTGAGAAAGCAATGCTGCTGCTCTCCGCTCTTTCTCACGAATCCTTTCAAGCAGAGGAACATCTCCATTCGATGTTTCTTCCTTGAACATAAACTTCTCTTTGGTATTAGAAATGTATCCTCTGGACCTATTTTTCTTTAAGGTTGCCAGCTTTCGACCAGAAGATGGGCCAGTAGCATCGTTGCCATCGGAAGCATTATTATAATTTTCTGAAGTTTCACCGAGACTGTCACTTCCCCGTCTTTTCCTGACACTGAGTATAGGTACATTTAACGGAATATGTTCTGCTTGAGTCGCCTGTAGAAGCCATTCATTGGCCTTCTCTGTATAGTTTAGTTTTCGCGATTTATTCGACAGATGATTCATGATGCCACTAGAGGGAGGTCGTATTGTAATCTCGAAGCTGTTATTGAACTCCAAGGCATAGGCCTCGTCCCAAATACTCATCATTCTGAGAAAGTCGTCCTGTGAGACTTTGCGTTTGAGCATGTTTGATATTTGTGGTAAGAGCGTGTGCAGCTCTGGAGCTGATGTCATTAGCGATCTTGAGATCGAGTAGAGAGACAGAACGGAATCAGTGACGTTGAAAATGTTTTTGCAGAAATCTACTTTTGCAATGAGAGCGTTGATAGAGAACTCTCTTGGGTATAACTTTGATGTTACGTCCGGGAAGTCCCGGATTTGACTGCCTAGCAGAATGTCAAACACAGTTTTGGAACCAAAAACGGTAGTCTGTAATGATGGAAATATCGTAAAATGCATAACGCATGACGTAGGAAACTTGATTTCCTCCGCAGCATGCGTTTTGTTATTGGAAAAAGCCGACAACAAGCTGCCAGTCTGCACCAAAATACAATCCGGTTCTTCGATCACTTTCCATCCGTCATTGACTTTATACTTGATACCCTGGGCCACAGGAAAGACCGAGATGATTCCTGGAGAGCCGTGAAGCCTGTACTCGTCCTCGTAATCGAAGTTCAAGTCTAGGATAGAATTTGAGGTGGATCTGTAGAATCTCGTAAATTTAACACAGCAATTTCTCGCATCGTCCAGTGCAGCAGAAATTGCATTGGCCCCACCCGCTGATTCCAAACAGGCTTTTGCAAAGAAAGTAGAGATTCTGATCAATCTAGAGGTTAGTTTCCCAATATTAGAATTTCGCAAACCTAAACTGTCTGGTCGCCCCACATATTGTTCCACTGAGACACCACCTTCCAAGCTTTCCGCACCGCTAAAACTCCTATCAAATCCTTGCAATGCGTTAGGTTTTTCCTCTTTCAGCACTGTCAACAGCGCTTGCACCGCGTCCATATTTGCGTAGTTTTTCAGTAGAAAAGCGCTGTGATGTCTTAAACAATCCTGAATAATCGGTACCAATTGATCTTCTCTTGTGACAACATTCAGATCAATGATTTGCAGCATCTTGAAGAGTTGTTTAATGATCCTAGAGCGTCTTTAAGAGTCTCGTTATGGGCCTTTTTCTCGAGGTGAAGCTTTTTATAAAAGTTAGGCGATGAGATGAGATGAGATGAAATGAGATGAGATGAGTTCTTATTTCTATAAACACCACTGTTGAACCAAAAGTTCAAAGTAAAGGATAACACAAGAACACACACAGCCTTTTGATCTGATTCAATGGAACAGCCAATTGGAAATGAAGGGGATTCTGAATCACTAGCTAAGTACAGAAAGTACGAAGTTCATGAAGGTATTATATTTTGTATCGAGCTTTCAAGGGCAATGTTCGAAAAACCGGCAGAATTGAACAACATTCAACTTATCGAGATCTTAGAGACGCTTCTGGAGCTTATGTCGCAGGTAATCATAACGCTGCCTGGAACAGGTTTAGGGTGCTTTTTCTACCATTGCAATCATGAAAGTGCTCGAGGAAGTATCTACGAATTTCTGCCTCTGTTGGACGTCAGTGTAAGATCGATGAAGAAACTTAACGATAAGATTGAAGACATCAAAAAAGGAATCACAACGGTGGAAAAAGAGTTCCCGTTTGACGAACGGCGTGTCGCTTCTTTGGAAACCGTTTTCGTGTTGCTCCAAGAACAATTCCTTCAACACATACCAGGCCAAAAAGCCTACAATAACAGAAAGATATTTTTATTCACCGATAACGATAAACCGAAGGAGGCTAGCGATTCCAACGCTCGTCAGCGTCTCCGGAAGGTGATCGACGATCTAGACGATTCTTATATCAACTTCACCACTTTTTTCATAGGAACCGACGACAAACCCTTTGACGAGAAGTTTTATAGTGATGTGCTCAAGTTCGGGTCCAAGAAAAAAGTCTTGGACTCGGGGTACGAGTTTGAAGGTCCTAGCACAGCTCCAATATCTGCCAATTTGATCAAAGCGCGCGCTTTACGGAAAAAGGAGATCAAACGTATTCGCTTCCAATGTCCATTGATTCTCGACGAGGCAAAAGATTTCGTAGTTTCCATCAAGGGCTACACCGTCATATCTCATGAGCGGACAGGGACCAAGTACAGACAGGTTTATGACCATAATGGCATTCGTAAAGAAGTGCGGTCGCGCCGCAAATATTTGAATGCCAACACAGGAGAAGACGTCACTGATTCAACTGCAAAAGTATACAAGTTTGCAGAAATTGACATCGAGCTTTCTAACGATGAGCTTGCTCAAATCAACAAGGATTTCTCGGAACAGGAATCCTTTTTGAAACTGATAGGATTCAAGAGCTCTTCCGAATGCCTATCTTTCTACAACAACATTGCCAGCAGTGTTTTTGTAGTTCCAGATGAATCTAAATACGAGGGCTCGCTCAGAACTCTAGCCTCTCTCCACAGAACTCTTTCGAGAAAACTACGATGCGCCATCGTATGGGGTAAACTCAAACATAATTCTCATCCATCTATTTACGTTTTGAGCCCTTCCACTTCTCGAGACCAAAATGAAGGATTCTATCTCACCAGAATACCATTCGCGGATGAGACAAGGAAATTGCCGACGCTACCAAAGTATGAAGATATTGATAGCGGTAAAAACTACACACAGATGTACAAGATTTCGGACACTTTGATCAGTTACTTTAGCCTCCGCCGTCCGTACAGGCCTTCGGAATTTCGCAACCCAACTCTACACAAACATTTTCGCTTGTTGCATGACCATCTTTTGCAGATTGAGGTCCGTAGAGACTCTGACGATCAGCAACGGTTAGTGGAAGAGGATGATACTCTTCTAAAACTGCAGCAAGTGCGAGACAAAATATTAGAGTCTATGAGCTCATCAGATCCCGAAAAGGCAAGACTGAGCAACTATGTCAAAGCGTGGCATAGCGTTTACAACAAAGAGTACAATATGGAGCTTGAGCCTATAGAGAAATCGAAAAAACCAAGAAAGAAATAGAAATTATGAGAAGCGGGTCTTCAATTTGTAGATGTTTAGGTTGTGGTAAGGGCCACCAGTAACCTGTGTATACAGTCTACATATTTAACTCAATTTCGCACATCATCGACAGATGGTCACTCCCGTATTCTCCTTCGTGTGGCTGTCCGTGATCTGGCATTTCTCTTGAAGAGGGCATTCGTAACAAGCTCCTGATTCTAATGTCGGCATCCTTTTGAAGATTTTCTATGTCATCAGGAACTGTTCTGTCTGAGTAGTCCCACTTTCGTATGACGAATATGTAGTCTAGAAGTCCTCTCCAAGTTTCTGCCCAATTAGATATTTCTGGTTCGTTGAAATCGTTGTCCAATCCTGCGTTTTCCACATGAACATGTTTATACGCAGCAGAGTAGATGGACGTAGCCCTCATATCAATACTATTATGAAGTGACTCCATGTCTTCGACCAATTTTTTCTGTTCATCGTTTGCATGAAATTCAGAGGGCACTGGATGCTCCGGCTGACCGTCACCAAACTTTTCAATATTTCCGCCTTCTTCATCACCACATTCTTCCCCATCGCGAGCTTTTGAAAACGTGTAGGACGTGCTACATTCAATGACAGTTCTTGCACGGCCTTTGTAATCGACGGGCTTCGAGCACATCGAAAGATAAGGTGCATCGAAAGGCTGTGAGTTGAAGTCTCCACAGAAGAAGGGCGTCCACTCGCCCTGCGCTCCATCTGAGTTTTGAAGCAGCTTGACTCGATGCTCAAACTCCTTCATTTTTGCAAGAACTATGTAACATTGACGTGTTCTTTCAAATGTTCCAAATGGATGCCAGAACAGATGAGTAGTACCAACAAGAATGCCGCGCTTGCTGCTGTTAGGAAATTGGTCGAGTACTTTTTGAGTAAAATTCAATGCCAATACCAAACCTACATTTTTGGTCGTGGTTCTCGGACTGATGTGCCCTGTAACCTCCTGGTCGTAATCCACAAGCATCTTGTCCGACATTGTGAAAAGCTCGCGCTTCCAAACTATTGCAATGCCATGATTTTTAGTTCCGTGCCGGTGAAATTGGGAGTCGTAGCCCAGCTTTGAAAACTCATCCTTCCAAAAAGACTGGTATTGAATGTAGTCTACTTCCTGTAGACACTGGACATCGGCATTATAGTACTTGAACTCGTGAAGGAGAACTTGCGAACGTTTGAACCATTTCAGCGCATTTCCACTAGTGGGAAATAGCTTGCGACGGATCAAGGCCTGAGCAAGGCAATTGTATGTCATGAGACGAAACGAAAAGCCAGTGCTTGGTGTACCTTTAGGCACGATTGACAGCATTGGCCTGCGAATAAATCGCAGGTCCGGAGGACAGTCCGGGTCCAGGCCTTTAGCAATCATTGCGTCCCGTTTAGCCTTTTTAGCCTGTTCACGCTGCGCACGTACCTCAGCAATGTGTTCTGCACTGACTTTTGAACCCTTGCCGCCATTTTTCTGAGACTTCCCATGCTTCTTCTTGCCATTGTTATGCTTTCCTTTATCATGTTCGATCTGCGAATTGATAGACTCTGCAAGCTTTTGCTCGTCGACGGCCATGACTTCAAAATCGACACAAGTCAAGAAAACAGAGCACGCTAGCTCGCAAAGACCAATTCGGTGTGAATATCGGCCGTTTCAAGTGTTTGAGATGGACTTCAAGTTGTAAAGCTGGTGCTCAATCGGACATTAAGAAATGTGTTGATAGCTTATAATTTCGTCAATCTCCGAGTCATGTGATAATCAGCTGATAGTCGTGTGATCTATTTTTTCTTCAATTAATTGATCAATCAGTAACTTCTTACTTGAAAAGTGAAAAATCCATATTGTAGAGAACAAGTTAATGCCAACTTTATCAACTTGAAGCCCCGAGTCTCAACTAGCTCAGCCGTTCATTTTCAATTCACGTCTCTCCACGTTCAAGCATCACAAATATTTCATTCAACCCAAATTGACCAGTTAAAATCAAAACCATGGTTTTCTATAAAATAACACTTTCCAGATCGATCATAGGACTTCCTCAAGCCACGAAAAACATCGCCGCAAGCTTGGGATTAGGAAAAACTGGCTCTGTAGTATACCGGAAAGTGAGCCCGTCAATAGCGGGTTCGATCGCCAAGATCAAAGAAGTTGTCAGTGTGGAGGTGACAGAACAAGCACTCACACCAGAGCAGCAACGTGAGCTAAGGAAGTCGAATCCAGGTTTCACAGTGGAAAAGAGGGTTTAGCGCAAACTTCTGCCTGTATATAACGAGCTTTTTAACCAGATAATAAAGAATTTCAAGTGCATTGCATGTGCGTTTTGTGTCTTCTGGGTGTGGGCGTTTCGACCGGTAAAAGTGCTCTAAAGGGATCAACGGAAAGTCATTTCTGGTGGTAAAATCGAGACATTAGCAAACCCTGAAGATTTCTCCTCGCTCTCATTTTCCTCTTCGTCATCGTCCGAGTTGCCCTCCGGAACTTGGCAAAAAGAATCGACAATTTTAAATACATCGCTTCTGTTCATGGCTTTGCCGTCAAAGCTCAAGTCAACACTGTCGTTCGCGTCATTGGGCTCCTGAAACGCCACACGAACCAAGGGGTTTGCTTTGGAGTCTTTTGTGGACGTTTTAACGGTACGGTCCCGCTTGGAGATGCGCTCCTCGCTTGTAAAACGCTCAACAGCACCCGGGAGATCTGCCAGTGCCTGCACTTGGTATTTGGGATCATCCGTGGGGCCCAATGGTTGTTTTTCGTGGTACGCAGGCCGCTGTGTATCTATCAGAGTTTTCATGAAAACGTCGCTTTCCGAACCTGGATGTTTGAAGGGAAGTGTTGCTACCTTGTACACTTGTGTGGGGGCTGTTGCCCCAACAAAGCCCTTAGAACGCGATCCTTCCTCCTGCTCGAACATCTTTGTATACCTAGCCTCCGGATCACCCTCCTGCCTTTGCGCAGACTTGATATCATTTATGGAGTTGACTTCTGTGCATTCTGGACCCTTGGCCGGGCCCTGGCTAGATGATTGAGGGGTTCTTATCGAGGGCCCAGCTCTACCACTAGCGCCATTGTTATTCATTGCCAACGAGCGTCTCAAGGGACTAGTGTTCTTCAAAGTGCGCTTTTCGCCTCTGTTATGACTGCTGTTAGAACCACTGTTGTTATTTCCAATGTGATAGTTCGCATATTGTTGGTTATTCAGCGCGGGCATGGCGTACACAGGCATCAAATGAGGTGCTCCTGGTGCCGGGAAATATACTACATTACTTGCGAAGTTGTTGGGCGACTGGAACTGCGGGGAATGATACATATTCGGCGTTGGGTAATTCATCTCAAGTGATACTTTATTCAAAGGCAAAGTCCGAAATCGCGGTTTTGCGACAACCTGTGAATGAAGGGCAGCTAGACTTTTTGATAGCACTATAAACTGACTGAGAAACCCTGCTTTTGAGTACTCAATGTTTGAAAAGTCTCAAAGGGAAGCTATTTGAGGACTCAGCAACGTTTTGTTCCTGGAGCGAAAACAAACCTAAATTTACCCAAATGACACGAAAAAAAAGCCCTTGTTTGGCTCTTGACAACAGGTCTTATCAATGAACCGCTTCAAATTGCAGGTGCAAGCTTGTGTGTTGAAACTGTGCTTGATGTCAGTGTTTTCATGTTTTAGGATAACGATTCCTCGAGATGTTTAGAATTACCTATTACAAAAATTAATTTAAGTCAGATCCTATCTGTACTCGCAAAACTTCTCGAGTACGGCTTTAACGCTAACCATGAAGTGACAGTATTATGAATAACGATGAATGGTGCCAGCGCTGAGGCCAAGACCATGCGTCTTGATATTTATCAAATGCTATAAGGAAGTATTTACAGAAGTTTTTGAGTGTTGCAATTAGATTCACTGCATTTCCAGTTCCATCGTGCCCTGTAAACAGTCTAGACTTTTGATCTTACAATTGGTCACTGTGTCGCCAATTGCCCATTTCGAATGCGCGTCGGGCCGCAGCTTCAGAGTGCCGCGAGCGGCACTTAGATCAGGAACCATGCAGCGCACATATCCCATTTGTGGAACAGATGTGACCATAACGGATAAGTTGAAATGTGGATCCTCACTTTGTTTGGATTTCAAATATTTGAGAGTCCAGTAAGCAGCACACTGCCGTGCAGCCTTTTTTAAAACAACATCGCGGGACTGAATGTGCCATATCATGCGGTCAACGTCGGTTTGCGTAAACCTCAACGGCTCCCCGTTCAAATGAGCGTGTAGTTGAAGGTGGTTCACGAGATCTGGAAATCTCCTTAACGGAGATGTCATTGTCAGGTATGCAGATGCGCCAATCATATGATGTCTAGCTGCTTTGCCGGTATAGAAGCTGGAGTTTAGAAATGACGACAATTTTGCAATGTCCGTCACAGACGGCAGTCTTTTCGAGTGTGTCATAGTCCGCAGCGAGTTGTAACTTTGCAGTGCGGAATCCTTCAAGGCAAGTTCCTCATAACACCGAAAGACACCTGGTATTTTGTTGTCGCGAAAATACTTTCCTGTAAGTGAGTTTGCCAAAATCATCATCTCTGAGACCATCAGCGTGGAAGCACTCTCTACTTGATCCACGAATGAAATGGTGGGATTTTTGTTTTCTATCCTATTGGTATCGACCTTGACCAAGCCCTTGTTGAAGCCCTCCCCAAAAATGATGGCATCCTCTTCTTCCACTCTTTTTTTCCGCAGCATCTTCGCAACTTTGAGAATCTGAGAAAGCTCTTGCTTTTCGCCCGTAGAATCCCCTTTTTTCTGCAACAAGCGATCGACGCTCTTGTACGTCACCCGCGGAAATTTTGACACTAAACCCTTTTCGATTTTGAAGGTATCTTCCAAAATAGTCAATCGATCCCCCCGACAATCAACGTCCACAGAAACGGTCAGTGTCCTGGATGCCACACCATCTTTGCCAAGATCACCGGTCTTGCTGAAAGTTTTTGGCAGCATAGGGGTCACACGGTCCGGCAGATAGCTCGTAAAGCTTCGTGCAAATGCAATTTTCCAGACTTCGTTGTCTGGACACTCTTGAATGCTACCTGCAAACAAAGGTGTAGGATCAGCAATATGAATATACAGTCCAAACGTCGTCGGGCTTTTCATCTTGATCGAAATGCCATCGTCAATTTCATGCGCGTCTTCCGAGTCAATGCAATAAACATTCATGTCGCCAAAATTGTGCCTCTTTGAGGTATCTTGAACTTGACGGGGTGGAGTCAAATCAAAAATTTTCTGATCAAGAGAGCCAGAAGTAGTTGGTGATTTAACGTCATCATTGAGGAGTAATGGATTAGAATGTGAGTCAGGCTCCAACTTTTGTAATAAGGAATGGCATAAGTCTCGGGTGATGTCTTGGCTTTTAAAGTGCTCGAGTTTGCGGAAAAGTCTCGAAATCATAGTTACGATAGCACCGTTTTTCGGAAAATTTCCAGCGGCGTAGTCTTGTAACAACTGAAGAATTTTGGGATGGTTGTCTTTAGCCGACTTCAGATCATTTGAATTAACGTGGTGAGCAAATCGCGAAATCTCGGCGTAATTGTTCTTCTTCAACTCCTTGAGAACAGCTTCGTAGTAGAGATGACGTGTTCTCAAAGGCAGTACAGTAACACTTATCGGCGTCAGCATCGCTCTATGCAGATGGATTTCTCCCCATAGGTTATGCTCCTGTTGCTGAACCACAGCCCAGTATGTGGCGAGAAAAGTGGCCGCATCGATGTGGCTGGTTTTCTCAGTGTTTTGTGGTTTCCGATGAGAGACGCCATGGTGCGATATTACATCGGCGTTGGTGAGTAGTTCTTCAACGTATTCATTAGTAGGCGAGGAGCGACTTTTTTCTAAGTCTATAAGCGACACTAACTCGCACAGTTTGAACATGGATACCTGCCACGGCCCAGAACTGCGTTGCAGATACCTATGCAAAAGCTCCAGTTTTTTGGTAACCGTTGCCATCCGTGTCCATGCCTCTTTCGTAATCTCAAAAGGCACGTAAGACGTGTAAAGCAGACGTGCTAGCACCGGCAAAATGTAAGTCTTTTTCGGGTCGTCTTTGACTGTGCCCACTCGTGTCTCTTGATATGGACTTTCCTGTCGGATGAGATAATCGACCGTTTTATCGTGGAACGAAGGCATTCTCAAA
The DNA here is from genome assembly GCA_900074735.1 of Lachancea sp. 'fantastica'. Taxonomy (NCBI): domain Eukaryota; kingdom Fungi; phylum Ascomycota; class Saccharomycetes; order Saccharomycetales; family Saccharomycetaceae; genus Lachancea; species Lachancea sp. 'fantastica'. The sequence continues at coordinate 240,702 of LT598472.1, forward strand.
AGCACCATGTTACGCATGCCGAATTTGATGTGGCCATCTACAGTTGCGAAAGCGTAACTCGGGTTTTCTACGTCCGTAGGAACCTCGACGCACATGCACAGCTGTGATGGGTTTGATCGGAGTAGTACCACATCTCCCACGCCGAGGGGTGTTTGCAAAAGCCGTTCAGGAAGAATACGAAACTCGCGTTTTTTCGAATCGAAAAGTTTATCGTCTATGTACCATTCCAGGTTTTTTTGATGCTTAAAAGACAATGATCGAAGGTCCATGTTCAGACAATCTTTAATTCCAGACCAGTTGATTCCATTATGTTTGCACCAGTCTCTCGATGGGACCAAGTAATTATTGTAATACCGCTCCTTGAGACCAGCTTCTATGTCTGAAAGACCTTTTATTTCCAGCCCTGGTTCTACTTGTCCTGCCCTTTCATATATATGCTTTTCAGCCGTTAATGATGCTGGTGTCACGGTTTTAGCATTGTTGACATGGTTCACAGCACGTTGCAGTGTTCTTGCTGCTGTGTAAAACCTTTTGACCATGAAAGATGGGTGTTACTCGGGGCACCTAGAGCGGCGATGAGCTAGTACATTCGCTGCAGTTTATGGTAACTGGTATTAATATGAAATACTGAACAGCTTGAAAAATTAACACACGTGACTCAGAGTTTTAGAATTAAGAAGCCATTAACAGAGTTGTGAAAGTGTCATTGATCCCGGAGTTTCCCAGCTAGCTTCATGTATTTGTAGAGCGGTAGATGGTGTGCGTTTTCTTTGTATGTGAGTCCGCGACTTTGTGAGAAATGTTTGAAGAGTTACTGCGAATATGATAGTATGATATTCGTAGGAAAATAACTTGAAATGTTCTATTTATTTATCTCATAATGGATATATAATCACATTTGGAAACTGTTGCAGACCTCACCACACCAGTCTTGCCGATGAAAATAGGTAGAAAGAGTTTGGATTTTCAAAATCCCGAAATACGATTTAATTCCTTGAAAAAACCAGGTAGACAGAACATTATTCATGCTGGATTTTGTTTTTGGACCTATCTAACGCCTAATTACTTGCTCATCTTACGTTGCTGGTTCCATTCAACTCCTGCTGGCCGATTTCTAAAATCGCACGTGACCCCGTTTATAGCCAACAGCGTCAGTGGCATATTCGTCAAGATTGGTTGTTGCAAACATTTTCCCGACGATTCCGAGTAGTGTAGTACATGATTCGATCCTGTTCCATTGCAAGATCACCTTTGATAAACCCTGACACTCGTTTCTCTTGGATATCTTATGTCCATGTACCCGGACACAAACAATCAGCCAGCAAACCAGCTTGCTTGACAGGAAACCTCAGCCGAAAAAGAAAAAAACAATTGGAAGGAGAATAAGTATCTTTCCTATGCGTCTAGGATGAAGAAGCTTTTCAACTTGCAAAATACAGTCCGTCTCATATGATCAATATATCACTCTATAGCCTCAGGCGTCACAGATGAGAAACATAGAATTGTGTGTCGCAACAAGAAAGCGACAAGCAGAGTTGTGAATCATACTTAAAACCAACGCAGTGCTCACTCTAGAAAGCTGTGTATATTTTTCATGCTCTTTTCAGTACCGTAAGATGTCATTTATACAGACTTGTAGGTGGTGACAGAATAAAGTTACCAAAGAAAATCAAAAAAAGAGACAAAAAAACTCCACAAACCTAATGACCATAACAATAGATATTTTCAAAGCTTGAAATAATAATTCAATGCTTTTTAAACGCCCGAATCGCATGAGTTTTAACTTTAACAATTTCACAACCCATTCTTCTTCACGTGACCACCCTACCACGTGATCTGCTATAACATTTCATATATAAATTGCATATAATATATGTATATATATCACCTGTGAAATATAGTTTCGTTAAAGCTAAGCTGAACTACAGCAATTGATCTCCAAACCACCCTTGAACGTGAACGTAGCACTTCGGTGATTCTATATCCACACAATCTATGTTGAGATGTTTAAGCCTGTTCAGTTTTCCAATAACGTATCAGCAGCAAGCTCTGATTCAGAAGTAGAACCTTTAGAGACACCTCATAAAGAGGGCGATGACGCTGAAAAGCATGTTCGTTTAGACATCGACACTAAGTCTGGAGAGCCTGTTTGCCCCAATGATGATAACTACGAGCTTCCGATCTTCCAGAAACGGCCTCTGAGTGACACGCCTGTTGGTTCTTACTGGAATTCGCCAAATGACTCTGGAGACAATTCGCAGGACACGACTCCCATTTCTTCGCCTCAAAACAGCACGAGCGATCTGCGGGGACTACAGAAGAAGTACGAAGAAGACAATGGGTCCAAAATATCATCAACTCACTCTCAGTTTATCCATCCAAAAGTAAGACCCACCACTATTGACGTGCCGGGACTGACCAAGTCACGCACTTCTCCAGACGGCACTATCTCCAGCAAAGACCCGGGCTCCAAGCTCGTCATCGTGATGGTGGGACTGCCTGCCACGGGCAAATCCTTCATCACCAACAAACTGTCGCGCTTTCTAAACTACTCGATGTATTACTGTAAAGTTTTCAACGTGGGAAACACCCGGCGCCAGTTTGCCAAAGATCACAATTTGCAAGACCAAGATTCCAATTTTTTTGATCCGTCCAACCCAGAAAGTAAAGCGCTGCGGGAAAAATGGGCAATAGATACTTTAAACCAGCTTTTGGACTATCTTCTCGATGGACCAGGCTCTGTGGGAATTTTCGATGCCACCAACTCCACGAAAAGTCGGCGCAAAAAGGTTTTGGACAAAATTCATTCCCGCAACAACCAGATCAAAGTTCTGTTCCTTGAGAGCGTATGTTCTGACAAGGCAACGGTTGAAAAGAATATAAAGCTCAAACTGTTTGGCCCGGACTACAAGGGCAAAGACCCAGAGGCTTCTCTTCACGATTTTAAAGAAAGACTCTCGAATTACATGCAGGCCTACGAGCAGGTTGAAGATGATGAAAACCTGCAATACATCAAGATGATCGATGTAGGTAAAAAAGTCATCTCTTACAACATTCAAGGGTTTTTGGCCTCTCAAACCGTATACTACCTTTTGAATTTCAATCTGGCGGAGAGACAAATCTGGATTACAAGAAATGGTGAAAGTGAGTATAATGTTCAAGGCAAAATAGGCGGTGATTCAGACCTGACACCTCGTGGGAAACGGTACGCTAAAGCTCTTGCTCACTTCATTGATGAACAACGCGCCATTTTCACTGAGAATGAAATGCAGTCGTACCTTGAGGATCACGGTGATACGAAGAACTTCAGTGCTACAGAATTTTTTGTTTGGACATCAATGCTGAGACGGGCAATAGAATCTGGCGACTACTTCAATGAAGATGACTATCCAAACAAGCAAATGCGAATGCTGGACGAACTCAGTGCTGGGGATTGTGAGGGATTGACCTATGCCTCTATACAGGCAAAACACCCTGATGAATTTGAGGAGAGACTTAATGACAAACTAAGGTACAGGTACCCAGGAATAGGTGGTGAATCATACATGGACGTGATCAATCGTCTGAGACCTGTTATCACGGAAATTGAGAGAATAAAGGAAAATGTCCTGATCATCACACATCGTGTTGTTGCGCGTGTTCTTCTGGGTTATTTTCTCAATTTGAACCGAGACATCATTGCTAACCTTGATATCCCTTTACATTGCGTCTACTGCTTGGAGCCCAAGCCATATGGCGTTACATGGTCTTTGTATGAGTACGACGAAGCTAAAGACAGCTTTTTCAAAGTTCCTCAAAATGAGCTCAACACGATGAAGGTGAAGGAGATTGGACTGGTTCATTCTGAAAGAAGATACTCGATCGTTCCTACAGCACCTCCCAGCGTGGCTAATACGAAAGGTGAATTTATGGCAAGTAACGCAAATGCAGTCAACTTAACAAAAAACTCTACGCTAAAACCTGGCAACGCGTCTCAGCGTTTTCCGGCAACCGGCGGGGGTACATCCATTGCGAGACCTACATTAAGACCTCAGACGTCACACCATCCTAGCTCCAGCAGGTTAGCTAGAGGACTGGAAAACTGGAGCGAAGGTGAAAATCGATCTATCTCGACACCACCACCTGCTGGAGGTGCACGTCAAAACATCGAAATTAATAAACTTAACGAAAAGCTGGCCCGACTAGGAATCACAGAACCTCAAAAGAACGTCGCGTCTAGACCTGCGCAAATGAGCAGAAGTCAGAGCGAATTTTAAACCACTATGAAGACGCAGACTTAGCAGTCGTCGATGACTTGGTGGCGGACTACTCTTATTTATTGACTGTATTCTGCGCGTTTGTATAGTCTTCTATCTTTAATGACATGGAACGAAATTGACTACTGAACAGTGCCATATATGACACCAAAAGCATCTACCCACTGACCAACTCTTCCAAAAACCCCCAGAACCTCTTGACCACTTGGTATTAAAATCTGATGGCCACTTCCTCCATTGGCGTTTCCCAAAATTTTCCCAGAGCGACGCTTATTGGTGATTATGCCAACCCCATCCACCCAACAGCCAGATTTGATGTCAAAGCCGCGAAGATACTCGTCACTCTCGAATGAAATATCAGTATAGGAGTTTGTTTCGTGTCCAAATAGAACACTTTCACCGTCCCTACCTTGAATTTGAACATTTTTCATGGCGGTCGTAATTCTATCCATGTAGGATCTAGGCGGTAATGGGGGCTTTTTGGCGTCAAGGTTTTGCCTGTTTAAATAGAATCTAATTCCATCGAGCGCTGCGCCGTGGTACACTCTCACACAGCCCACTTTCGTGCCATCAAATGCAAGGATACCAACATCTTCTCCCCTTTCAGCTGAACCGTAAAGAATTGATTTCATGCCTGTAACATTGGAAGAGAAGCCATACTTGCCCATGGATATTTGTGGCATTTGTAGAAACTTAGGAAACATTTCCCATTCAGCCTCGGGAGAGTTGAGAGCGCAAACCTTTAGCTTGAACTTATCGCGGTACTCAGCGACATGCTCAGGTGGAATGCGGGATCTTAAATCATCGAGAGATAAAAGAATCTCTTTTTGTGGGCCCATACCGCCCATGGATTGTGGAAGATATTCAATGAAAGCGCGCGCCAGATCCCCGCATATGATTTGAATGCAGAAAATGCCAGTTTCAGATCTAAGTAAACAGCACTGATTGGGAAGCACGTAAACTGAAGGAGAGGGTACACTGTAACCACCGATGAGAGAAGGTCGCATCATCGAGCCATCGGCATAGTCTTGTGGGGTGGTAAAGGAGGGATGATTCAAGAACTTCAGTACATCTATTCTATGCCATCCGCATTCCTCTCTGGGGTATATTGGGGGTTGAGCACCATTTGAATTTGTTCTTGTTGAATAGGCCTCTTTAGAAAGGAAAGAGCGATTGAGTCGCACGTAGTCACGAAGCATCACGCCACTTTCTTGATGTGGACTTCCCAAAAGATGGCCTATTTCGTGCATGAAAGCGCCCAGCGTTAAAGTATAACACTCCCAATGAGACCCACATTCCTTCGAATCATTGGCTACCTCGGATTCGGAGCAGCGAGTCTCATCTAGGAAGTATGGAATTACGCTGTCCATGTAAGGTGACCAAGAGTAAAGACCATGCGATCCGAATATGGCCAGTTTGATACGGTCATCACCACCACCGAGCGCTGCGTGGGCTGTGATTAGCTTCAGCTTGGGATCCCAATGCGTATCGAGCAACATAACCGCAGCTTGCACTGGATTTCCATCGTGAGCCGTAAAGGGACCCCCGTATTTACGCAGAGCTTCCATAGCAATCCCAAACAGGCCACCAGCATCTGAAGCATTGGGATTTTGTTGAGCCAAATTGGGGTCGCGCAGTTCTTTGAGGGTTTTGTCTGAGCGCACAATATGGATTTTAACCCTGTTGCGCATGCGAGGTTTCTGGAATGAAGTATCGAGCGCAAATTCCTCGACCACACCAAAAGTTCTGGGTCCAAATCCGTTGCGAAGCATTTGTTCGGCCGTAAATGCCTGCATCAATCTTGTGCCAACTCTTAGTTTACGACAGGCAAGGTCCAAGTTGTTTCCGCCTTCTTTGTCCCGCTGTGAGCGAGGCGAATCGAACACCAGCGGAGAATCTTTGGCTACCATAATGCACATATGAACGGGCAGATTTTGAGATAAAGGTGTGTAGCGCAATGTGATTGTTTTGCGTTCGTTCTGGTCACTAATGAAAGTGAGTTTATTCTCCCCCGGATTCAACATAATCACACATTTGAAAACAGAGGAGTTGACAGGAAAGCGCAGCGTGGGAAACTCGAGGTTATGCACCTCCACAACGGATGTTTCTGGTTTGCTAACCTTCCCATGGATAATGCTACAAGGTGAAAACGTCTCACTACCGTCGACGGCATTGTAGAGTGAAATCTCACCCATTTTTGATCGCTTTTTTTTCCTAGTTTCGGGAGTTCAAAGCAAGATAAGCAATTGAGCTGCACTAATTTAAAAGCAGGATCGGAATGAGTGCTACCGCTTGTATTCCTTCTCACAGATTTGACTGCATGGTGCAGTATGTTCATTCGACTCGAGATATATACTATATATTATATATAATAAAGTCCGGGTCACGTGACATCCCGATATTCTCATTTTCCGTAGCTGAAACTATCAATCGAAAGGTAAGCTAAACATAAGGAAGATTTGATTACCATTGAGAGTCATACTTTTATGGTATGGCCTTCAAATTGAACGATTCGTCTTTATTCTTTTCCTTTCAAAGTTTGTATTCATCTTCATCGCTTTATCATATACATATGTATTATCAACTCATTGAGCATTCTTCAATTTAAAATGATATTTGGGTGAAAAACTCCGCGCCATCTACTTGCTTTTCTAGTCATACCTCTAGTCAAAAGTCCATTCATTTCTCTAGTTTATTATCTAGTCCCTTCTCTAGTCACTCTTCCACCCGTCTCTCTCGTCGTGTCTCTAGCCATTCCTCTTGTCGCCAAAAACATACTGCCTACTTAATCTCGAAAAAAAGACAGGTGGCAAACCTAAGCTTTTTAAATATCAACCGTAAACACCAACAACACAGATCACTGCGTCAAAACAACCACATTTCACGCGTTCGAGATGTCTCACAAGAAGCGTGTGTATCCGCAACAGCAGCAGAACTATGTCCAGGGCGTCGGAGCGGCCAATTCGCCTATTTTGGGCCAAAACTTTGCATCGCAAGTGGAAACACCCGTAACGCATCAACAAGCTCAATTCTTGACGCCAGCACAGCAACAATTGCAACAACAGCTGCACCAGCAAGTGGACCAGGCTTCCCAGGCAATGGGGGGCATGCAACTTCACAATGTGCCGGTTTTGGACCCTAATTTGGCGCAAACCGCGGGAATTGGTGCAGGACAACAAGTCATGGATCCTCAATATTCCAACGTGGCTGGTGGGACAATGTATGGCCCACAAGCTGGTACGGGTTATGGACAGCAGCAGCAGCAGCAGCCGGTCTCCGTGGGCAGGCCCATGAACCAGCTGTACCCAATTGATCTGTTGACGGAGTTGCCTCCTCCAGTCTCGGATCTGGATCTGCCTCCTCCACCGCTCATGGTGCCACCTGAGAAATTCGTGGTTCCTGTGGAAACCGCAAATTCTTCACCAGACTTTGTGCGCTCCACGTTGAACTCGGTGCCCAAATCTAACTCGTTGCTGAAAAAAAGTAAATTGCCATTCGGTTTGGTGATCAGACCCTATTTGACGCTTCAGGACTCAGACAGCTCTATCCCCCTCAACACGGATGGGCTAGTGGTCAGGTGTCGTCGTTGCCGCTCCTACATCAATCCATTTGTTACATTTGTCGACGGTGGCCGCAGATGGAGATGTAACTTCTGTAACCTTGCCAACGACGTTCCAATGGCTTTTGACGCCTCTCAACAAGGCTTGCCCGTCAACAGATACGAAAGAAACGAAATGCAACACGCGGTCGTGGAGTACTTGGCACCAAAAGAATACGCCGCCAGACAGCCTCCACCTTCTTCTTACGCGTTTGTTCTGGACGTGTCGCAAAGCGCAATCAAAAATGGTTTGCTAGCCACTGCCGCCAGGACTTTGCTTGAGACTCTGGACTCCATACCAAATCATGACCAAAGAACCAGAATCACAATCTTGGCCGTTGACAGTGCCATCCACTACTTCGCCATTCCTCTCGACGAAGATGGCGATCAGGTAAAGATGATGGATGTGGTTGATTTGGATGAGCCTTTCCTGCCAATGCCAAGCTCAATGTACGTTTCATTACAAGACTGCAGATCCAATATCGAAAAGCTATTGAATCAATTACCAGAAATATTCCAGTACAACATCATGTCCAAGTTAGCCTTAGGACCCGCTTTGAAAGCAGCCTTCAACCTTATCAAGGCTGTCGGTGGGAAAATTATTGTCGTTGCATCAACCATTCCTAACCTTGGTGTAGGTAAGCTACAAAAGAGAAGCGAAGCGGGTGTGGCCAACACTCCCAAGGAAGCTTCCCAGTTGTTAAGCTGTCAAGATGCGTTTTACAAGAATTTCACGATCGATTGCAACAAAAATCAAATCACTATCGATATGTTTTTGGCTACAGAAGATTACATTGACGTTGCGTCTTTGTCTAACCTCGCTCGATTCACTGCAGGGCAAACTCACTTCTACCCCGGTTGGTCTGCTTCTAAACTGACGGACGTTACGAAATTCACCAAGGAATTCTCTAAGCATCTCAGCATGGATCTGTCAATGGAAGCTGTCATGAGAGCGCGTGGTTCCTCTGGACTTAGAATGACAAGATTCTATGGTCACTTTTTCAATAGATCTTCTGACCTTTGCGCTTTCCCCACTTTCCCAAGAGATCAATCCTACGTTTTTGAAATCAGTATAGATGAACAACTGGTACGTGATTACGCATATTTGCAGATTGCGGTTCTATTGTCTTTGAACACAGGGCAGAGGAGAATTAGAGTTATAACTCTCGCAATTCCAACCACTGACTCTTTGGCTGAAACGTATGCTTCTGCGGATCAATTGGCCATGACAGCCTTCTTCTCTCAAAAGGCAATTGAAAAGGCGTATTCTAATTTGGAAGAAGCTCGTGAATACTTGAACCGTTCAGTGCAGGAAATTTTGGGCACTTACAAAAAGGAAATTGTAGTGTCGAACACTGCAGGAGGTGCTCCATTGAGACTGAGTGCGAATCTGAGAATGTTCCCTCTTTTGATGCATTCCTTGACCAAACACATGGCATTCCGCTCTGGTCTGGTTCCAAGCGACCACCGTGCTGCATCTCTCAACTTTCTGGAGTCTAGCCCCCTTCCCTACCTCATCAAGAACATATATGCCAAGGTCTACTCTTTGCATGACATGCCTGATGAGGCTGGTCTCCCCAGCGAGTACGGAGAGATTGTGCTGCCAGAACGCATCAACGCGACATCGTCGCTACTCGAGCGTTACGGTTTGTACCTCATTGATAACAGCACAGAGCTCTTCCTGTGGGTCGGCGGCGATGCCGTTAACGAACTCACAATGGATGTTTTCGGTACTCCGGACATCTTAGAAATACCTATCGGTAAGCAAGAGCTACCAGTCTTGGAGAACTCGGAGTTCAACAGCAGAGTAAGAAACATTATTTCCAAACTAAGAGAGCATGACGATGTCATCACTTACCAGCCCTTATACATTGTTCGTGGTGCGTCGCTAAGTGAACCTGTCAATCACCCTTCGGCCAGAGAAGTCGCCACTCTAAGACTATGGGCCACTAGCACGTTGGTTGAAGACAAGATCTTAAATAGCCAGTCTTACCGCGAATTTTTGCAGAACATGAAGACAAGAATCAGCAAATAAGATACCAATCAATAGCATCTTAATTGAGCTTTACAAAGAGAACACGGCTACGCCTCATGCCACCGGTCTACTATTAATTGTAAGTTGATCGCCAGCAGAAACTGACAATAAGTCACCATTGTAAATATATGTATGTTTGGATGCCGGTGAGCCCTGTCCAGTTCACAAGAAACCCAGCTCACAAAAGTTCAATCGTGGCTAGAATATACAACTCACTCACTGGTGTGTACAGATCAGATCGACGTACAGCTCTGTAGTTGTTGAGCGACATTATTTGGCGGTGTTTGGCTGTCATCTACTCAATATTCTAGTGGGTAATTAATTTATCTTGCAGTTTATAAAATGAAATCTACCTCATCGCACTCACCATTCCATGAACAACGCTCGACACAATCCAGCGATGGACACCACTCAAGTGTATGAATTCAATTTTACTGCCTATAACATCGAAGCTTTTTTAAAATACTAACTCGCTCCTTTTTCAGCGTCGCCAGAAGTGAATTATACAACGAAGATAATGATTCGGCTCCATCATCTACAGAGTTGGATGAAGATATGATTCCCAAGTTTGAATTTGTAACTGTGAATCAAACTGGTGAAGTGAATGGAAAAGAAGCTGGTGATGGTCCTGCAAATGAGGAGGAAGAATTTGACTTTCCGCTTTTCTCTTTCGGCGGAAGTATTGATGTTTCCAATGCAGACAGTCTGCCCAATAATGAAGCAGAAGAACAAGAACAAGGACAATCAAGAGGAAGGAATACCAGGCGACTTATCAAAGTTTCACTCAGGGAAGAATCTCCAGATTTTGTTAAGCAAGAACGGCCCCGCAGTTACTATTTTGCAGATTATTCACAAGATGATATCAAAAAATTCGAGAGCAGTGCCATAAACTATCAAGTAGCGGTGAGAGAACACACTCTGTTGGCTACTGTTTCAGCGATAGGCCGTGGACGACATTCTTTGAACCTGGATGAGCACAACAAAAGAATAGAATCTGACCGTTTACGGGAACTAAAAATAAGGCGAAGACGACCTGGGAAGAAGCAACGGGAGGCCAGAAAACAAGGTGCTGAAAGAGTTAAACAGAGGCTTGAAAACGCCAAAGAGATCAAAAAACTTGTGAAGAAAAAATTCCACAAACGTGGTGGTAAAAAGAACCAAAAAACTTCTGACGTAGTTGCCAAGCAGCAGCCGCGTTTCCGAACTGAGTAAATGAGTGTTGTGTCGCATTCGGTGAGCATGTTGGACACGTTGGTCTATTTTGAACCTTTTATATTTAGTATAGAAACTGAATCAAGCATGCTCTCGAGCCCGTGATTGGCCGCTGCTGGATCAGAGCTTAGCGTTCGTTGCATACTTTGGACAATACTAGAGGAGTGGGCCGCCAGGGACTTGCCTACAGGACCGCCACGGGTATACGAAGTCTCGAAATCTCTCTTGAATGCCTTGGACACGCGACTCCAAAACATATCCAGTAAGGAGTCGTACTTCTTGTGTGAAATATACTCACTCAGCAAACTGAGGGTTCCAGTACTTGTGGTGCTGAGGGTATTTTGTAAAAGCAGCACATTTTGAGCGTCTTGTAATGCATTTTCCAGTGCTGTTGCAAAATTTCTGATAGACGTTATTGTCTTGGATAGCCCTTGGCTACTTGAATTGATCCTGGATAGTACAACCTTGTCTATGGTGCTGACAAAATCTTTCGGCGACAGTTTATGAAGTGCAAGTAATAGAGGTTGAGCACTCTCAAACTTTGAGTGAGCGGATTTACTTGTTTCACCAGAGTAATTTGAGGCCAGTAAGTCGCCCATGAGTTTGAGCGTCTCACGACGACTTGGCGTGAGCGTTTCTGATTCATGTTTCTTGACAAGTCTCAAAGCTCTCAAGTTCGGATTGGAGGCTAAGGTGGTTTGGAGTTGAGAATGAGTAGAAGCCAGAGCCAATAAAGTTTGTTCTGGAGATGCTTGATCTTCTTTTGAATTTGGTGACGTGAGGCCTATAACCTGCCTGAGCAGATGTAGAAAAATCAGCACGTCTCTCAAAACGCTCGAAGTTTGATGTATTTTGCTCAATGCTGATTGCAATTGCAGTGCTTCCTCATGGGGCTCCAAAACGTCTTTTTCGAGCCTGCTATAAGACATCTTTAGGTACTCTATACTGGGACCTAGTGAGTCCTGAGTCTTGGCACGAGCTTTAGCACGATCATCCAGACTATCAATCAAATGCACTGGATTGGTACGTATCACTTCCTCGCTTCTCCTGTCAACTTCATTGAGTGCATATCGCACTTTTTTTATCGATGTCAGTAGATCGAGTTCATTAGAATCGATATCAGTGTGTGTGCTCTTCAGCAAGCCTGTGCAAGCCTTGATTGCACTGAAATCAGGTTCCAAATACTGTTCGAAGTCTTCCAGATGCTTGCCAGTAGTCATGAAGAGTCAATTGCTTGTAAAGTTGGTCGATTCTGTTAATGTTTAAGTACTGTTCTGAGTGAGTTCAATTTTATAAATGTTAATACTTGATAAACCAACTTCACCAAACTTTTTGACCAGAAAAGTCAAGTTTCCAGGATCTTGTTCATACTTAAAACTACTATTAACAATGCTCGAAAAGCTGTTTGGATTATTCCAATTGCTGGCGTCCTTTTGAACTAAGTAACTGTATAAAAAGTGCAGAATTGTTGTTGATGCGAACTTTCAAGCTTCAGCTTCGGCGTCACGAATCGAAACAATGGACCTCTTGAGCCCAGCTTGTACCTTGAATGTTTGCCACGCGAGATTCAGTGAACTATCGGTTATTCTTTTCTGGATATAGTTTTGAAATTCGATAACACTGCCTCCAACACCAAAATAGATGTCTTTCGCAGCAACCAAAGCTGTTGCCTTGCGTTGCTGTGACTGGGAATCATTCAGCAGCTGTAAAATGAGATCGGAAACTACAGGAAGCATGTCTGGTTGGTATATCGTCTCAGAGGACAGAACCAGGAGCTCAGACGATGAATCCTGTAGAGTAGTAGACACCAAGTTGTGGAAATCACGGCCCCATGTTCCTGAAAGGAGTCTTAGGACAATACCACGAGCAAAAATGTCTTGTTGAAACTTATGAATCAGCGATTGCGTGAACAAGAGTTCGTTCTCCATCACTGGGATAGAGGCATTGTCTCCTTGTTGTAGCTCCATTAGCTCCTGTGGGTTCAAAGTCTGCATCGCCCATGTTATAATAAGGTTGGGCAGAGATACAAGTCGTAGCACAGATTCGTTATAGTCCGCCAGAATAAAGGAAACGTCGCATCTTTGAGTGTTTTCAGACAGGAGCTGGCCAAAAAGATATTCAGACGGCAGCGATGTACCGCATCCCAGTTCCAAGATGGTAGAATGAAGAGTTCCCCGATGCGCAGAGGTTGAAAGTGCTTCTACCAAATCAATAGAGCATTCCCACGACTTCAAACCTCCTTCGTAAACGTTTTTCCTTAGATCCTCATTCGTCTCGCCAATCAGAATCTCCAGCTCTATTTGTTCCTCTGTGTTTTCGTTCTCCTCCGACTCAGTCATCAACTGATGTTTAACATCAAAAAGCTCTCTGCGATACAATGGAATGGAACATTGCGGTGTGAGTATCTTTTCGAAAGAGACTCTGACGTCTACTAGACTCTGTAAAATACTTTCAATGGACTCCCATTTCGGTTGTTTTAGACTTGAAGATTTCAAATGTGGCAGGTCTAAAGCATTGATTGGCGGAGCTTCTGTTTTCCCAATAGCATCAGAGTCAACGATATCGTCGCGATGTTGATCATTAAGTTCATCATCGCTAAGATCCTGACTGGAAAATCCAAACTGGAATGACATCTTGAGCTCTGGTGAAAGGCTTTATTTTGATCTCTTTGTTTAAGAAGTAGTAAATGATGATGAGATGCGATGAGCTGCTCAGTATCTTGCAAAAATATCAAAATAAAGGAAAAAACATTACAACGCTAGAAAGAACTTAGAAACGTTAGAAATCGCATATTGTGAGGAGCTCTCTGTTTCCAGCACAGCTTTTACTTCTATAACAGTCCTGGTTTCCTTGATAACTGTTTGTTGTCGGACTTAAATAAAATTATAGATGACATTCGAACTAGATGAACGGAATTCATGAGTAAAATAAGAGTCGTTATTTTTGTATGGACCTTTTTGTTCCGATCAAGACCATCCCATAAATATTGAAATGAATATGCGCGTCAGAACTTCACGGAAAGCCTGAAGTCGATGAGGGTTTAAGAGTTGAAAGTGGCATGCTTATTTGGATTGAACCTGGGAGTAACCACCCCATGGGTTGGCGTTTTTGGACTTGAGGTACTCGTCGGACTTCAATTGCCATTCTTTGGTCATGGTTTTTGGCTCCTCACCACCAAACTGTCTGATGAGAGCGAAGAGAGCAACCGAGCCCACTAGACCAAACACAACACCCTTGGCAATGTAAGCACCATCGCCCTTGGCGTGCACGGGCCTTCTTGGTCCCCATTCACCGTATGATATGTACCAGACGGCCTGCTTCTCGGTCTCAGTCAGTTGGGACCAAGGTAGTTTTTGACGTTCGGTTAGTTTGGTGACCAGCTCTTGTTGCTCGACGGCTGGAAGGTCTTCCCAACGGCTATGTAGGTCCACAATGGCGGCCTTGGAAATGGCCTGAGTTTGTGCGAATCTCGAAGGCACAACGCGCGCCACTCTGCTGAAGGAAGAACGCAACACTGTTGGAAGTTAGTAATTGGTCATGTCTCACATCGAGAGCGAAGGTGTTGATCACAGAGCGTAAAATAGAGCAACGAAGGCATTGAAATCCCGAATTAAAGAGCACATATGCAATGTGCACAATTGAAAAACCCTGGAAAAATAGTCCAAAAAGTGCCTTTTTGAAGAGATCGTTTCGCATTTCAAAAAAGAGATGCATTCGACAGCATCTTCCACATCGATTCAATCTCTCCGCATTGTTTATCTCATTCGAAGTTTGATCGTGTACTTTATAATTTTCATTTCTTAAAAGTGCTCTCCATCGCTTCTAACTTGCTCAAATTTCAACCTTTTTGCCCCGCTCAAATTGTAAAGCCCACAAACATACTTGTATCACTATTAGTATGGATCGATGAAAGGCTAGTTCGCTCAAGAACTTCTTTTCTTCAATTGGATGTTATAGCCAAGAACCTAGTCAAAGTCAAAGAAATTGTAGATTCTAGTTATAATCGATAAATCCAAAAATTTTTAATATCGGATTCTGACTTTGGAATTAGAGCCAATCAAATGGCAGGAAAAACAGGCAAAGGTCGTCACGTGAAATGCACGCATCGTTCACGTGATTTGTTTTTATGGATTCTTTTTGTAGTCTGGATTAACCCATTGGTTCGTATTCGTAGAAAGCTGTTCTTCGAAGAGTCGGACAATCACCACGATGGCAGGTTACCCTTGAGAAGACTAGTTATTGCAGGACGACTGCGAAGTTTGACCGGAATACCACTGTCAAAACGTAAGAAACACGACTTCGTAGTTAGTGACGTTGAGAAAGTTGAAGTTGAATTTGAACGGTGGACATGCGGGTCTTGAGATCGGGCCGGGATAGTAGCAGGTGGTGGTGGTGGTGGTGGTGTTTGAGTAGCATTTGTATCGACAAATAAACTTATTTCGATCATTTGCTCTTCCAGGTTTGTAAATCGAACAGATAGAGCATGGTCACGTGGAATCTCGATCTCATTCCAAGGCACCCATCGGAGAGGTAATGCCACGAAGAAGTCGAGTTCCTGGGAGTCAAGATCTGCGCGACTCTTGAATGGTAGCTCGTCGATCTCCAGCTGAACTTGACGGGCCAAGCCGGTTGGGTGACGACCACCTCGCAAAAAGATAAATTTGTAGATATTCCAGATTTGCGTCTTATGGGTGTGCGACACCCGCGGTCCATCTTGGTGATGCGACAAAAACGTCACATCTTTCAAAAGCACACACATCTGCAGATCCAACACATGTTTTTGCCCATTCAATACGACGTAGTATAAGGGAAGGAAACTTTCGAAATCGTCGCCAGACCGGAAGTCTATTAATCGCAAACCTAGAGGATAGTGTTTGCGAATCTGACGTCTACGATTGAGTTCTGCACTGGCACGCTGCAGCTCTTCCTCCCGTGCCATCCTTTCCTTTTCTTCGTTTTTTCTTTGCAATTCCTGGGCATTTTGACGCTCGCGCTCCTCAGCGCGCATTTTTTCATCATGAGCGAGCTTCGCCAAAAGCTCTTGTTCTTTCCGCTTCTTGTTCAGCAGTCTCTTCTGTCTGTATTCTTCTTCGGCCTTCAAACGTAGTTCTTTCTCCTCCGCGGTCTCTGCAGGTTTGGGAGTAGCAGAGCTCATAGGTGTGGCATTTTGGCTCCTTGGTGCCTCCTGCTCTAAATCAACAGCATTTGGACTGCACGAGCCCTTTAACTTGGCTTTTTTGTTAGCGACGGAACCTGTGTAGTCGGGCACAGAGAACTCTGGTGGCACCTCAGTTGTCGCATTTGTGGACAATCCTTCCTTGTCCGTGAAGTTTCGAGAGTTATCTTCCTGCTGGACGGTGCTTGACCGTTTGCGCGTGGCAGAGACTTTCTGTGGTATATCGCTCATCTTGCGTGGAGCATTCAAGGCGGCAGATTTCCCATTGCTTTCTGTTTTCGTGTCCAACTTCGGATTATGATCCTTGGTCTCATTTTCCTCGTCAGACCAAAATTCGCCAGTAGAGATGCCAGCATCTCCTTCGCCGCGCGTTTCTAACGCCTTTCGAATCAATTCCACTTCTTGCTTGCTTTTGAGTCCCAATTCACTACGTTTTGCATAAGATAATACCGATCTTCCCTGCTTATCTTGCATACGCGGATCGGCACCTGCTTCCAACAAAAGTTTCACGGTCCCTAAATGACCGCGACCTAGCGCGACCATCAATGGCGTTTGTTCCTCACGAGTTGTCGTGTTAACCTGTGCTCCAAAAGCCAAAAAAAGACTGGTAATATCTTCATGCCCATATTTGACAGCCTCAAAAAAGGATTTAACATCAACACGACCACCATTCTCGAGATAGGCACCCACGTATGGTAGTCTTCCCTCCTTCGAGGCCCTCAAGAGCTTCTCTCGTCCCACTTTGAAAGAAATATCGGTCCAATAGAATTCGTCCTCCATCCTTATGTTTGAAGACGACCTTTCGCTATCGGAATGTCTATTATTCGAAGATGATCGTACTCGTCTCTCGCCAGCTCCAACAAATCTTTCAATACCACTTTTTAAAGCACGCTTCAGACCTTCGATGATATGAAGATCTTCATTTTCCAAGTCAGAGTCTTCTTCGATCGACTCAATGGCGGTGAGACCCTTGCCATTAGCGATTGTGGGATCCGCATTGTACTTGAGAAGTAATTTTACCACGTCCAGATGACCATTCGCAGCTGCGTCTATCAAAGGCGTATCTTTGATGGGCTCGAATGACTGGATGTTGACGTCCGCTCCGCTTTCAAGTAGTAACTTCACAATATCGTAGTGCCCATTCAAAGCAGCTTCATGCAAAGAAGAGTTCCCTGCATTATCCTGGTCATCAACATTAAAACCTTCTTGTATGAGCTTTTTGGCAACTTCAAATTTACCCTTGTCGCATGCAATCTGTAATTTGGTTCGGCCGCCAGCGTCTCTGTGAACCGTACTCCTTTTAGCTTTCGCTTGTTTCTTTAGGCCCACAAAAACCCCCCTACGCGTTGGGGATACCTGTGAACCTTTAAAAATACCTCCTGGCGACGATTTTAGCGATTGATGTGATAATTTTTCTGGTGGAGAATCCGCGTGTAATATGCTGCTTGAAAGTGGTATTTGATTCAGGTTATCCAGGTCTGATAACTCTGACTCATCGCTAATATCGGAATGCAAACGTGGTGCCTTGCTAGAAGGCGATGATCGCAGTTCATCTCCACGTACAAGTCGACCTAATCGCGGTCTGGGCGGAGATGCCGGCTCAGTAGGGGCATCACTTTCTACTTCGCTAAGTTCACTTTCGTCGTTGTCATTTTCAAGCTCGCTGGAATCTTTCATATCGTCATTGCGTAGCAATTCCACGAGTTTTGTCTTCGTCAGCTTATTTTTGTTTTGTGTTCCTGCGTTAAGTTGATGCTCCTCGGTTTTTACTTTTTCAGCAGGCTGTTTCGGGAGCTGGTCTTCGCTAGAGCTCTTGGCAACATCTGTACTGGTGGTTTTTGATGGCTCCTGTCTCTTTTCAGCCGGCGGTGGAAGGGTCTCATTACTTGGTATAGTTCTTTCCTCCTCCAATTTGTGTGTGACATCAATCTGAGATTTTTTGCCTACTTGAATAGACCCATAATCCTCCTTTTGTTCTTCACGATCTGTTGATTCAATTGTACCACCAGATGGCCTTTCCAGATTCACCTCTGAGATAGGTTTGATTTCTCTTGTCTTTGCGTCCGCGTCATTCGTGGCATTACTCGCTGATCTGTCAACTTGAGCAGGCGCGACCCCCAGTTTGTCCTTTTGGTCGGATTCAGTTCCCAGTGGCAATCGGGATGCGTCTGAGCTCTGACCTCCTTGTTTATTGTCGCTTTCTTGTTTCCTGTTGTTTTCTTCCAGCTCCCGTTTTCGCTTCTGGATGTTGGACAAATAGTTACTCAAAGACCGTTTTTTAACTATCGGTGCGTTCTCTGAGTTATCTGAACGCTCTGGGCCATTATTCATTGCTCCTCAGAGTGGTATATGATGTTGTTTAGCCGTTGTCCTTTGAGGATACCGCTGGTGATCTTCGATGAGTTCCATAATTCGATTAGTGCAAAATGACCTATATTTTAAAGATCACGATCTAGTTCGATTTTAACGTTTGTAAGACCGTACTACTGGTAAGGGAGTGCACACCCTGGGCTAAATGTCTTCGAATTTGTTTAGAGTTACAAGAGAGTTAAATGTTCATCGTAAAACCTTTTTTACTTGAAGCTTCGCAATGAGCGTAATTAGTGTATTGATTGATACCGGCTTCAAAAGATACGCCTAGTCTTGAAGGCGTCTTTTATGCAGAATTGATGAAGAGAACTTGAAAAAGTAGCGAGGTCAGCACCAGCCGCTGCGATGTTTGTTTCCAATTTCAACATGAGGGGACGCATAAGTTTCAAACATTGATGCGTAGCGTGTAGAGTCGGACATCGGAGCTGACAAAAATAGTGTATTAGAGCCTGAATCCTCAACGTTGACGGACGAGTGAGAAGACACTCGGTCGCAGTCGAAAAAGTCGTTTGGAGTGCAAGGTGTATTTTCAGTTGAAAGATTAGAGCAGTCGGGACTCGTGGGGGTGATTTTGGTTGAGTCGTGCGCATTCTCATCTTGGTGGTCTGAAAACACCGGGTTGGCAGTCTTTGGACGAGCCGCTCCCTCCGCTCCTAGTATACTGATAGGCTGTACGTGAGGGGCGCTCAGAACCTCGCGCCACTCCATAAGCTGAAAAATCAAACTCATGTTCGGGCTTATGTCTTTGGCCACAGACTTGAGTTTGTTATAGGCGTCATGAAGGGTGAGATCCTCGTAACGCATAATGTACGCTACGATCAGCGACGCAGAACGAGACACGCCACATTGGCAATGCACCAGCACCTTCCGTTTGGTCTCTATAGCCTCATGTATAATCTGTGTTAGTTGCGGCAGGTCAGAACAAGTTTTCGAGGTGTGGGACCAGGGTATGTGGTGATAATCTTTCTGTTTGGCAAAAGGCAGTAGCGATCGGAGGTCTGGAACCTCCTGGGCAACGTTCAGCGTCACGTCGAAATCTTCGAGGTCTGTTATAGACGGCTCAGAGCACAAATACAAATATGAACCATAAACCAGCAATGGTCCATCTGGGTATGCATTTTTCAGGCTGCAGCCTTCCTCCTCCATAACCGTAGATACAGATCGCGTGGCTCGATGGCACGTACGCAAACCACTATTTTGCAGCACCGCGTCTTCAGATCTCAAAGACAAACTCTGAGTCGCTATAGGTGACGATGACGAAGCCAGGTCACCCTGCACCCCTATGAAACGAGTCTTGAGCTGTGGGGGCAGAGACATGCCTCTTTTCAAGCGGTTTGTGACCATTTTGGATTCTTTACCAGCCGTCGTCGTGCCGTTCAGCACATTAGATACGGAGAATATGTGAGCATCGCTGGCGGCATGTTGCCGTCTTTCTGGGGCCCGGGGCTCCTGAGATTTTCGCAGTCGTTCCTCATTTTCATTGGTAAGCTCGCATGAGGCGTCCAGCGCCTCAATCCTTTGTTTGGGTGAGTTATCGATGCTCAAAAACAGATTTTTCGTATTGCGTTTCCGCACCATTCTCGGTGACTCTTCCACTTCAAAGGCCCTGGGGCCCGTGGCAGCCTTCATACCGAACCCAAGCGAGCCTTCCTCCGCTCCTTGCATGCTTTTTCAAAGAGTATAACTAGGGCAAAAAGACAGTCGAACTCAACACTTTTCGGCAATATCTTTCTCCAGCCAGCTTGCGTCTTACAATGTCTATTCGACCGCCTGTTTTTCCCCTGGACCTTTCAAAATGGCTACTCAAATGTTGAAGGTTCTTCCTACAGCGGGAAGCTCTTTGTAGTGGCAAAGCAGCTGAAGTTGTTGATGATCGTCACCGTTGAGGTGACTAGTGGTTTCACATTTAGAGTATTAAAGATTGACTTAAGTCCTATATGAAATACTTGAGCATTTCTCCGTAATCTGTGATATGAATCAAAAACGTGACAGTTCTGCGGGCACGTGAATAGCTCGTGACATGCTCGTTATGAATCGCATCATAAAAGATGGGTTTTCAGTCAAGGGCAGTACGATTTCCAGTAACTAGTGTAGCACGCAAAATGCGTGGTAAAAATGCTGTTTGTTTAGGTGCAGTCAAAGTAGTTCAAATACACGATGGTTTGCAGGAAGTGCCACGTGACTTGAAAGATCCCGATTTTACCACTGTGAGAGTCTCTCTTCGTGCTTACAAGCGCCTCGAGATAGATGTGCTATTGTTTGTTTTTGTTTCCCCTGGGCCTGAGGTTCTGTTGCTGCTTGTTTTTCAACTGATTGATGTAGGTGTCAAATTACACCAATGGCGAATTTAGACATTTTGACACATTACTAAATGACGTCTTATATGTCAAAATCATATAACTATTAGCTGGTTGTCGCGTATGACTCTAAAGGAGGGGGAGGATACACTGAAAATCAGTGTCTCTCCCATTTTCTCTCATCGCTCGATTATAACCCGTGTTTTCCGTTTTCTTTATACCTCAAGTATACATATTTTGATTTTACGACCTAGCAAGTAGAAAATTATCATTCCCATCGTCGCCTGGATCAACTGTCGTCGAGCTCTGCACTCCCACGCTTTTTTCGCTGTTGAAAAAGGGCATTCTGTAGTACATGTTTCCGCGAACAATCAGTTCGAAATCGTAACGTAACAATTGTCGCCATTTATCAAGACCATTTTCAATCTCCACCCGCGCATCTGGCTCACTGTCAGGCTTTCCAGCAGCCGCATTTTTCACTCGTCCAATTGGCTCTTCGTCGTCTTTCCTGCCGTTCTCATCTACAAGTCCAGGTTTCAACAGTTTGACACTTGACCTTGATATGTCGTAGTTGCGGTGGAAAAATCCACCTTGAAACTGTAAAGAGGTCTCCATGCTGTCTACTGTGCCCAGCAGAATTGTTTGGTATGGGGTGCCATATGGGTCACCCTCAACCCCCAGGTGTGAGGTTTTGGCGAAAATATCCAGTTCGACCTTTTTGATTTCCACAGTAAAGAAGCCAGGATTGAAGGCGGTTGCAAGAACATCAAACACCAACTCATCTGCACTGACCAAAACAGATGTGACCTTTGCGATCTCTAAATCGTGAAGCTCCTTGTTGGTTGCCAACAAAAATCCAGAAATGAAGCCCAGTGTAAGTAAAAAAGAGACCACAAATGCAAAATAAACGAAATTCCTGAGTTTAGTCCAAGTGGTCTTGGTTGTGTAAAAGTTATGGGGCGAGTACCGAGTGTGGTGAGAGGTTTTCTTCTTCAACGGCGTGGCTTCAGTGGGCTGATAGAAATAATTATCTGCGTAGTACTCCATGCCTGCAGGGTATCCTAGCTGTGCAGCACGATCATTTTCCTCTCCATCTTCTTCTTCGTAATCCGATAAGCCCTGACGAGCCTCTAGATCTGCCTTTGGGTGCGAGTAGTAAAACATCGAATGCGTGTCTTCTTCATCATCACCACCATGGCGAGTGTAACTCACAGGCTCATCTTCAAAGTCTGAATCGCTGTGGTACGCAAACCTGTTGGGCGTCAGTTCTCCACCGGTTTGTTCGATATAGTCTTCCAAGTTGACATCATCAGGAACACCCGAGTACCGTCGCAGAGATGCTCCATGCGCATCAAATATCTTAGACGCGGTGGTACGGAGCTGCCTTCGATGTGACGCCTTCCGTCTCACGTTGTTCGCGTTTGCACTGTTGGAGATTTTGCGAGACGTGCGACGTGGTGCAGAGCTTCCGCCATTCTGTGCGAGTGATATCAGAGAAAGCCTTTTTCCCGGGGATTGAGGCATTGTGGTATAAGAGCGCACAGAGCGGATCTCTTGCGGGTTATTGCGGTTCACGTACTTGAGACTGTGCAGGTCGTCGGACTGTTCCGATACCGGCGGTGGGATTGCAGCTATGCTGGTGTGGCGCGTAGCCTTGGCCCTATTCAAAAGTTTCGAGTTATTGGCATTTGGTGAAGTGTGATTTAGTAAAGGTGCACTGGTCCTTGTAGGCACACCGTGAGAGCGCGTTTCAACGGGTACCACGTTTTTATTTGAGTTGGCTGTTGATTCGTAAACGAAAGTTTCTTCTGAGTCACTGATCTCATTTTCGCCAACTGCAGATGCAAGTCTGGCTGCGAAAAAGTCCGATTTCTTGGCCGGTTCTCTATGCTTGCGTACGGGTTCTTCTACAGCATGCTCGCCTGGTGCAGGTGGAAGCGTTGCTGAACCTCCCAGTTTTTCGTCTATCCTCTGTTCTTCAGCCACCAATGCCCGGGACGGCAGTGGGAGCCCAGAGTCTTCGGTAGACTCCCGAAACGGTTTAGCAGGTGCAATGCTGCCCGTTGCGAGCGGTTTGTGTGTGATGCCCGATGATATTGAGGGCGACGATTCTTTGCCCAAAAACGAGTCCATGAACAGATTCGATTTTTTATTCCGTATCGCCCCGCTGCTGTTATGCAATGACATTGGATTGTGGTCTATAAGCTTGGCGGGTGTTTCTCCCTGCGTTCTGCCACTGCTTTCTGCGTCGTCAACTTTATCTTCCGGTTGAACCGGCAGTAGGTTCTGAGCCGGCGTTTGAACCGTCTCGGTTTCCACCGTTATCCGTTTGTCATCGTCGCCACTCATTTTGAGCTCTTGAGTTACTCACTGGACCTTGATCTGATTTAGAGAAAGTGGTTGATGCGAGTGGTTAAGACGCAGGTTATACTTTATTATTTAAAGATGTCCTTTGACTATGGTAATTAGACACCAAATGAAATAATAGCGGGTCATGTGACCTAGTGTGTCAGATTTGGGACAAATGATATTTGGGTTTGGTCGGGATTGTAAGATGCTGGGTGGCTGATTCAAGGTGAATTTCAGCTGTATTTTTTAGACGAGGTGTCGCGATTGGTTATTCTCAAATCCCTGTGAGGCTCTTTCGAGTTGCGTGTTTGATGATTGATTTTGTTCCCTTTTTGTTGAGATCAGATTTAAGAGAGGAGATAGCCTTTGCGAGATACCGGGTCTGCGAATAGAATGGATTTCAAGCTCGAGAATAGATGAATGTCTTGCGATTTTGCTCGTTTTTTAGGTTTTTTGATCTGATCACTTTCTACTTGTTTGTTACAGCTACTACTGTTGTGAAAGACGACGTTGTCTTGCGAGATGTGATTTTTGGCTGTAGAAGAAGAAGATGAGGAAAGAAACCATTTTAATGACGGGATTTGTCTTTTCTTCAAGAATCGAGTGTCTCAATGAATTTTGCAATGCATAAAATGCGTCCCGAATCGAAAACAGCAGTTCACGAAAACCAACTTTATTTGGAAACCTCTAAACTGTGTAGCACAATTGTTGTTCTGTCGATCAACCCACATAACATGTTGAGACCCTCAGGAATAGACGCTGGTCAGACGCAATGTTTCCGCATTCAACCACCTTGGAATTTTTGTCCCATTTAATTACCGTTGAAATGGGGTTGCTCCAAAATCAACGTCTTCCAATTCTTTAAATCAAGCCGTCATAGTTTCTTGTACAGACCATAGCACTGTCCGCCCTACTCGTATCCCCAACCTAGTTACTGGTGCTAAACTTCACCACCTTTTTATCAATCTCAATCAAAAGATGAAAACTTCGTCTTTTCGAGTCCTGAAAGTCATCACACATCGCGTTACACATACACTATCAGCTCCATACAAACACCATCACTACTAAACCATCTCGTCACCTCTTAACTTCCTCTGCTCTTCTCCCGTCTCGTCTCATCTCATCTCATCTCATCTCATCTCATCTCATCGCTTCCATAGCCCTTTTTATAGAATTTAGAGTAAATTGTCACATGTGACAATTTGACATCTCCAAGCGCACGTGCGGTCTCTAAAACCCGTTAATTATTTAGAGTGTGGGTCAGAAACACGGCACAGGTGGAATATCAGTATATAACTGAGAATACAGAGAACTCACGCTAAACTCCTTCAACAAACCATTAAAGAACCTGGGACGAGCGGAAAACTAGATCTTGGCTGTGATTTACGGCTTCTACGCTAATTATACTGCATAAACAAGCAGCGGGAATCGATTCAGCGCTTTCATAGCTTTCGAACGACGTTTTTACGGCGTTTTCACGATGAAATTTGGTAAAGACCTGGAATCGCGACAATTGACGTTGCCCGAGTATAATGGCCATTTCATCGATTACAAGGGCCTGAAAAAGCTCATCAAACATCTCTCGGGCCCCCCACTGCCGCCCACGGTGGAGGCGCCCGAAATTGACCAGACACACGTTTACCAAGTGCTGCAGGAACACAGGGCATCATTTTTTTTCAAAGTCGAAAGAGAGCTGGAAAAGGTCAACGAGTACTATCTGGAGAAAGAGGCAGACATGCGCGTGAAATTTGATATCCTGATGTCTCGGTACCAAGACTGCGTCAAGCGTGGAAAGCTGTCTTCCAAGTCCACAGTTGCATACAAACAGTTGCGTGAAGGTGCCAAAAAATACGAGCGGGATCTATCGCATCTGGAGCAGTTTGTGGAGCTCAATCGCACGGGGTTTTCCAAAGTGCTGAAAAAATGGGACAAAAGGTCACATTCACAAACAAAAGACTTCTATCTGGCCACCGTAGTGTCCGTACAGCCTGTCTTCACGCGCAATGAAGCTTCCAGGCTCAACGACGAAGTTTCCGCCATTTTGCTGGAACTCAATACCATCAGCACACAGGAAGACTTTTATCCGTATTCATCATCGTTCGCGTCGCGTTCTTCGTACCCACAACTCACGGATCTCTCCAATATTAGTGCGCCTTCCCGAATGGCCTCCACGAATTTGCTCCCAGCACCGGGCGTTGACTCTATTCAGCCGGAATTCAGTACCGGTAATTTTGATATTAGCATGGAGATCGAAACTTGGTACCTGGAAGCCCAGAATATTGCCAAACTGAAAGACGAGGAACCGCGTATACGACTTTTGCGTCAGTTCGCAGCTGAAAAAATACCAAATTTCATCGAAAAGACGGTACCGAAAAGGCGAATCGACAAAGACGTGATCATGAGAGATGCGCTCACAAAAGTATTTCTGCTACTGGTCAGTAGTTCTATCGATGATACTTCACTCAGCGTTTTTTTAAAAGCAGCCGCACCAAACATCGATTTTTCTTATGCCGAAGAAGACGAGGCCGTGTTTTCAAAACGTAACATATTTCATGAGGCCGCGAGCTGCGAATCACACGCTAGAAATTTTGTGCTACAAGAAGCAATCGAGCAGTGTCGCAACTTCACTTTACCACAACAGGTTCTTAAGAAACTTTTGAATGCTCAAGATGCGAACGGACGCATTCCACTACATTACGCATGCGATCTGGGGAAAAAGGAGTTTGTTGAGCTACTGATGAAATCTCTACTGCTGGATTCGGTAGATGTGGTGGACAATGACTCCAAAACCCCCCTGGTTCTCGCTGTGAGTAAAAATTGCATTGAGATAACGGAACTATTACTAAAATCTCAGATAGACATTTCAACAGAGGCCCCTGAATCTAAAAGACCTCATTTCAACCCTCTCAACGTGGCCTGTGCCTATCTGAATTACGAGGCTGCGGAGGTAATACTTAAGTTGAGTAATACTGATCCTACATCCGTACGTGATACGCAGGGAAGATGCCCTTTACACATAGCTGCAAAAAATGGTGGGGACTCCAAATTAATAGAGCTCCTAGTCTCCCACGGTGCAAACCCGAACGGCGTTGACGGATTCAATGGGTGGACCCCTGTATTTTACGCCATTCAGGAAGGCCATCGTGAAACTGTAGCTGGCCTGCTGAATTGTGGTGCTCGCTTAGATATAAAGGATGAGGACAATCTCTCACCCTTTTTTTATGCTCTTTGGGAAGGTCACTTGAGCGTCATCAACCTTTTGAAAGACCATCTCAAAGCTGTTGCCTCCAATCTAGAGCCAATCGTTAGTCCCTTAAAATCAATACTCGATCCAGTCGATTTGCTCAGCCCAGAAGATTCTTTGAACGGTATTCCGGACTTTACCTTACCACCTCCCATCATACCATTGCGCAAATATGGTCACAACTTCTTGGAAAGAAAGATATTTGTTGAGATTGGTTTTTCCCCTGGGACTTCCTCGATCGTGCTGAATAAGGAAGACGAAATGGTGCTGTCATCACCTGGTCGCGTCACGCTCACATCGAACATCTCTGATATCATTCCAAGAAATATTCTTTTGCCCATTAAAGATGATGAAGAGAGTTTTGTTATTTTCCAAGTTGATTCTCTGGACAAGTTTTCTATCGATTTTGAGATCTTCCCGTCATTTGGTACCAGGATGATTGCAAAGACTACTGCCCTTTCGTCTCAATTTCAGACGTTTCAATCAAGTCCCTCAAACAAGGGCGATTTTGTTCTCCCGTTATTTGATGGTCGCTTGAAAAACGTAGGTCAACTGAATCTCAATTATAGAATGGTTTTTCCATACAGTGGAACACCGCTGGATGTCACGAAGTATGAAACTTACTGGAAGTCTACTATGAGTAATGAGACTGGAAAAAGTGGAAATCAGCTCATCACATCATCTTCTTTGTCAGGTCGCTACATCAACTTTTTCGTCACCATTTTGAATGATGGTACCATAGTCGTTGCTCCAAACAAAACCATAGTCGTTGGTCCTATGGATTTAAAATTGCTCGACTTGGATTCGGCTCAACTGGAGAGCCTTGTTGGCTATACTTTGAGCGGCTCTTCGGGAGATGCTGAGGGTTTGAGCTTAGAAGAGTTGCTTGCTCAACGCTTTATTACTTTAGATGCACTGTTGAACAAACTACCATTGGACGCGCATCTGGACATAGAAGTTTGTTTTCCCACGGAGTGCGAGTTCAGGAGCATTCCTTTGAAACTATCACCTCATATCAACATTAACACTTTTATTGATGGAATTTTGACGTCATTGTTCGCACACGTCCGCGACAGACCCTTTGGTGGGCACTTATCGTCAATTGTTTTCACCTCGCGCAATGCCGATGTCTGCTCAATATTGAATTGGAAACAACCTAACTTTCCAGTCCTATTTTACATGAATGGATTGAGAAACGAAAACAATATTCTGGTCAAAGACACGCCTCACCATCTGTCGAAGTTAGCAATCAACTCGTATACTGTGGATTTTGCAGACCCGTGCTCTCGAAGTGTTCGTGAAGCTGTAAACTTTGCCACTTATAACAATCTTCTAGGTGTCATCATTCCGTTAGACCTACTACGCGCCAGCCAACAGCTAGTAAGTGAAATCAGAGCACGCGGACTTTTGCTCATCGGCTCTACGTTGGAAGGGGACCCGGATAACCGTGTTGTGAACTTTTGCGATGACGATATCAATGGGCTGAGAGTACGAGATTATCTAGATTTCAGAGGAAACATTGACATGTAGAGCTGATGTTTCCTCTCCTGAGGATTATTATGTACACAGTTAATGTTTTGCACTTTGAATTATAGATACGCTTAAGAATTGAGATGTTACAATCACTTGACATTTTGAAGGAAAAACGATCTCACCTTATCATCAGCTACTACCTGCAGAGCCGATCTGCCGTTATTGTCTTCCAGATTCTTATATTCTGCGCCGTATTTCTGAGCTAGGAGCACTGCAACATCCCCATGGCCTTCTGACAAAGCATGGAATAGAGGCGTCCACCCATGGGTATCTTTGGTATTGACTGGGGATTTGTTTTCGCAGAGTAGCTCGACTATGGGCATGGATCCGACGCTAGCAGCTCTATGCAATGCCAATTGAATTCTGGAGTCCTTATCTCTCACGGAAGCACCTTCTTTAAGAAGGGCTTCCACAATCCGAACGTGTCTTTTAGAGCAAGCCAATTGTAGCGGGGTTGATCCCTGAGGTGTGGCTAGATTGACATCGGGTTTGATGGTGTGGTTGATCAATTTAGAGAGGATGTTCAAATTACCCACAGAGCTTGCAATATGCAATACAGACCAGCCGGAATCATCGACTAGATCGTCCAGGTCTGTTTTTTGCATATGAGACAGAAGGAAGTCTACAATATCCTCATGTTCATATGAAACTGCCCAATGGATAGGGTACCTAGAGTCCAAATCTTTGGCAAGAACAGCTTTGGGGTCTTCAGCCACAAGCTCTCTGACTTTGGAAAGGTCGCCTTCGCGACATGCTTCGTGTAATGAAAAATCAGTTTCAGTGGCCATTATGGTGCTAGCATTCTTCGATTAAAAGGGGGGGCTAAGCAAATGGTCGAAACTTGTGCGCAGCTGAGTGGATTGTTTCTGTAGCTTGTAACATGTTTGGCGATGAGATGAGATGAGATGAGATGAGATGGACTTAACCCATCTCGTCAAAAGTGATGAAAAGACGACACGATATTCCAAAACCTTGTTTTCGGTCAGAATATCTTCTACTAACACGTCTTGTACTAACAAGATTAC
The DNA here is from genome assembly GCA_900074735.1 of Lachancea sp. 'fantastica'. NCBI lineage: Eukaryota > Fungi > Ascomycota > Saccharomycetes > Saccharomycetales > Saccharomycetaceae > Lachancea > Lachancea sp. 'fantastica'. The sequence continues at coordinate 269,797 of LT598472.1, forward strand.
AGTTGCGATGAACTAAACCATTTCCTTTTTCCGTCCGTCACAAGTCTTAGAATACCCGGAATGACAGCGTTTTTTTTTTTTGGTCCAAATCTCTTTGAGACAAAGTCCAACTTATTGCAACTGTTTCTGCAAATTTCAACACGACCATGAAGAAATGTGAAATTTGGAGCATCGATCACTGTTTCTCATTGTTAGCTTCTTGGGAAACCATAGTACTCATGAGTACACAAACATAACTTCATACGGCTTATCAAGTGGCGACGATTAAATTGAATAATCCTAAAGGATAACCTTTAAACCCAACTCAACCCAAACCAACATCGCGAAACTTTCGAACTTAAAACAGTTCAGCAGGTGGTCAGGTATTTCTGGTCTTACTTTGTTGAGTTGGCAGAGGTGTAAAACTCAAGATGAACAGATCTCCAGGTGAATTCCAGCGGTTCGCCAAGGCGTTCCAGCAACAGCTATCAAGAGCGCAACAGGCGGGCAGAACCGGCGGTAATAATACCGGCGGACAGGTGCCAAGAGGTGCATTTGCAGGCCTGGGCGGTTTGGTTCTACTCGGTGGTAGTGCAATGCTACTAAACGCGTCTCTTTTCAACGTTGACGGTGGTCACAGGGCTATCATGTACTCGAGATTGAGCGGGGTTCAGTCACGGATTTTCGCTGAAGGCACACATTTCGCTATTCCATGGCTGGAAACACCCATCATCTACGATGTGCGGGCCAGACCCAGAAACGTAGCGTCACTCACTGGTACGAAGGACTTGCAAATGGTGAATATCACTTGCAGAGTTCTTTCGAGACCGGACGTTTCGCAATTGCCAACCGTCTTCCGCACGTTGGGCCAAGACTACGACGAAAGAGTGCTTCCCAGTATTGTGAATGAGGTGTTGAAAGCTGTTGTAGCGCAATTCAACGCTTCACAATTGATCACTCAGAGAGAAAAAGTTTCCAGGCTAATTCGCGAAAATTTGGTGCGCCGTGCATCCAGATTCAACGTGCTATTAGACGATGTTTCGATCACATATATGACTTTCTCTCCAGAATTCACAAATGCTGTTGAAGCGAAGCAAATTGCTCAGCAAGATGCTCAAAGAGCTGCTTTCGTGGTTGACAAGGCTAGACAAGAGAAACAAGGTATGGTAGTCAAGGCTCAAGGTGAAGCCAAATCTGCAGAACTGATTGGTGAGGCCATTAAGAAATCCAAGGACTACGTGGAATTGAAGAGACTTGACACAGCCCGTGAAATCGCCACGATCTTGAGCGAATCGCCAAACAGAGTCATTCTCGACAACGAGTCCCTACTACTTAACACGACGGCCGATAGCAGAGCCAAGAAGTAGTAAGTCTACAAGAAAGGACTCGATAGTGCCTCAAATTTTGTTTCCAAATTCCGCCCAGTATTATTTTTTTTCTTTATGTTAACTCTAAATATTAGCATGATCTTGTGTATAGCCCGTAATACTCGAAGTATGTCGATTTGTGATGCGGGGGAGGGGGGGTATTGGACAGACCTTGGTGTGAAAGAACCTTTTGCTTTCCACGGGACCTGATGATCTGTTGATATCGACAGAGCTTTTGCAAAACGTTGCACCCGATAAAATGAGTGTCACGAAACGAGAAAAGGGCACTAGACTTTGAAACGAGAGAAGGGCACTTGACTTTGAAACGGGAAAAGAGCACTTGACTTTGATATTTCGATGACACGACACCAAGGTCGTTTTGGAGCAGAATTTCAATTTCAATTGCTTGTAACGAGAGGTTTGTGGATGGTGAAGGACCCAAAAACAAAAAAAAAAAAAATAACAAAAAACCAACCAACCAAAACCTTTATCTCGTTCGAAAAAGCGAGAGCGTGGGTCCAACGTTTCCTACGTTTCCCTCACCACACTGGTTTTTAAAAGAAGCAGTGAAAAACATAATTTTGTCTTCTTTAATATGCTCGCTTTTTCTTTACTCGTCTTCAGAGTCCTCACCGCTTTTTCTTGTAGCGAAATTCAATTTTGTAGGATTGGCCTTGGATGTGAAAAGCTTGGATTTATGATCGTTGAGTTTTTGAGAGCATGGTGATAGCATGTCATCGGTTGGCGATGCAAATTTGTTTCTAGCCGGCATGGAAATTTGGTTTTGTCTTTTGAACATGGATCTGTGTAAATTTGGCACTGCAGATGTTTGGGATTGGTGTAAAGGTTGAATAGTTGGTGCAGACATGGTGTGTTTGGGAAGAGAATATATATATAATTTGTATTGATGGCTTTTAACGCTTCAAAAACTTAATGGGCAGTATCGAATTATGAACACCAATGCTACAACGAACTGGAAATAACAAAAAGACTGACGCGTCTTTGTAGTAGTGAAGATCATCTTTAAGATCCTCAGTTTTATATCGATCAGAATATCGAGATCATGATGGAATGGATATTTACTCTTTGCCCGATCGGGGATACTTATTAGTTGTCAGAGCTTATGATGAAAAATGTATGAGATGATGAAAGTGAAATGGCTGGTCTTTGCGGTTATGTAAAAGATTATTAGACGGGAAACGAAGCACAAGCGTTTTGAAGAGAGGTGTCTTGCTATTAGAGGCGTAATTTCACGTACAAGAAAAGAACGGAGACAGTGTGATCAAAAAATTGAGAGATTGGAGTGAGAATGCGGACTTTTTTTTTTTGAAGGAATTCGAGTCTGAGGGTTGTGGGAAGTTTATTCAAGATATTTATGACAGTTTCAGCGGGTCTTTGGTGTTGGTTTGAGATCTGGATGCTTGTATAGGAGTGTACTTTGTAGTTTTGATGGGATATCACGTGACAGATGACAGATGACAGATGACAGAAAACAGATATGATAATATAGATGACCGGTTTTTCATGACAATCAATCCATTGAGACTTCTTGGTTTTGTAGCTGTTTGTTTTGCTTGAAATTCAGGGACCAGCAGTTTTCACTGTTTGAGTTATGTTTCTTGTCGATTATGAGTGAAACAAGTCCGGAAAAGCAACTTAGTTGCGATTTTTTCTCATCTCAAATCAAACATCGCCCATTGTTTTGTTGGTGGTCTTTAGATTGTAATCACTGTACGTCTGTTTTCTAACCTCTACTCTTAGGTATTAGCCAGAACCTCTTCAACGCCATAATTTTCGCTATTTACAAAGTGCTTTCTCCGTCATTGTTATTATCTTTAAGATAATTGAGAACCTTCAATCAAATCTTCTATATTCCAATGGCCGTTGCAATTCTAGCCAGTAAAAGCTTGACAGTAGCATAGCGACAAGCACTTGTTAAACCTCCCAAAAATTCATCCACTTCCCACATCCTAGTCTTTTCTCTGTAATTCTTCCATGCTGCCTGCGACAGCGTCGCTGATAAAGTATATAAATACAAAAGTTACACAACAAACTTCTTCAAGATCAAAGCACATCACAAAGCTCAAAAACTTCATCATTTGCTGCAATCCCGAACCTCCCAAGACCGTTCAAGTGCCCTCAGATCGTGGTAAACAGTATCTACAAGATACTTCTCAGCCGCTTCCCTGTTGCATTTTTAGTGTCACTAGGCTCGCTAGAGATCCCACAAAAGAACAAGAATCCCATCAAACTACACCAAGGCTTATAACAAGACATTTTATTCCATTGCTATCGTTCCGGCTTGCCCACCAGCCTCATTTGCGAGTTTTTTTAGAAAACTTGCATGCCTCTGAACAAGCTCAAACCAACCCATCCCCATAGTTTCAAGAGTCTCTGATATATGTCAGCTAGACAGCAACAACAACCACAACAACAACAACAACAGCAGCAGCAGCAACAACAGCATTCACCTGCTGGTCACCAGAAACTATCCAAAGTCGGAAAAGACAGAATAGTGACTAGCACTCCAAAAGGACGCAAGCAAGCGAAAAATGCGACCGGCAGACCCAATGAAATCAGCGATAGGTATATTCCCAAAATCACTTCTGGAATGGCCTTCAAATCTGCACAAAGACTGAAATCTTTGGACATTTCGATCGCTAGCTCTCCCGAAAGCAGTTGGACAATGGAGTCGCCCTCACAAATGGATATGTCTGCCTTTTTCCGCGATCTTAGATCCACAATTCATTACAACTCGATTACTTCCAACTCATCGACTGCTACTCCTGGCCCTCAGGGCGAAAAGCTCGAGACCCAGAGGGTTTCTTGCTGTGAAAAACAGTATCGGCAACACGTAGCCGATTCACTGGGACTGTATTCCGAGCATCGAGTATACCAGTTTTTAGCCGCCGAGGCGCAAAGTGTTAACACTCCGAGATCTGCGAAAGAGAGCACCAAAGCTTTCCGTGTTCCGAATGACTTGAAAGTAGATCCCTTTCTCACGGCACTGGCTCCCAACCAAGTTCTCTCTTACCTAGTGTCTCAAAGCTTTTCAAAAAGTCTTCACACCAGAAGTCTTGTGCCAACAGCTTCGAGGCCTAAAAAAATACCGAAATCTCACGTCCCATACCGTGTGCTCGATGCCCCGTCTCTTCGCAATGACTTTTACTGTAACTTGGTTTCGTGGTCGAGGAAAACAGACAATATTGCCGTGGGTTTAGGGTGTGCGGTGTATTTGTGGTCGAACGCGAGAGGAGCTGCAAATGTACTACATTACTCCTATTTGCAGTCGAGAGAGGACTATGTGACTTGTGTATCCTTTTCGCCGTTTGATCAGCACCTTGCCGTGGCCACAAAACAAGGTCGGATAATGATCTTTGACCAATTTGATGATGACGGGTCCGCTTTGGAAAGCGAAAAGCCTAAATGGATAGGGTCCGACAGCTCAATTTGTGGGATATGCTGTGTTGAATGGATGCACAAAGACGGGAGCACTCTTTTGTTGTTGGGTCAAGAAAACGGCGCTGTGCACGTCGTTGAGCTTCACATGGAATGTGCCTCCCATTCTACAATGGCACAAACCGATGACAACGCCGATCAGTCGGAATTGCACCAAGATTTCGATGCTTTCTCCAGCATAGTCGAGGGTACTGTTCACGATCCGGACTCAATTGACGCTAAAAAACGGTCTGGGATAGCACACGGCAAGAATCCCGCGCTCAGGACCGTGACGAAATTTAAAGCTCAAAACCAGCAAGTTTGCGGTATCTAAAAGCCCCACAAACCCTTTTCTACATCATAAACTGATCCCCATAAACTGCTCCTGTTTTACTAACTTCCACATACAAGGTCTCTCCACGAATAAGAATGCCACACAACTGGCGGTAGGTGGAAATGACAATTCATGCACCATTTGGGATATTTCCGAATTTTCATCTGCTAAGTTCCAGTTTCTACTTCCACACAAGGCAGCTGTGAAAGCGGTAGCTTTTTGTCCCTGGTCTCAATCGCTTCTGGCTACCGGTGCAGGCAGTAAAGACCGGAAAATCAGATTTTGGCATACCAAGTCCGGAACTTTGCTCAGTGAAACTAAGGCACCCGGTCAAATCACTTCGTTGATATGGTCATTGAGGCAAAAACAAATCGTTGCTACTTTTGGATTCGGTGACGCAGAAAAGCCAACACTGGTGTCAGTATATTCCTACCCGTCTATGGAATCCACCTTGCAAGTTCACTCAACGACCGCGCTTCGCGTCCTGAGTGCTGTTCCATCTCCAGAATTTGGATCCATATGTGTTGCCACAAATGACGAGACAGTTAGGTTCTACGAGCTATGGAATGTCAAAGATTGCACTATTTTCGAATCTCAAGATAAAGGCATCTACGGAAGTGATCTTATTGAATACGCCGAAGGTATTCAACACAACCATAAACTGTTAAGATAAGTTTACACCAGTGTTATTGGTGCTGAATGGCCTGTTCAGGGCTTCCAACTCTGTGTAGGAGTATAGTTGTATATTTAAAGGTTTTATAGGTAGGTTTAAAATTCAATATGTTAAATAAGATGATCTACCTGCGATGATCCCTAGTTCACATCATCGTAAAGAATATAAAGATCTCGCCACTTTGCATTGAAATCGATGCCAGAACGATCTTCTAGTGGCGGGCGACGTAACTCGTTGATCGGTGGGCTGATGGCACGCAAATATGAGAACAAGCCGCGACCTTCAGAGCCCTATCCTGGGCCAAATAAGGTCAGTAATCGAGAGTTGATCCACGGAGTTGCCAGTTCATTCTTTGAAGCGGCTTATCAAAGACTACAGTCAAGTAAACTCACTGACAAGATCTCAATCGATGACGATTACGAAAATTATGCACAAACCAGTGTTTCTGAAAGCTCAGAGAGCTTCTGGAAGGATGAGAACTTCACGCAAGAATACGACATTCCAAACGTCAACAACGAAATGGAAGAAGAACCGCTGGCCGGTGCGCATAAGATCAAGGAAAAGGATGAAAAGTTAAAAAGTAGGACTCAAGAGCACTTTGTAGACATTTTGCTGGACAAAATGATCTCAACCATCTTGCCTGACACTTTCCCAGAACGTGAACAATTCACCCAAAGAGTCAACGATCCGTTGCGCAAGAAAAGACAGAAACTGTCGGCTACTATCTTCGCCAACAATCTGAAGGTTTTGACCACAAAATTGGGAGCCGTCTTTGAACTACAAGACTCCATTATCCGTCTTGTCGCATGGCGAAATCCGTCTGGAACGGTAACGATGCTCATATTCATAAGCATGATATGCTTTAACCCCATTTTTCTGGCAATCATTCCGCTGCTATACGTTCTGTGTGGAATTATGCTGCCAGGTTACATGCACCGTCATCCACCTCACAGAACAGCATTTCTCTCTAGACGCACATACGGGAAATCGCTCGTGGTGTCTCTAGCGAGCGGTGGAAAGAAAATGAGCTGGCATCCCAGCGACGACGTCCAGGAATATGAATACAATGTGGATGCAAATCCAGATGAATACCAAAGAGCTCATCATATAAAGCAGAGCATGGAATTTGTCGTAAACTTGCGAGATTTGCAAAATAGTATGTCAACAATGGTCGCATTGTCAAAAAGCATGGAGAAATTTGTGTTTGGAACTGCTGGCTTCAAAGACGAACACAGGTCGACAGCCCTTTTTTTAGCGGGACTTTGCACGTTGCTGATCCTGTGGCTTATTTCTCCGCTCATCAACTGGAGTGTCACATCTACTTTAAGTATCTGGACAATCATGATAGCGATTCATCCAAAGGTCAGATGCAAACTTGCTCGAATAATCAAAGAGGATCAAATTAACCGGGGTAAAAAGGTACTAGAAAAAACCGAACGTTACGATATCATTCTTGATGAGCCTCCGGATTCAAGATTCATTGAGATTTTCGAAATTCATAAGCGAGGTGCCATCCCTGAAGATTGGTCGTTCCTGAAATTTTCTGGTACTGTGTTTGACGCACAAGATGGCCTCAGAAAAGCTCAAACGCCGCCTCCCGGGGTAGACAATCTTGATGAGATTAAACCGCCAGTTACTTGGGCCTTTGACAACAATTCCAATTGGGAAATTGATTACAACGTCGAAGGATGGTCTCAGGACCGCGGACTGACGCTCAATATTGAGGGTGAATATTTGGTCGATAGTTCGTTCAAACGTCGTAGGCTGACTCGTAAAGTCCTCAGGTATGCTAACCCAGCAAGAAAACCGTCATACAAATGAATGCTATTGTGCAAATCATAATCGTGAGGTATCGCTGCAAATTGAAAAACTAGGAACTTACAATGCGTATATTTATTATGCTAGGTAATGTTAATTATGAATGCGCTATGCTATGAAGGAACTCCTTCCTTTTGTAAAGTTGAGTGCGTGCTTACGATTTTCTTCCAGTGTTTCCTGTTGTCTTGGATTGGTACTTTACGCCAGGTGAGAAAGAACAGGAGAGCAAGCGTGATCGCTGTAAAGATGCTTACAGGTGTGATAAACCCCACAAAACTCCGAGAACTGACCTCCTTCTGGTATGGACACGAAGCATACGAACCCCCTGCGACCCAGCAGTCCGGCACGGAAATTGAATTCATGTCTATCCATGCATCGAGGCCCTCGGAACCGACCTCACTTAAGTAAGAATTCAAAGCAGTCTCTTCGAGTGGACTTTTGGGGAGGCCCACTGTATAATTTTCAGGACAAACATCGTTGTCGTCCTGGTCGTGCGTCGAGAAATAGTTGAGGTTTGACTTGGAGATCCTCCAGTCCAGGTTATTCTTCTCATGCCGGCATACTGTGCGTCTTTTGTCATAGCAGTTGGCGACAGCCCAGTAACTGGTAGAATTCGCCGCAACATAATGGACAACGGCACATCTTCGGGCAACCAATGACGTAGAATTACTGCGAGACGTATCATAGCTGTTGGGTTCTTTGTGAGCCCATGACCACGGCAAAGAAGTTTCCAAAAGATCTGCTATGTCTGAAATGTTTTGTGGGGTATAGTGGTTGCTTATAATCGGAGAATAACCGCACATCACATACTCCCGGATGTCACTTGGCAGAAATTGGCTTTCTAAAAACCTCCAGCCATTTTCCACCACTTTCGCAAGCTCTGAAGTATTAGACGAAGGGCACGAATTGGTGATATTTGATGTTTGGAAATTCAGCGATTTTCCGTCAAAGACGTAGTCACTCGGCAGTACATCTAAGACGTTGGAATCAACGTAGGCTACCAACACCCTCTTCTGGATCTTATACAGAAAATACTCCAAAGGCGGCCAGCCGACTTTGCTGTAGTCTCCTGTGAAACCCACAGTTATGCCCTGCGCACGATCTGAAAGGAGTTGAGATGGCGTGTAGATAGCTGAGAGTCCCAAGCTCGTTTCGAGCTGAGCTGTCATGTTTGAAAGCAGTGGAGACGACTGAGATGGCGATGAAGAGAAAGACGAATTCGCCGATCCTGATGCAGTGTCGAAATTCGGTCGCAGCAACAATATTAGTATATTGGCATTCAAATAGTTGTTACTGGATGACACATATTGTCGTATCGCTGTAAGGAAAGTAGAAAAGCTGATATTAGAGGATGGAAGCATAAAGTTCTGTGGATCACTCACGTTTAAATCAACCACATAAGACTGCACGCCCACCTTTAGCAGGTTATTCAAAGTCATCAGTGACTGAGTTTCATTGACTGACTTGTCCCCACCTATGACTTTATCCACATTAACACCCACACTGTAAAGCTGGTCAATACTAACATTCACACCAAGGTCTCGCTGCGATCGTAGCGCCAACTGAGCCCCAGCTGACAGAGATGGCCAGTATTCTCGACATAACGCTACCTTCACGAAAAGGCCTAGCACCAGCTCATAAAAAGCGATGTGCATAAAACTTGTGGCAGCGTTCAAAAGTTTCAAGAGCTTCAGACAGAGTAACAACTAGCGATGATCAGTTACTGGTTTCCCGTGTTTGGGAGACTAGTTTTAAGATATTTGACTATTTTACATATATATATAATAGTTTAAACATCAATTTACCAGAAATGAATGCTATTTCGACATCATCAAATAGATGAAAAAGGTATAAAAAGAGCCCATAATTCAAGATTATAGAAGGTTTGAAGCCTTGAAACCAGTCTCAATCGATTTTTGAGGACTACTTTACCTATATTATGGATGTTAAGGAGCGGACTGAGATAAATCCTGACGATCAATTGGAGCAGGAAGTGCTGCGAGAAGTCGAGGTTGGATTTCTAGCTAACTTGGTGAGTTGGCCTATCCTGGTGATTGTATTTGCACTATGCTTCCGTGTAGTGACTACTCGAACAGTTCCTTACCTCTACATTGATGAGGTGTTCCATGTCTCCCAGACGATACAATACATCAATGGGGCATGGAGTTCGTGGGATCCGAAGATAACCACACCACCCGGCTTGTATGTGCTAGGATGGCTCAACTATCATGTCATGCGAGCATTGACATCGTGGTCAACGCTGACTATTCTGAGACTCACAAATTTGATCGGCGGGACTGTCATTTTGCCCGTGGTAGTCCTAAGACCGCTCTTTCTGTTCAATGCAATAGGCTTCTGGCCGGTATCGCTGATGTGCTTCCCGCTTCTTTTTTCCTTTTACTTCCTGTACTACACAGACGTGTGGTCCACAATCTTCATTTTGGAATCGCTTACATTAGCGATTACTTTACCGTTCGGCGAAACCAAGAGCATTTGGTTGAGTGCGTTATCTGCACTTGTGAGCTGTTTCTTCAGACAGACGAACATTGTCTGGAATCTGTTTGTGATGATTGTAGTGGTGGAAAGAAGAGCATTGATCCAAAAGGACTTCAACACGGTTCATCTCAATAATTACCTGAAGTTTGTGATACATGCTCTGGAAAATTGGACCCAGCTGATTGCTCCATATTGCGTGAATTTTGTGCTTTTCTTAGGCTTCGTGGTCTACAATCGATCTTTGACACTCGGCGACAAAGACAATCACACTGCGGGTTTACATTTAGTTCAAATGTTTTACTGCGTCGCCTTCATTACAATTTTTAGCATGCCCATATGGATTTCCAAACTTGGTTTACGCGAGTATCAAAGTCGAATCAAGATCAAAAAGTTACGCACGGGCTTGGAATTGTTCGTCATTATGTTGATAATAAGATACTTCACAGTCGTCCACCCATTCCTGCTGGCTGACAATCGACACTACACATTTTACATCTTCAAGCGAATTTTGGCCCGCAACTTCATCTTCAAGTATGCCTTGATGCCATGGGTTTACCATTTCTCTGCATTCAACTACCTGGAAGCAATGAGGAGTAAAATAATGCATTTCCATCCCGTTCTTCCAATAGAGATAAAGAACCCGACTGAACTTCCGGTACAGCTTACGCATATTTCATGGACCGCTCTTATTATCTGCACCTTCATGACGGTCGTTCCGTCACCTTTGTTTGAGCCACGGTATTACATCCTACCTTTCATGTTCTGGAGAATATTCATGACACCAGTGGGTGAAAGCATCCTCGCGGATCAGCAATCCGATTTTGGAGAATTGAAGTTCTGTAAGCGACTTTCTCTGGAACTCGTTTGGTTTCTATTAATCGATGCTGTCACATTAACAATATTCATTTTCCATTCCTTCAGATGGGATAGTGAGATTTTCCCTCAAAGAATAATCTGGTAGAAGGCTTACTTTGAACATTAGCGTTATTTTCTTGACATTATGAATACAATAAACCGGTACCGAAATGTTATATAGTAATTGTTGTGTCTTATTTATTTGACGCGATACTCATTCAAGTGCCTAAAGGGCAACATTCTCAAATTCTTCTTTCAATTTGGACACTTCTTCTTCTTCTTCTTTGTTGCTTTTCTGAAGGTTCTCTGATTGCTTCTCTTCTGCTTCTTTGTTATCTTTCTGCAAAGCAGCTTCTTCGGTAGCATCCGTCTTGTCATCATTTTCAGCTTTATTTTCTTCGGAGGCCGTTGTTTTTGATTCCACGTTATCACCAGAAGTTTCAGCTTTGGGTTCTGCAGATGCCTGCTTGGCAGGCTGATTTGTTTTCGCAGCGTCCTCGCTAGACCCAGATGTTTGCGTAGAATCCACTGAAGTCTCGCGGACATCGGAATTTTTGGCTTTTTTCTCGGTATCCTTTGGTTCTTCTGTATGAGCAGTTTCGGTGACGGCTGTAGTTTCTTGCTCCACCAACGACGGAGATGAAAGAAGGGTCTGAGAAGTCAGATCCTTGCCGTGACCAGCAGAAAAACTGCCACCAGCAGTTTCCGTTGCAGGTTTTGCCTCGGCTGCTGAACTCTGCCAAGTCTTGCGACTTCTTGACTTGAGCACATCGAAGTAGTCTCTGATAGTATTTCCAGCGTCCTTGTCTCTAAACACTAGGTCACCAGCGCCACTGAGGTAGTCGTCATCACCATCCATGATGTACCAATTTCCTTTTTCTAAATCGTTGGCGAAAGAGAGCAGGAAATCCCCCCAGTTTTTGGCCACCACATACTTGATATCGAATTCTCTTCCAAATAGGATGATCTGACCGTAATGACCCTTGGGACCGGGTGCCAAATCCACTGCAATGTGGTTTCCTGCGTTGTCTGTGACTAGAGGAATCCAACCAGGGCTGGCGTATAAAGGTTGAGTGGCTCCCGGTGGAACGGAATCTTGCTGTGGAATGGAATTCAATTTGAATTGTTTGTTGGTGTTATTGGAGATGTCGCGCTGCAATGTTGGATTCATGCTTTGGAAATCCTGAGTATCCAATTTTCCGTAACCTTTGGTTTTCAAAGTCTGGGGTGTGACGGCCTTGTTTGGAGCCTCCACGTTCGATCCCGATGCTGTTGAGCTCGTTGTTGTAGGAGACAACGACCGATTGTGTCTTGCCATGTTTGCGGCAACGTTTCTCCAGGTTTGGGTCATATGTACCACTTGATCAAGAGGCATTAGTTGTAACCCAAAAAGCAAACCTGAGGTGCCTGTCAAAGAGTCCAAGCCCTCTTGTCCATCGTGGAGCCGGAAAGAGGCTCTCAAAGAGGCGGGAAACACGATTTTTAGGTCTTCTTCTGCTCTGGATATGTCGGTCCGTGTGCACGGTTCGCTCAGTGTAGCATATAGATCAGAGTGATGTTCCGAAGCCCATGCATCTATGTGTCTCCAGGCAAGCATAGCTTCGCTGACGCCATCGTTCGTTCCACCTGCCGGGCCGTCCGTGAAGTCTGTCAGCTGAATCTGCGACGAAGAGGCCGCAGCATTCGCAGCTGACCGTTCAGGTCTACTCGAGACAACAGAAGTATCGTCATTTTTTCCGTTGTAGTCAGCGTACCGGTCCTCGGTGCTGAAAGAGTACACCAGCTCCTTCCATTTCTTCTTAAAGTTTTGCATAGCAACAATTAATTGGTACCCGTTTCTTGTTTGGTTTAAACCGAAATCTTCGGTGTTTTCTTTGAACCTTCTGGTCAGTCGAATGTATTGGATTCCTTCGAGAGTGAGAGTAGACCTCGTCTTATATATATAGATCTCAATCTGGTCATGTGAGTTTCGCGTGATCTTCGTGCTTCGCTATAACTGACTTTCCAAAAATTTATCAAAAGGTTCCGTGAGGAATTTTGACGAGATCGGGCTTATTCTTATTCTTCAGACTGCTCTTACTATGATTTCAGTAACACCCTCTTTTATGTGTGCTTTTAATTTCTGAATCATTTTTGTGACACAAATTTTTGTGACGTGGCTCGATTTGCTCGTCCTGGCTGTTTAAATCCCACAACGAGACAATTTGAGATTCAAACCCTTTCATCCTGTTCCATCACAGCAGGTAGTGTGTTACTGGTGGGTATAGTGGGGCGTTTTTCTTTGATTTCAAAAAGTGTGTTGTACTTGGTCAAAGCGCTGTCGTCTCTTTCAGCATTTAGAGAATTCATAAATTGACTTTGATCGTCAAACATGATTAAATACTAGATAAAGTTGAACTGATTTATTTATCATGGGGGAGGTTGAGTGGTGCGGTGAAGTTACAGGCTCTTTCTTGTCAATGCAAATAATATCGTGAAGAGCTCCGATTGAAATGGTATGACGCTTTATGAGAGGGGGGGTTCATACTCTCCAAGATCATTTTTGACGAGAATCGGAAGTACTAAAAAACAGCGCCTCTCTATTCTGTTCTGTTGAAGCAATGTAGTCATTCGACCAAATCAGTCGACCAAATTAGTAGAACGCAACATCGTGAACGACTGCCTAAAACGATGAGAACTTGTAGTGCATAAGAATGACACAAGCGTACATAATGATATGGCACTTCAATACGTTGCAATAGTCCAGAATGTGTCACCACCGGAGAACTCAGCTTCAAGATGTTTTTAGTCTCGAGTTTCATGTTTTTAGTCTCGAGTTTCATTGTTTCTGAACGTTTCCATTTTCTCTTCGTCTGCAGGGCTGCTATTCAAAAATGCACCGATCCCAAAACCAACACCCAGGTCTCGAAAACTGCACCAAGCTTGCACCTGAAAAAAAATAAATAAAACAAACCCTTCGAAAACCGTTGACGATGGTTCAAGATCCAATATTTTCATCCAAAAATTGTTAACCAATGTCTCGAACCGAAATGTACCGTTGAAAGCCCATTTTATCGTTTCCCACGTGACCGTGTTCTTCCTCTCTGTTTCTTGGCCTGGGACCAAAATAGATAAATAACTAACTGCATTGTTGAACAAAACATCAATGTCGAAAGGATTGTATTCTCCAAGAGACCGCACGAAGTCTTTGCCATGAATACCCGCAATGCCATTGTAGACGGGAACCACAACCGCACCAGTAAGTTTTTGAGTGTGGACTTCAATCAGGACTACACATGCTTCAGCTGTTCAATGCAAAACGGGTTCATGGTATTCAATGTAGATCCTCTTGAATGCAAACTTTCAAAACAATTCAGTAATCCCAATGCTTGCGGGATATCCATGTCTCGCATGCTGTATCGCACGAATTACGTGGCGCTCGTTGGCGGAGGTAGAAAACCAAGAATGCCTCCTAACAAATTGGTGATCTGGGATGACCTACAGCAACGAGAATCTCTTACACTGAGCTTTATGTCAGCGGTGAGAGGAGTCTTTCTATCGCGCATACACATTGTGGTAGTTCTAGAGAGTTCCCTCGAAATATATGAATTTGGTGGAACGCCCAAGCGGCTCATAGAACCCCTTGATACCTGTGCAGGAGCTGCAGCAGACTTCGTGGTGTGTCAGCGTGTGACACGCAGAGGTTCGACATCGGAACCTGCAGTTCCTCAAACAATAACGCGTGGCGTTCTTGCGTTTCCCTCCGCTAGAAACCCAGGCCAAGTACAAGTTGCGGACTTGTCACATGTGCAATCGAGTGAGGCCCAGGAGAACAATGCAGCTCAGCTTCCGACTTCCATAATTAAGGCTCATAATAGTCCCATAAGGCTCATCAAAATAAGTCCCAATGGCACCATGGTTGCCACATGTTCGATGCAAGGTACGCTGATCAGAATCTTCAGCACTCAGAACGGCTCACTGATAAGGGAGTTCAGAAGAGGTCTCAACCGCGCAGATCTTTACGAAATGGCATGGAGCTCTCGAGGCTCACGACTCGCAGTTATCAGCGATAAACAGACGCTGCACGTTTTCCAAATAACGGATGATGATAGTGAAACGAAAAATAAAACTCACGTTCTCAAAGACTTGCCGCTTCTTTGGAAACCAAAATATCTTGTGTCTGTTTGGGCAATGTGCTCCTTACACTTGCACTCCGCACTGAAGGGAAAGGGTACAATGAATGATCAGGATTTCTACAATGATCGATGTAAAGTAGGTTGGTGTCATGACGGTGACGAGGACTCTTTGGTGCTGGTATGGAAGGACAGTGGTATTTGGGAAAAGTACGTGCTCCTGGAGAAGGAGCCAAGGTCTTTCACCGTAAACGATACCTTGCAAACTTCGCCAGCTACGCCGCATAAGAAAGAGTGGGAAATTGTCAGAGAGAGCTGGAGAAAATTGTAACGCACGGTGCACATATGCATATAGTCGTTTTGTTGATGATTTTTTTGTATTAGCGTCCTTTCGAGAATCATAAAGTATGCTCTTAATCAGGTGAGCGCTTCGACTAAAAGCCTACAGTCGTCAGTGTCACGAAAAAAAACGCCATGGAAGTTACGACTGAAGCTGACGCAGTCTTCCTCGGAATTGAAAGCCATGAAGGTCAGAGTCCTTCCTGTTGCTACGTCCCAATATAGTTTGAAGCAGTGCTTGATATCGTAAAGCCAAAACCGATCCATGACCTTGTAAGGCGGCATGTCCGCTGGGAAATTCCACACCAGCAGCGATTTGGCCTCCAATGGAGCCGCTGTTTGTCGCAGGGTCTCTAAGGATGATTCCAATTTATGCACGGGGTCCTTTGCTGTCTTCAAAAGTTCGAAATACCGGCTGCCAGACTCAAAAGCAGCTTCCAGGTTGCGAACATATTTAGCGCATCGCAGCTCAGGATGCCGTAGAGTACTGGGTGTGAATTCTGCTCTGGCTCCCTCTATCCGACTGTACGCTACACTCCGCGCAAACTTCTTCATGTTTTTCTGATCTGGGAAAATGAGCTGGTATTTGTCTTTGAATTGAAAATACTTGGGGTCTCGTACTTTCAGAACGTCAAAATTGACATCACTTTCATCTGTTTTGCCAGCGACCCGGAATTTGCTCTGCGGAAGAAGCCCTATAAAGTCTGACCTGGTCAAAGTTGGATTGTACGACCGGAACTCTAAAAGATGCGGTCTGTGATAGTTTTCTGTCACCATATATTCCGCGGCAGCAGGTCGCGCGGCGTTCCTGAGCCCGTTCGACTCCGAGGGAAATGAGCCAATCAAATTCCCGCTGTTTTTCAACTGTCCCAAAACATTTCTCACAGATTTTCCCACGCCCATTGTCAAGACTCTAAGATATCCTCAGGCCTCTCTTCCACCTCTTCAAGCAAGCTCTTCTTCGGTGAGTTCGGTCTATTAATGAAATAAGTTATTGATCTCTAATTTATTAAGACCTTTCGTTACCCGGACTCCAAAATATTTTTATATAAAAAGAGCAGAAATTTTCCCGGAACGTACTTTTGTACCTCGTACGTATTCCTTCTTAAAAAAACCAAGGTCTGTCTCGCACTTTTAAAACGGCAAGATCAACATCAGACTGGTGACTTTGTACCTCTGGTACGGTCGCTAACCTATATCGAACATGGTTCTTGCCTTTTACCAGAACCATCCGGGTGTTGTCTTCGCCAGGTGCGGGGTCCAGTACTGATCATTTTTTGGAAACATTTTTTTTTCTTGTTGAAAGAGCAAAGCTCCCATCTTCATCTCCAAGACTTAGCGCGATGAGCCCATCGGCAAGAAACACTTTTTTGGAGTATTTTCGCATGTAGACCCGACATTTTAGTCGAAACAAACCCTTATTTCAACTCTTTTTTATTCTCATTCACTGTTTAAACTTCCCCATATAAGCGCCAGCAGACTACAGTGTGAAGCAAAAGAACCGATTTGGTTTTTCCAGCTGTCGTTTTTGAAATTTCACAGGTCGTGATGGTGATATGCCTTTCGATCTGATGGCCTTTTGGCAAAAGCGCAACACAACCTCGAGTAAAGTCCGCTCGTTTTAGCAGCATTTACCGCAGGAAGTACTTTGCAACTTTGCCCAAAAACCGCATCGATCATTACCGTCCCAAATAACGCATTGACCATCGACAATGGTCCACGGTGAACTGTTTGTTTACAAGTCACGTTCATATTTACTCCAGTAGGAAACCAATTTTCGCGTTTTGTCTTCTTTCCGCTAAAAAGCCTGCGAAGTGCATCCGAGTTAACCAAGTTCGCGAGCTACCGTTCGTGCGATATTGCCGTTTGTAGCTAATGTAACGGGAAAAAAAATATCAAAAATAAAAGGTTTGAAGCTAATGGTTTTCTGGCGTCCCACCGTTCTTATTTCGTGCCTGATCCTGAGCGGAGGAAGTGTTGAATAAAAACAGAATAGCGACAAAAAAACTTGGCTTTAGCCATAATACCAACAAGACCAGAAGACCGTGATGAGTGCGCTAGTGAATAGTGTTAGCGCCTCGCGTTTGCTTCCTAGAGCGGATTCCACTTCCGACTCCAAGAGCTCATCGTCGAGCTCGTCGTCGAGCTCCTCTTCATCAAAATGCCATGGCTCTGATTGCCATAAACCTTCTGATGATTCTCAATCGTATGCGGTGGCTATCGCTGTTGTCGTGCCCGTGTTTGTTGTGTGCTTGATTCTAGCATTCGTTTTCTACAAGGTTTGGAAACGCGGAAAGAAAGAGGCAATTGAAGATAATGATCCAGATTTTGATGGCGATGGTGATTATCTCCCGCCTGGTGACCACCTAGCAAAATTCGGGGAGCGCAGTGAGCCAGGAACGTTTTCGGATAGCAATTTCGACGAACTAGAACTTAAAAGCCAGAACCGGGCAGCCCCGTCGAATCCGTACACTCCAACTAATGCTGCCTTCCCGCTAAATCCCTTCCAGTTGCCGCATGGCGATGACGCAGATGAACTCAGATCGTTTGCTCGTTCCGTTAACAACCATGAGATGGATGCCTATAGACTCGCGTCGCGCAATGTTAGTGAAGCATCGTTAGTTCAATCTGATGGCGCTTTCCAGAGACCCCAAATTTTAGTTCAAAACGGTCGCAGTCAGTCATTCACCAGCAGTAATATGTTGTCTGTGGAGTCTGCTTCCAATTATGCCCCGAAGAAGGCGGATCAAATAACGCAGACAAGTGAGATCGAGGATTCTACTTCAGATCTAGAAGATAGCCCGATAAAGAGAGCACCAGTTGATGTCAAACTCGGTTACGTGGCTAATCCAATTGGACTGGATCCGGAGAAAAGCGGGAGAGAAAGCGAGACGTCGGAGAATTCTGGCAATGCCGACCCTGACAGTCGCAATCGAGAAAACATCAACAATTTTGAGAACGACGAAAATGAAGAGGTGTTTTTAACTAGCAAAGAAGAGGAGAACATCAAAAGAATGAAAAGCATATACGAAGTTTATTTGGATCGCAATGGAACTTTGAGGACAGTTCAGCCTGTCACAGTGGATGATTCAGGTGACACAGAGCATTATGGTAATGGTTTCGTTGCATCTGAATCGCTTCCGAACGAGGCTAAGGATACTATTAACCAAGCCACAGGTTTGCAAAGCAGCTCAGAATTTCAACATCCAGAAGCTGGCAGAAGCCTCAAGAATGAGCAAGTTGCTTTGCAACTGCCACAGGTAGATGACGAAGGGGCGGCTGGCAGAAGGGCTGTCTCATCCATATATTCGGAATTACCTACGGTTCCGCCGCAGTCTGCTCAATCACAATACTATAATGAACAGCAGCACTACCCACAGAACCAGTACTTTGATCAAAATGAGTATCAAAATCACGATTACCAGTCTTACCATGGTGCTTCGGGTCCACCCCAATCCTATCCACAAATGGGACCCGGGCTACAGCAATACTATCATCCTCAAGTTCTAGAAAATATTCAAGAGCTACCCAACCCTTCGAATCTTCCGTTCTCCTCGTCCACAGCATCTCTCACATCTTACAGGAAGACCGGAAAATCGAATCTGCAATTACAGCCCTCTAGTTATAACGGCACGACTCTGAACCCAATTGACCACCCAGAGCTCTTTTACAATCAGACCTCGGGAGTCAACCATGCGCCGTCGTCGCCCGGTCAACAAGAGAACGCCAGAAGCCAAGTTTTGCCTCATCACTTGAGGCAGAGCGTGGTCATGACAAATCCCGACGAATTGTCGTTTCCAAAACTACACAAGCCTGCGGGATCTTTCAGAAATATAAGCAGTGCAAACTCTCGAAACAACAGCATGACGTCGCAGCATACCTTACAGGAGTACCATTCGCAATTGGCTCATCAAAGAGTAAGTGGCATCCTGGATGATCATGATGCGCTTCCACGTCCTCGTATAGGTGGAATTCTTCCTCATAACGGATCAAATGATGAGCTAAGAAAACAGTTGGGCTATTCTGATAACTATAACGTGAATTAGGGTGACCATTGAGAGGACAAAACACACGGATAATCCTGGAATCGGGAAGATAGGAGTTTCTTCTTATAGAAAGTAGGCTTTAAAAGTTTGTACAATCGGCGAACCTTCTTCATATAGTGTATATATAGCAGCATTAAAGCATGGAATTAAATCGGTACTCAGATATATTAATATTGTTGGTAACAGGAACAGGACGATAGCCTTGTCGTTTTCTATGCAAAATCGAAATCATCAATTTGGTTTCTATACCTGAGAATTGTTTTCTTAATTTTTGAACTGTCCACCCAAGTAACGTAGTCTTCCAGGTTCCTTGTGACTAAGAACGCAGGATCTGTGATGAGATTTGGGCCAACTCTGACATGGCCTTGTTCAACAAATTTAACGGCGTCTGAGATGGTTTCTGCCATTTTAAGTCTGTGCATGATAACGGGCAGCCGCCTCCTGCAAATAGCACTAACGGTGACTTTGTTTTCTAGATCTGAAATTTTGGATTTTGTCGTTAGAATTCCCATAGCGTATAGTTTTTCAAGCAGCAGCTGTTCGTGCTTGGTTCTATAGGGGTCTGTAGGCGGAAGAAGAGAAAGCTTGTGTGAAATATGACGCACATCACCACATAATCTGTTATATTTATGGTAGTCTTCCCTATTCTGGATGTGGTATGTTCGCATAACCTGAGTATCTCTATGACCCTGGTCCTGTTTCCAGTCCAGAAAATCCACCTTCTTTAAAAGCTTTTGCTCATGATGTTTTAGTTTACGGACCATCTTGTAGTTATGTTGCGAATCGTCCTCGTATGTGTCCTGGTGACGAAACCTTGTTCTGAGCTTGTCGGTTGTCTTTGGCGATGAGATGAGATGAGATGAGATGAGATGAGATGAGTTTAGTTAGTGTTGTAGTTAATAAAAATTCTCATTCTGTCTGGTAAATTAATTGGCATTATCGAGTCGTCTGTCAAAACCGAGTAGATAAATGGATAGATGACGCTGCCAGAAACAGAGATGGTAAAGAACATTTGCCAGTTGCAAAGGTTCAATACAACATGATAAAAAACCACGTTAGAAGCTAGGCCTGAATGCGGTTTATGAAAGTCTCGCTTCCATACTTGAAGTAACAAATCACGTGAAATTAACGGGAGGGAAGATTAAAGAAATTTTGATTCCGCTTCATTCCGGCTGGAATTTGATGTAGCATAAAGCTCATAAGAGAGACTGGTGAGGATTGTTTTGATATGCTTTTTGTCGTTGTAAGGTTCTCCAGTTGACCAAATGTTTAATTATTTCGTATTTAGTGATCTGTGACTTCAGCTATACATTTGTTAAGAAAGCGGTTTCATACTCATTGTTAGGTCGGTTTCCTCATCTTCATCACTAATTTCTGGCTCTAGAGACTTGGTGAGTTATTCCTGAGGTGTGAATTTAACATCACCACCTTCAACGCCACACTCATCAAAGGAAAAATTGAGCGAAAAAAACCTCATCTTCGATTCAATAGAACGTAGAGCACATATGACGCATAACTGAAGGCTATCGGCACTAAGCAGACTGCAATGTTTTGTGACTTCCACACTGTTTTGTCTAATTTCTTTACTGATGACGCCGACGTACATAGTGATATTGCAATTCAAAAATTTCCATAGGTTGAAGATTCAAGATGATGTGAAAACTAGCGGAGAGAGAACATCGAAAGCCATCAACAATTACCAACTTGAGACCTTTCGTATCACTCTTTTCCATCAATTTGGTTTTGGAAACGAAGTATGCAAGCTAGTATCAGGTTTCAGCTTGTTTCGCTGAATTTTAAGCGACAATTCAGCGTTTCTAAAATCACACATTCACACATCGGATCTCTTCCTGTATTCACCACACGAGATACAAAATTCGAGTTGTCCGAACTTAGACCACCCAATGTCATCAGAAAGGGTAATAAGTCGTTGACGCTTTCGCAGATTCTGTCAGTAACAGGCCCCAAAGGGAAGCTCTCGATGCAGGTGCCCGAATTCGTCAAGATTAAAGAAGACGTTGAGAACGGCAAAATCTCGGTTTCAGTGCAAAACGAAACGGACAAGATGCAAAAAGCACTGTGGGGCACCGTGAGAAGCCATTTGAATAACCATGTGGTGGGCGTGAACGAGGGCCATATGGCAGTGCTAAAATTCGTGGGGACAGGTTACCGTGCGCAATTGCAACAGGAGGGCAAATTTGTCAGTGTAAAGGTCGGGGCTTCCATTATGCAAGGCCTTCCGGTGCCCGAGGGTATCAGCGTCACGTCACCAACGCCTACCTCGCTAATCATAGAAGGCTGTAATAAGCAACAGGTTTATCTTTTCGCGGCAAATCTGAGAAAGTTCCATCCTCCTGAGCCTTACAAGGGTAAGGGCATCTACGTTAACGACGAGAAGATCGTCTTGAAGGACAAGAAGATCAAGTAGTCTTATTTCGCATGAATTATAACTGTATATAGAGAGATAGGGAAACGAAGGTTACTTGAATTCTACATGTCTCATCCGAGCGAGAAACTCATACCTCAAATCCACGAAAGCTCAAACCATCGAAGATTGGGTCACTAGATTCAAACCGTTTTGGCTATCTTTTGTTCTTCGGCTTTGATATCCCAAGTTCGCTATTCTTGGCATGTGACCAGTATATCTACGTGATTTTCGCCGGTCACGAGACTTGTTTATGTAATTACATCATGTGACTAGTCTTAGAGATAGATCCAATTTAAATTGGATTTAACAGTCATTTTGGACGACTTCTTCAATTAAAGAAAATTTTGGGTTTTATTTCATATCGATAATCACCAAGGATCCAAAGTCATCTCTAAAAAACTGGAACAAACATCTGAGTTTCCGGCATTCTCATAACGAAACTCCTGCGTTTGTCGTGCTTCTACCATGAGTCGCCTGATAGCCAATCTCTGGAAGTTTCAAGCCAGATCTGCCTCTTCGAGAGCCTCTTTAACAGCACCATCGGTGGTGTCTACAATTTCAAGTAAAGCACCAATCATCAACCATTGTCCGGAACAAGCGCAGTTGAGACGGAGGCTTCCTAATAGATGTGGTGCACTTGGTGTTAAAAGAGGAATGATCCCGATTTTTGACGAAACCAGCGGGAAAAGAGTTGCGGCCACTGTATTGGAACTCAATAACGTTGAAGTCGTCATGAATAGAACGGTTGAGAAAAATGGATATTTTGCTTGCCAAGTGGGATTCGGAAACAAACACCCCGAAAAGGTATCGAGACAAATGCTGGGACATTTTGCATCCAAAATCGTAAATCCTAAGGAAACATTGACAGAATTCCAAGTGAAAAATGAATCTGGCCTTCTACCGCCTGGAACCATGATAAAGCCGTCGTTTTTTCAGACTGGACAATATGTGGATCTCAGATCTATTAGCAAAGGTAAAGGTTTTGCCGGTGTCATGAAGCGTCACAATTTCAAAGGTCTCAAAGCTTCTCATGGTGTTTCCATATCGCATAGAAAAGGTGGTTCTTATGGTCAAAATCAAACGCCTGGTCGTGTCCTTCCTGGAAAGAAAATGCCTGGTCATATGGGTGTTCAGCAAGTGACAATACAAAATTCACAAATTTTGAAGGTGGACGATGAGAATTGTGTTGTCATAGTAAAGGGTTCAGTAGCGGGACCCACTGGATCATTCGTTAGAATTCAGGACGCTATTAAAAAAGCACCAAAATTCGACGTCTAATGATTTCAGTAGTCATGTAAATAAGTATAGCATTGTTTTTTTATTTGTTCCTATGTGAGCTTTAAACTCGCCTTCGTATGTCTACAACGCTTATCATGGAGCGGCGGTGTAACCGCTTATCATGGAGCGGTGGTGTAACCGCTTATCACAATATCCCCAGAGTCTTAAAAAGTTAAACTGTAATACCTATTCATTAACAACTTATCCTCTAAGGACCCATTCCTTCTGTTTATTAATCTTCGAGCTCAGATGGCTTCAACAAACCGCCGACTGCCGCTGCTCTTTGCTTTTCTACTCTAATTTTCTCTTCTAAGGCCAGCTCTTTATCCTCAGCGAACAAATAGTCAGTTGCGTCACCACCAAATTCCTTAATCTGTACCAAGAAGTCTCTGAGAGTTGCTGCAAATTTCGATGGATCCTGATACTGCTTAATCAATGCGCTTATGAACCCGGTCACCTGCTCTTGGCTGAGATGAGGGAAAGCGCTGCTCAGCATGTTTGCCATGTAATTGGCAAGATACAATTGATTGTTTGCACCTTCGGGAACTTCGCCAGGTTGATATAACGGAACTCCGATCTTTGATTCTTCGACAAGAGATATTAGTCTCATGAGAAGTAGGGATTGCTTTGAAAATCCAGACTTATGGTCGGAATCTGTAAGAACGTAAAAGGTTTCGCTGATGAATGTACAGTAAAAGTTCTCGTAAAAAGCGTTTGCGAATGGTGTGGAACCCAGGCCTTCGATATTCTTGATTAAATCGAGTGCAAGCTGCAAACCGTTTACTTCCACTTCCCGATTGTTATGCTTAAATGCCCAGCAGATTGCATCGACAAACAACTTGAATGCAGCTGATGGTAGTTCCAGTAGAGCATTGAATGATTTACTGTTGATCTCTTTCAAAAGTCTGTAGAATTCGACCCGATGCTCGGGATACTCCGTAAAGTCTTTATTGATCATATCCAAAGTGCATTCAAACACACTTTGTAGAATCAAAATGACACCACTTGGCATCATATGCCCGACTTTATGAACGACTGTTGTCATACAGTTCAAGACTTCTGCGTCTCGGGCGTCCGGAACATTGTTCATGTAATCTTCCAGAACTGCATTTAACAACGGCTCAACAAGTACTTTCACGACCTCGTCGAGGTTTTTAGCATGAGAGATGTAGAATTCAACAAGCTTGAGCACTTCCTTTTTGATCGTTCTTAAGCCACGAACTTTTGGAGTCTTCGTCGCAATAAGTCCTTCAGCAGAAACCTGTGCCGATATCATGGAAGAAACGGCTCTATAAAGCTGAAGCATGTTGTAATAGATATGACCCAGCTGTGGATGAAACTCTGCGCCCATTGTCGAACAGACCGCCACATTAGTTTTGAGGATATTGGCAATGATTTTGACAGTTTCACTATCAAGCAATAAATCTGGGTTGGCAGACGACTGTTCTACTATAGCATCCCACGCCATATTGGGCAACTGCATGAGATCGCCAAGTAAGCGTTCTCTTTCACCTGCATTTCTTTCGTCCGAAATAATCACACCACATGCTTTATAAAAGGTGTGAACCTGTTGAGGCTGCAGGTCTGCGGTAGTGCTTTGGATCTGCCTAATAATGGTTTGAATGAAAGGTTCGGGTTCATTTGGTTGTTGAACGACGAAATGGTGCTTACACTTTCGGACAATCTTAATGAATGTATCACAAGCCATGTCCTGAACACCCTCGTGAGTTTCGTGCATGAACTCGAATAGCTTGATGATGACTGTTTTCAAAAATTTCCAATGTGCTTTCAAAAAGCGTGGATATTGACCAACAACGTACATGATATTAGAAGCCACCACTGCCTTGTTGTCCTTGCCCCGCTTCTTTTCCGTTAAGGCCAATAAGTCTTTGATGACAGTGACAACGAATCTTTTCTCCGTTTCCTCACCCATTGTACCTGAAATTGAACCAATAGCCCAGCACAGAGTATTAATGTTGTGCCACGACCATTCCGAGCCATCGATTTGTCTTGCCAACTTGTTGATCATGATATCTTCAGTGTCGACAACATCCAAATGCGTTAGATAAACCAGAACCTCTCTTTCTGATTTGTATAGTTGAATGGTGTCAGATTCTTTCACAAATTCTCTGACAATCTCACCCTCATCATTTTCCACTACAAGAACTTCCTCTGGTCTTACCATAGATTCTATAACAACCCATCTAAGCTGAGAGCAGATACCATCGTAGATGTGTTTTTTGAGCGGGAATCGCTTTAAAAATTCCGGATTTGGCGCGCCTCCCGACGAGCTGATAGCCTGAGATCCGACAGATAGTTGCAGCAGTGGATTAAGCTCGGCAACAGGGAGTCTTTGAACTTCTTGGAACAGACTCGCCACCAAATGATGCCAATAGTCAAGGGTAGTTTTAAAAAGCTCTCTTTCATCAATTTTAGACAGCTGTATCAAATACTGGTGAGCAGTTAAGAGAAGCTCCCTCAACCGTTCGTCGCTGTCCAAAAGCGAGCGATGGCGTGCCAAGAAAGTTGTGAGAAGCATCGCAAAATCTTGTAGGAAAGATTGATCTCTGCTATTCGCGGTGGCGTATGTCGCTTTTAGATCTGCAGTGACAGGCATGACGTTTTCCGCAACTTGCTGCAATGTGTTTTGAAAGAAAAGTACGGTTTGCTCCGCTATTTTGGTATCGTTTTGTGGTATTTCCAAATTGGAGACTTCGGTCAAACATTTGATAGTAACTGCTCTTGTGTCCGATGACATCAAAAATTTGGTGCTAAGCAACTCCAAAAGGTTGGAATTGTAAATGTAATGGTAAGGGATCCAATGCAAGTATCTTAGCAATGACTCCAATGCAGCAACCACGAGCGAGGTGGTGGACCCAGCGTCCATTACTTGGTAGCATAGCTTGAAAATTTGTTCAAACTCTTTTGACATGGACGTCTTGAGATGCAGGGCTTTGGCCTGGGTCATTTGCTCTGCTGAAAAATCAAAAACCTCTTCTGACAGCAGTTTGAGAATAACCATGTTGTTTTCGCACACGTTTACCGAGGATTGAGCGCTTTGAACTAGCTCTGGGATGAAATCCGGCCAGTTTTGTGGCCACTCTTGTTTCAAGATCTGCACCAGCGTGAGATCCGACTTGTTGATCAAATTTTTTTGCGTCTGGAACACTGCATCGTCCTGACACAGCGAGATGATCATCCCGACTATGAAGTTACGGATTCCGATCCGATGCTCCGGTGGAAGCATTTTCCATTTCGTGGTGATCAGTTTATCCAGAATTGACAGTCCGATGAACTTGGTTTGTGGATTCTGCGAAAACTGCAATATCTGGTCTGCTCTCTGCCAAGAGTCCGGATGGTCTTTCAGTTTCGTCAAAACTTCTTGCGCTTGTTTCTGTTGCGCCCCGGAGCCCTTGTACAAGGTGTCCACGACCTGGTCCAAGGCATTGATATCCAGATCTCTTGAAAAGTCCAATATCGACTCCATTTTCTCAACCCAAGATAGCTTTTTATGATAACTTATTTGGTGATTCTTGCCACGTCTTGTTCTCTCCAGCTGCTTGTTGTAATGACAAGGCGGAAGGTAAGGTTTAGCTTATTTAAAGTCAGAGACAAGACAGTAATGGTGAAACCTATGAACGAAATCTAAGAAAACAGCAATGCTTTAAAACAAAGTGTGAAATCGCTGTGATAGTGACTTGGAGTTGTCGAAAGCGCCAATTGACGATTTTGTAGACTGAAATCCGTTAAGGCCTGAGAAGTTAGCTGGTTTGTAGAATAAAGTATGTTCAGGAGATTTTATAAAAAATTTTGAACACGCAAGGAATTGAACCCTAATCACTGGTCACGTGTAAGTCATAATTGTGGGCCAGGTGACATTAATTACTAAAACAGCGCTAATAAGTGAAAATCCGTTGAGCTTACTATTTCTAGAACCAACATTAAAAATAACACAGATGAAAACGGCAGCTTGGGATGACACCTTTAATTAGTCAAGATTAAACAAAAAAATTACTAACTGTTGGTTTCGTTACCGGTCCCTGTGTTGATATTCTTTTAATCGATGTGTTCTTAGACATGCGTTTCTATCACTCTGTACGACGAGCCCCATTGCTACTAACGAAGAATCTGGAGTGGTGTCAGCGTCAGCGTCAACGTCAACGTCAACGTAAACGTCAACGTAAACGTTACGTTGGCATGGTTTTAGCCTCAATGATAATCACGATAACAGAGATTTGGCGTTTATCAGTTTCTGGTCGCTCATCTGGTATCTTGAAATTTCATTTTTCGTTCTCTTATTCTCTATCTTTCACATTTTCTGAATGTTCTTTTGTATTCTTGGTTATGCCCTCCTCTAGTCAAAGTGTCCCCAGCGCTGGTCAAAACTGCCAGAACGGTTTCGACTCGCCTGTCTGGGCGACCAGCTAAAATTGTTAAAACTCACGTCCAAATTTGGCGTAGCAGGAGCATCCAAGTCCATCGCCGACAGGTTGCGCAAAGGATTCGGTTTGCGTCTATGCGAGACCGCGGCTTGAAAATCAGGACGCTCTGTTAGAAACTTCCATCTTGTCACCACCATTTTCAATACCTCTACGTTTCTTTCGTTGTCCAAAAACTTGTCGACTTTGCCCATCACATACAGTCTCTTCACGTACTCATCGATGCCAAGGCATTCTTGCGGTGAATACGCAGTATACAGCGGAATCTGCTGTATGATTTTGCTGAAAGTGATGCCGTTACTGAAAGCGCTGGTGTAATATGCCTCTTGCACAAACCTGCGATATTGCTGTTTCCTCTCCATTATCTTTAGATGGTCAATACTCTGCAGTTCCTCATTCAAACCTTTTAAATCGACCTGTACGTCGTAGGGGTCCATAGGATTGACTGTCATGTAATTTGCTACCAAGCTCTTAACCGACAGCCTACCTTCCCATATTTTGAACGAGAGCCGTCCTTCAAAGGAATGCATTAGTCGTGGCAACTGGCTGTGCTCGATTTCTCCAATTCCGTCAGGATCAAATTTCTTCCACGCGTTTTTGAATCTCCGGATTTCATCTCTGCTGGCTACAGCTTTGCTTCCCGAACCAGAGTGGTACAGGTAGCTGAAATTCTCCAAAACAAGTGATACGAACATGTTAAGGAAAATGTACATGGACAGCACGTTCCAAGACATCAGTAAAACGTATGCGTAAGGCTTCGAACCGCAGTCGGAATGGCCTGTAGTATCGTCGACGTAACAGAAGGGTGACGTCACGGTTATGTCGTCCATGATATAATTCCATCCTTCGCCGAAACTGCAGCGAAATAGAACAATTAGCGTTTTGACCACAGTTCTGAAATTCAGATTCCCTGTGGTGTTAGGACCCAATTTCGTCAGCCCAAAAATTTGATTCAGTGCAATAGCGTACACCAGGAACAAAATTCCCCAGGTGTAGGTCAGAGACAAAATCGAAGGCATACTGGCCATAGCGGTGCTGATCAGTTCGCTCAAAACGTCGTTTTGCGGGATTACAAACAAAAAGATCACAAGCTGAAAGAGATTCCGGACGTTGTCAAACCCCAGAATGCCCCCATCCGTTGAGAGTCTAGCGATATTAAGACCGAAGGATGAAATCACCACGAAAAACTTGAAAACATCCCATTTTCTTGCAAACCATAATCTTGTTCCTTTGCCAATGACATAGAAAACCTCATGAATCAAAAATATTGAAGTGGACACCATGAAAACTGCATTTTGATATTTTTGCAGAGAGTAATTCTCCTCATATGTGAACAGAAGTAAGGTCAGGATATGAACATACAGCACTAACTGGAGAAAAAGGGCATACCAAAAAAATGCCTTTTCAACCGCTAGACGATATATCAACAACCTAATGGGACTCATGGTCATGACTTCGGGACTGGGTTCGGGTCTGGCTTGTGAGAGTAAACGTTTCACTTCAAGCCAAGATTTTTCTTCAACGGTCAAGAAGGCGCTTCCAGTTGTTCGAGCATGGTTACGAATGATGAAGGACACAAAGAGTGTCAGGATAAAAACCATGCTCAAAAAATTGAAAAGTACAAAGAAAAGCCCATTTACGGCCGTCGAAAAGTTTTGCGGAACAGTACCTAGCCCTGTGCTCGCCATACTGTTTGTCAAAATATCAACCCAGCCTTCCAGGGAAACAATCTCATACAGCGTTCGAAACGCGCTGGAAATCGAGTTCATGTAAAGGTAAGGTTCTGAGTAAACTCTGGGCATAAGAACATTCCAATCGAATATCTCGTTAGAAAATTCATTATAGCACTTTGGTAGGTCGACACCATCATTGCAAGTGCCGAGACGCCCTCTGAAAATTCCTAGACCCCAAACTGAGAAGGGGAAAAGAACCGTAAGAGAAACAGTTGCGGCACCAATAATTTTTCCGATACCATCAAAAAGAACCTGATTGAATGTCAATCTAGCTGTCCTACTAATTGTGAGACATCTCAAAGCTCTCAGAGCTGTGAGACCTTTGAATACGCGGGACAAATCATCATCGTCTTTCAAGTTTGCAACAAAGTTTATCCAGATTGAAATCAAGACTGTAACATCAATGCAGTTCCAAGGATTGCGCAAATATGCATTGGGAGTGTGTGACAGGCCATCTGCGACAGTTTTGATGACGAACTCTAAAGAGAAAATAACGACAAAAGTAGCATCGAAGTATCTTGACCATACTCTGACTGTAGAGTGTTTCATGCGATAGAGAGGAGTAATGAAGCATGAATAGATAACCATCAAGACTGTTGTAATCGAGATGAAACCAACGAAAACGTCCCGCTTGAAATGTCTGAGGCTGTAGTGCCTTTCGTAAGCATTGGTGTTGTCCTCGTAGAAACGAAAACCATCTGTCCTCTTGCCTACCGACGGAGGAGTAAGACTCTGACAAAATTGACGAAAAATATGGTTTGGAGGGAAAATAAAATAAGCATTGTTGTAAAATGGATGCTCTTTCATATAATGCAGCTTTTCCTCTTCAAATTCATTCAGCTTCAGTGTGTATTTTTTATTCAAGCCCTCCGAATCGGTAGATTCTAGATACACAACTTCTGGTTTCTTTCGAAAAGGATTATCGATGAAGGGCTTGACAAAAGGCAGTTTTTTCATTTTGTCTAACAGTTGAAGTGGCAGACGGAAAAACGCCCCATACTTTTCTTTCTTCGTTTCACCCTTTAGATCCATAATGTCGTATTGCTGCGCAATACCCACTATTGCTGTTCCTCTGAAAAGAAATTGTCTGAAATCTCTGGAATCTTCATTCCCCGAGTGCTTGACAAGCTTCAGTTTGATTCGTCGGGCGAGGGTAGCGCTCGTGTACTCCTTGATCTTTTCGGGATAGACATGCTGTAAGTAATGCCTGATCTGTAACGACCTTTTCTTATCTTCAGGGACATCTAAACTTTCTGCTATAATCGCAACGAAGATATTCAGCATAACAAAGTTCGACAGGAAAAACCACACTATCAGGAGAACGGAGCCGAAGAATTGCGAGGAGTAATTTGGTGCATACTGTTGGACAGCATATAAGGAATCTGTCCAATTTTCTGTCGAGCCTATGATGAATAGTGTTAAAAATGAGTTCGTCATGTTGTAGAAAGCGAATGGCATCTCGCCCATTTCGGAGTCGGGTACCATCCCTGTAAAGTAGACTGACATAATGACCGAAACCAAGAAGAGGAAAAAAAAGTAAAATCCGGACAGCTTTCGTATCAGTAACGCATTTCCTAACACTTGCTTCCAAAGATTTCTAGTCACCTCAATAATTCTTATGACACGGTAAAAGCGCAGTATCTGGAAAATGTTCAACCAGTAATAGGCCTGTCCCAGAGCGATCCTATTAGCGGGGACAGTTATAGCTACCGATACGATGCAGGTTGAAATATCAAACATATAGGAAAGCTTCCTTAGAAGTTTCCAAAGATTGGGGAGATAACAAATCACTCTGATCAGTGACTCGGTCAACAACACATAGTTCACGGCCCGATCAAATTTAAATATGGTCTCCAATTGCTGATCACTGCTATCTGAGCTCAGAGTTGCTTGTGCTATAAGATCGGCACTTATGGCTATGACAAAAATGAACTCGAACTTCTTGTACCATTTTATGCAGTTCGAGCTCCAAGCTGGTAGCTTTCTCGAGCTAGCTTTTTTCCCAATGTAAGTCCAGATTGCCTTCCCCCTGCGTTTTAGACGAGATGATGTATCTTTCGATCCACTTCTTCTGGCTAACTCATTCGCTTTTTCAAACGAAGAGACCAGAACTGCAATCATCAGATTTATCATCCAAATGTTCAAAAAGAAGATACAGGAAATGAAAAAAAGAGAGGAGGCCATACTGTCAGAATCCATGGTGTCATACATGATATCGGTGAATGTGTTTGCACTGATGGTAACAAAAACTAGTTCCATAGAGCTCAAAATATTATCAAAGCTGACTCGGCCATTATAAGGATTTTCGGCAGAAACACACTTCGAGTGTTGGGGGCATAGATATCCTTTTGAAACAGGGCCGCCTCGGAGATCGGAAAAAACATAAGGCATTTTTCTTTTTGTGACAGCCTCCAAATACCCGCCACAGAACTGCATGCTATTAGTATAACTCTCTGAAGGGTCATCGGGGTTGGTCCAAACACAGGTTCTTCTCAGCGACCCCTGGAAACTTTGTACCCCCAGGATTCCAAAAAGTGTCCAGAAATATAAGAGCATAAAGCACACATTGATCAACTGTGGTAGCCCAAATTTCAGACTGTTTAAAATTCTTGTTTGACTTCCTTCTTCCTTGGCAAGCTTCAGAATTCTTAGCGCCGCAAGAGCCTTGAATATGCGTATGCCGTGTTTCTCGTCATAATTCCCAATCGATAAAAATAAGGATATCCAAAAGGAAATAGTTGAGACCAGTTCCACTCTATTCCAGCTACTCCTAGCATACGCACGATATAGAGGAACCTCCGTTTTTTTTTCGTCAGAAATAGAGCCAACGAAGGTCACAGAGCTCCTGATCTGCTTACGATCAGACTTGCCTGCAAGTTGATCGTAGCTGGTTTTGAATGGAATGATGCCTCTAATGAACTCTTTCCCGTATTTGGACTCCAGATCGTGAACAAAAGACTCGATTCCAAAAATTTGGAGGATTGTCTTGTATTCCTCCCCTCGAGCATGAAACACCGCCGAATCATCCCAAAACCCATAAACAATTATCCGCGCTAGAATGTCGATTGTGTATAATATGTTGAACGCAAATAGCAATCCACCTACGGTGCTAGAGTAATAAGTTATCTGGTCTGCGCGATCTAGAAAAGCTGCGGTAAGGACCACGACAAGGAACACCAGCAAGAGAACGTTGGCACGATAGGTCCACTTGTTCGTCACAATCGAGGCAAGTTTGACGCGCAAGCGATGATCAGGCGGGAAAAGACCTAGGGAATTCCCACATAGAACCAAGGGACGATTTTTTGATGGTTTATCACTCTCAGTTTCCGCTCCTGAGTCCGTTTCAGTGCTTTCCGAAGATTCGCGTTCCTCAAACTCCTCTGTTTCTTCAAAAGCGACTTTCTTGGATTTTTGAGGGCTGAGGCTGAAAAAATTGATTGCGCTCTTTTTACCTGGCGTGTTCAGTAGATCTTGCGAACTACTCTCTCCGGGGTGAGACGGTTCGAGGTCATCCGCTATTGGCGTGTTCTCTTGTTGCTCATCAATTCGTGAGTGCTGAGACTCATTGTCGATTGTTGAAATATCGGACTTTGAGGACTCTCTTTTCGTTTGCGGGAGCCATGTAGAGCTCCCCTTGCCCATGGCATTAGTAAAGTCATCCTGAAGGTCTTTGAAGTCATCTACATCCCCCTCTTCAATTGTGGAGATGATAGTACCCGTCAAAGGATTTTCGTCGCTAATTCCATAACTGTTGGCCCTGGAGTCGTAAGATTGTCTCCGTTCTTCGGAGTTTGAACGCTGATCGGTGCGTGTGCTCCGCTGTTCGTCTATAGATGCATCTGAATTTTCCCGTGATTTTGACGGTGAGATCAAATTTTTAAAATGAGACTTTATGCTGGTTGCAGAAAGCTGGCCAGAGGCTGCCCTTCGACTGTTTGACGAGGAACTACCACCAGGTTGTGTCACCACTGTGAGGTTCGGTCTTTTGGCAAAAGTGCTATCGCTTATTTCGCCAGGGTGTAATTCGAAATCTTTAGAATCCGTCTCCGAGCTTCTCCGCATCGTGGAGTTTGCCACTTGTGTCTCTAGATCAGGATCTGTCTCCGCTCTGTCAATTGTGACTAAAACGGGCACTTTAGGATGTTGGGCCCCAGCCTCATCTTGGGTTTCCGAGACTTCCTTGGACGAACTACTCTGGGTCAGGTGTCGTCTCGACATTGTCTAGACCCTATGTGCATTAAAACGCCCAGTCCTTAGGATATCCTCTACTCAGAAGTGGGAGAGTCTTGCAATGTTACTTGGGTCAGCAGTGACTGGTAGGTTTTTACAATACCGTTAGCTTTCTGATGATGTATAGATTAAGCGATTATCCTCTATATATAGTACTTTGGCATCACGTGATACCTGATAAAATAGACAAGATAGATTATTTATTCTTCAAGACGCAAGAAAAGGCCTTTTTAATTCAGCCCTGGTGTTTTTGGCCCATTTATATGGCTGTCTTCATGATCTGAGGCGGGTGGGTAAGTTTCTATTTTTATCGCTTTTATATCTGATGTTTTTCGGCTTTATTTTGTCTAGACGAGTGGAAAGGGAATGACTCCACTTTAAATTGTTCGTGATAGATTCTCTCCTAGCTCAATTCACCTGAAACAGGACTTTCAGACATCTTTCAGAGGCTTTCTCCTTCGTTTCTCCTTCGTTTCTCATTGCTCCTTTTGGAGAATCATGAACATGTCACTTTTCCCGTACCTGTCATCAGAAACCTAATAAAATATCGGTATCCCGTGATTCGATGTTTTACTGACGCTAGAGTACTGCTCAAAAATAATACAGTGTCAAGAGGTTTTTAAGTAGACATTTGCGACCTTATAGGCCCCCGATTCAATCGAAATGAGAGCCCAGTGAGATTCTTGTTCAAGACACCACAGATCTGAGGCAGATGGAAAAATGGCACAAAGGCTTTAATGTCAAATATTAACACCAATACTTGAAAAAAAAATATCAAAAAGAGGTTAATAAGCTCCATAAAAAGCCACTATTACTGCCTCTAACTAGGTTAAGCCTATCATTATTATCTGTAAACAATGTCAGCATATACAACTCTCATATTCTTTATCACGTGACTGTCTAAATTGATTAAAATATTGTTATATACGGTCCTGGCCTTCAACCTAGAGTTCTTTTAACAGAGGTAGGCATGCGATGCATCGCAGGAGAGCCTAATCCAGACCAGGGTCCGGCTTGCATGGAATACGTGTTCTGGCCACAATCACTGGAAAAAGGTAAATATGGGTCAAAGATAGTCTTAGCTCTGCGAGAGTCCGATACTGGTTGGATGGTGTTAGCACTTCTTGAGAAACAGGAATATACTACACTGTTGAATTCTGGCAATTGCGAAAAATACGGGTTTTCTAGAATAGGGACATGGGAACCTAATTCAGGTCTGAACTTTGAGATCAATCCGAAAGCTCTGGTTTTTTTGGTAAAATTCAAGCCTCCCAGACTTAACTTGATGCAATTTTATAGCTTGGAGCCCATTGCGCTTGTTTTACCCGAAAAGGACTATCTCATCGATTCCACATCCAACAAACATAGGCCATTGCGTGGTCAAAGCAAAAGCACGGATTCGTCGAATTGTGGACTTCGAAAATCTATTAATCTCATCAACTTGTACCGCAAGCATTTGCACAGCCTAAGTCTTGCAAATGAGAGTGGCATCGAACGGGAAACATCACAATCGTCGCTTTTCAGCCGAAAAGCGCTTTTCCAAAATTCAGTCATTAGACTGCGTCATTGTGCAATATACCTGATCGCTTGTGCGCATTTCTTAGCCGCCACCTTGGTCGCTTTTCTCAACATGACGCCATTGAAACTGGTGAGCTTCTCATCCACAGCGCAGCAAATTGACTTGCGCTCCCGCCAGCTATGCTACTTTCCGGAGCAATTCCTTCGAATTTACAACAACGAATCCCTAGGCAGCTCACACACGACAAAACTGAGACCTCATAATACCGCGCATGTACAGGTCTTCCCTTGCAATAGCTACCCAGACTACATTAGATTTTACAACACAGTATGGCTTATAGCTAACGACGTGTCCTTTGGGTTGTCCGTGGGTACATTGTTGGCAGAAAATCAACGCACGATAGCTGTTTTCTTGAATAACATTTTTACCAGATACCTGTTCGAAAAAGTTCATTTTGTAACAGAAGCTCTAAGTCAAAATCCACTGGGCATCAAGTTGAATGGAGAGCTTGCAAAGTTTCTGAGCGATCTTTTTTTGTGGACAATTGACTTTTCCTATTCCCTGTACATCAAGCGAATTACAAGCGCAAAGAATATCGGTATGTTCATTAATGTCATTTCCACAGCTTCTTGCTGCTTTGGTGTTACTTTTGCACTTGCAATTGCGGTCGATTTGATATCTTTTGTCACCATGCATATTTCCCTTTTTTACTTCATCAGTGCTAAGATGTACCACTGGCAACTGCATATTATGCAAACGCTTTTATACTTGTTTTACGGCAAGAAGCGTAACGTTTTGAGGAACAGAGTTGATTCGAACTTGTTCGAACTAGACCAACTGTTGATGGGAACCCTTTTTTTCACGATTTTGATCTTTTTGCTGCCCACTTTTCTGATCTTTTATGTTCTGTTTACCATTTTACGTTTGACAGTTTTGCTTCCAGAGCTAGTTCTCGAGTTTATTATGGCCTTGTTGAACCATTTTCCCCTGTTTGTATTGCTACTGAGGATAAAAGACCCAATGCGTATTCCAGGTGGCATTTTATTACAGCCTGTCAATGGAGGTCCCGAGTTCAAGCTAGAAAACAATCCACTGAGCTTGAGGAGAATTTTCAGGCCATATGCGGTTCTTCTCTCTACCATGGCCGAAACCTATTTTTCCGTATCGACATTTCGTGAAATACTGGTGGGCTATCCAATGACCATAAAAAGACACAGGATGTACCGCATATTATATTCGACACTCCCGGAAGTGCCCACCAAGACTAGCCAGGTATGGGTGTCATTGATGTCCTTTGCCAACAAGCGGGGGAATGCATCGAAATCTACCAAAACTTAACTTATTGATTTCTATCTTATATACATGAGGGGATAATCAACCTGATAACTGATTTAATGCCGAATCCCACCCAGGGATTCAAAAATTGTTTCTTGAATTGTGAGCATGCTATAAGCGGTGCTTACTTCCTCTTTTTCGTCTTGCCCTTGTCTTTGCTGGCTTCTTTTTTCTTCGTGGGGGCGCCCTTTCCTCTACGCTTCCTGGCTTCATTCATGGACAGTCTATATTCTTCTTGCTCATCTGTGAATTTGAATTCCGGGTATAAAGTCTTTAGATGCTTGAATTTTAGAAAATCTGGATTTCCATAGTAGCCTGCGATCGATGCACCTTTCAGTCTTTTGGACAGAATTTTACCACCGTTACGGGCGGCTGTGGGATTGAAATTTTCGTTGAAGATCCGTGCAGACAAGCTCGCTACCTGTAGAAGTCTTTGTTTCGGTACGGACATGTTTGAGCTCGAAACTGTTGGACCTATTTGAGATCTGAAAGAGGAGAATAGCTTGACTAGATCTGAACTCTTCGATATATTGAAATACTTTAAAACCAATTTTCGTTAGCAGTGACCTATAATTAAGTGATGATGTCGATTTGGTCATTTTAGTCGAGGTTAGCGCTGGAAACACCATTGGAATAACAGAACTAAAAGCTATGCAGTTCTTGAGAGCTTAATGTAGATTCCTCTCGGTTTACATTCCCCTTTACAGTTCAATTTAGTGCGAAGAAACTATTTAATTGATGTGAGTCAACGTCAAGACAAAATGCAATTGATGCATGCAGCTGTTTTTTGTTTTCATCAACGTAGAGTCAGAAACAAGCTTACATTACACTTATTTGCCGCTCAATAAGGATCGTTTGTTGTGGTATAATTCTGCAAAAATCGATACGTCTTTTTGAATCTTTTAACGCTTTTTCTTTATTCTTGGTAAAACGACACTAAATAATGACAGAAACCCAAACATATACATTAATAACCTTTTAGACTAAGATGAGCATGGTGAGAATAGGATCTATCTCATAGACAAAGCGGTGAATAGAAGCGTTCAACAACATTGCACTTTCTGAGACGATAGGCTAGGATTTTATGCCGCCGCCGCCGCCGCCGCACACATCAACTCATTTCTTGCAGGTAGTACTTAAGAATAGAGACCTCCAAGCTTGGACGCAGCACACCATGTTAAACAAGATTCATCAATTTATTATTTATAATTTGACAAAGGATAAAATTACTAATGAACAAAGGCGGATCGGCGGTGGTTGAGGGCCTTGTGTAAACTTTACTAAAAGTGGTTTCATTTTACTGGAAACATTGGTTTTTATTGATGTTGTTATTTGCGCGGAAAAATCCCGTATCCCCTATGAGGGAAGTGCTTACCAGGAAGCAACTTCCTCGGTGTTACCTTCAGCCCAGTCGGCGGCTTCGGTTTGCTCTTCAGCGGCAACTTCTTCCTTGGCCTCCTCGTCCTCAGCTGGGTCGGCTTCCTCAGCAACTTGCTGTTCAACCTCCTCAGGGTCTCTGTAGAAGTACAAATCTGGCATGATGGACCATTGTTGAGATCTGTCGACCAAAGAACCTCTTAGTCTCAAAACCTCTCTGGCCAACAAGTACCAGATCAAACCGATGGAGTGCTTACCCTTGTTGTTACATGGGATGGCAACATCGACGTATTCGGAAGGAGAGTCCAAGTCAGTCAAAGCGATGACTGGGATGTTGACGTAGGAAGATTCCTTGATGGCTTGAGCATCGGATCTTGGGTCAGTGACAATCACCAATCTTGGCTCCTTGAAAGAACGGGTGATGTAGTTGGTGAAAGAACCTGGGGTGAATCTACCAGCGATGGCGGTGGCACCGGTGTGAGCAGAGTACTTTAGGACAGCTCTTTGGCCGTAAGTTCTGGAAGAGATGGCAACAACATCCTCTGGGTTAGGGATGGCAGCGATGATTCTGGCGGCCAAAACGATCTTTTCCCAAGTCTTACCGACGTTGATGACGTTGACACCGTCTGGTCTGGTCTTGAAGACGTATGCCTCTTGGTGAACCTGTTACGAAAAAAAAGCTGGTTAGTAAAAAAATCGAAAATGGCAAGGTTATAATAGCGGACTTTCTTGTCGATGAGCGCTCTACAACGGACGATGCAGGGAGCTTTATTGCTCACGGCAGCAGGATGTGATTGGATGATGGCTTATTTGGTTTCAACACAGATCAAAAACATCGTTTAACAGCTCTGTGGTTGTTTGTTTTTTGCAAATGAAAGCCCTCGTAATCACTTGCTTGGGGTCCCCTATGACAGTCGTTCCGTCGTCGATATCGAATCGCTCACTCTCATCTTAATGGTCCGTTATATTCCACATCGGTGTTTCAACATACTTGCACGTTCTTGGAACCCAAGTGAACGTTGGCAGCCAACAACAATTGGGCGTCTTCTGGGGTCAAGTCAAAAGTAGCTGGTAAAGACATTGTTTATCTTGCTCTTGCTATCTGTCGGGGCTTCGTAACAAATACAACTGTGATTGAACAAGTAATACGCTATTCTAACTAGGGTTAGTCAAATTGTTAATCTTTCAAAATTTTTGTCCTAGTGGTGATGTTGATAATTTTTCATGGATGGTGCAAGCTAGACTCAGGCTAGGCTCAGGCTAGGCTCTGGCTAGGCTGGAAATGGAAAGACGCTAGGCTGGAGGAACACACCGTAGGCTGCCGTGAGCTGCCTGGCTCAAACGGGTCTCTGAGCCCAGATCTTGTGAGCCTCTGCCTAGGCCCAGGCAGCATCTGAGGCTGCTGGTCATCATGTAGAAACACATGCAGCCATCGCGCGGACCATCACGTGTGCACATTGCGTTTACGCCCGGCTGCGCGGTTAAAGTTGAGTGTGTTTGGTCCGTTTGCGCGCAACCTTCTGCGTGGAAGGCCTACTGGGGACCGCTGGGCTGGGGTGGGGGGCCGTAGGCGGGGGCTCCTTTTGGAGATTCAGGCGGAAGCTCCTTGTAATGTCATGTGGTCTGGAAAGCTGTCTCTTCGCAAATTGTTTTTTGTGAAAAAATTCACGAGGAATGGAAAACATGGAAGTTATAAGAGGTGTTTTCAAATGGTGGATGGGTGTTAGAAAAGCAGTCACAAGATGTTTGATCTAAACATGACAAAAAGCCCATTGATCATATCAATTCAGGAAGCAAGCGTAGCGTCTTAGAACTTAGATGTAGACTGCTGAGGAGACTAATAGCAGCATGTTATTAGATTCTGTGAGTTATTCGCGTGCTATTTGCTTGTCTAGAATGATGTAACACAATTGAAGGGTAAGTTTGCCTCGTTGTAGGAAGATAATTGTAGCAATTCAAATGGGAAGATCATGTGTAGAGAAAGACATTTTAGGGTGAAAAGACAGATATTCGTTATTGGATAGACCCGTCGTCGACATTACTTTCGTATCTTTTTTGAATCTGATTGTTAGCTCGTGACAGTACAGTACATAGTGATATGCCAAGCTTTTAATTAGTCTGTTTTCCCCAGATTTAATTAAAATATTGAACAATGGCT
The DNA here is from genome assembly GCA_900074735.1 of Lachancea sp. 'fantastica'. Lineage (NCBI taxonomy): Eukaryota > Fungi > Ascomycota > Saccharomycetes > Saccharomycetales > Saccharomycetaceae > Lachancea > Lachancea sp. 'fantastica'. The sequence continues at coordinate 309,751 of LT598472.1, forward strand.
TCGAATACACGGCAATTACATGACGGGAAATACATACTAATGAGCAAGCAAAATAATCTCCCAAGCTCAAGATGCTAATGCGTTTGAAAACACGTTTCTGACCAACACCGGGTTTCGCTTTGTTTTTTACAGAACGATCCTTCTCATCTTTTTTCTCGGGCATGTTGAGATATTTCCACCAGCTTTCTATCTCCATTCTTATCTCCACGAGCAAATCCCGGCTAGGTGAGAGCACCCTCGTACTATATCGTGGCCGTGCCACGGTGGCTGTTATTGTTTACTACCGTTGAAATACCAACAAAGCCAACAGATCATCACTTTATACGTTTCGTTGGAAATCAATTACACCCAATTATTAGAAAACTCTCAGAGTACTTCGTCTCATCAGCGATACACATACACAATTACCAACTTCTTCGCTCCCTGCCACTCTTTGAACAACATTTAAAACAACGTTATTTACAACGGCTATCAAATGTATTGTCTGCTATCAAAGTCTTTTTGTTAGGATTTTCGTTTTGTTCCTGTATCATTTGCCAAGTTATCACAGATCTACGGCGTTGAAAACATCGACTTGCATTGCACATTGCAAATGATGCAAAGTATCGGTGATTATCTGTACAATTATGGTATACAGATCAAGCATGCGCTACCGAGCTTTTCGAAAACGAGTGACAGAATGATGCGCCGTGTATTGGTGCAGAAAGCCGGAATTTATGCAATTTGTATTTCAATCTTGGCACTTTGCGTGTTGCTGCCACTTTGGAACTATTTGGCATTGAAAAACTGGGCTTTCAAATTGAGACACCACATGAGACACGATGTGCTCCGAAAAATTCGCTGGCTGCATAATTCTCGAATCTTACACAACCAGACGTTCCGAATATGTGTATTCTGGCTTACCATCTCGTGTGTGTGCTCTTTGGCCGGCACGAAGGGTGATCTCATTCAAATTACGAAAAGACTTGGAAGGGTAGCAGTTGCCTTAATGCCCCCATTGCTATTTCTTACGCTTCGGCCCTCGCCGTTGCCGCATACATTATACCTCTCGCTCCTTCCAATTCATAAATGGATCTCAAGAATTGTGGTCTTACTATCCTTTTTGCATACTGTACTATACGCGTCATATTTTTGGAAACATCATGCATTCCTGGCTAAAGTGAGCAAACCAGCAAATATGTGGGGGGTTTTGGCCATGCTGTTGTTTGTGCTCATTGCTGCTACCTCTGTGTCCCAAATACGCAGGTACAATTTCCAAGTTTTCTACTGCGCTCACTACTTAGCCACATGGCTGACAGTTGTTCTGATTCACTATCATGCAAGGCCATCGATCCCTTACTATACAGTTATGAACTGTTCGCTTTTAATTGGGCAGATAGCATACAGAGCATTTCACACAAGGCGAGCAGTAATTTGCGTCAATGAAGTATCGCCAAACCTAATGCTTATTGATTTTCCTGCCCCGGAGCTTTCGAACAGACCTCTCATGCCCTCGGCCCATATTAGAATGACTTCATATCATAAAAAGTCTCCGCTACGAAGAATATTACAGCAGTTTGTCCCTCTCCAGCACCCCTATACCATTGCCAGCCTTCCTAATGACAATAATGTCAAACTAATAGTGCGCCCTGGAAAGTTCCAGCTGCGCAATAACTCACCTTATCTAGTCACTGGACCTTTTGAGCCAAAGCTAGATTTTTTATCGAAAAGCAAAAGCATGAAACTTGGAGAGCGCAATTTTTCCTTCCAAAATCAAAGTCCAGCACTTTTGGCTTCGCCTCTTCACTACAATACCGATATTAGAAGAGCTCTTATTATCACTGGAGGAAGTGCAATATCGTTTGGCTTGCCGTTGCTTAGAGTTCTAAATTTCAACGGTGTTACCGTTCGTCTTAAGTGGGTAACTAGAGACTATCGAGATTTGGAGTTACTGAAGTATTTCAAAAACAATTTCGAAGGTCTTGAAATCTACATTACGGGTGGGGAAACGGACGAGCAAGACTTGCGTATAGACTACGTTGACTTCGACGATCCCGCTTCCGATGACCAAGATTTCCACAGTGGCGCTGAAAGCGCTTCGTATCAACCCAACCAAGATTCTTTCCCGTCCGGTGACTATGGAACATTCAAATCTGTAGATGCCTCCGAATCGGCAGGCATGTTGAATCAAGGAAGAAGCAATCAGGAAGACGAGATTGATTTTACACAATTGTTCAGCGCTCGCAGCACTAAAAGTAAGAACTCAGGGAAAACGACTTTCTCGCCCACAATGTTCCAAAAGGAGAACGCTTTCCGTAAGCCTTCGATACTTGTTCCACCCCCCGATCAGAGTGATGCCTTTCAAGAGAGAAATGAAGGATCTACGAAGACTTTAAGGATACCGGCTGGTGTGAAAGTGTTTTTCGGGCGCCCAAACCTTACCAATCACGATTATCAATGGTGTCTAGAAAAAGAATGCATTGGCCCCTCTGATAGAAATGACTGCTGTCAACCTGATGTTCCAAAAGCGCATGTTGACGATCTGTGCCGCGTTTGGGTTATCGCAGCAGGACCATCTCAGCTGGTGGAAAATACAAAGAGATGGGCTAACGACGGCGGACTACATTTTCATGAGGAAAGTTTTACGTTGTGATTGTTCATTACTTCTATATTTTGAATTATTATGATATCCAGATGAATGTAGACACTGAGTTAATCTTTTCCTCATACCGTGAAATCCACCTTGAAAATCAAAGGCTCTCTTGCGGGACGCTCTCTGGCATCCTCTCTCATATAAAATAAGCGCGTAGATTGAGTGTTAGCAGTATCATCCGGGGCTGCCCGGCCTATTTCGACATGTTGCTCCCGCTGCTTTCTTTTCCGGGAAATGAAAGTGTCAGAAAGCTCGCACATAATGTCACTTAAGACCCTTTTCGAAAACATACTGGTTCCAACAGCATGGTCCATGAGACTCACTAGCTCAGTAAACCTTTTTACCCGCATCTCACCGACGAAGGGATCCGAAAATGAAGATGCAAGCTCGAACTGGGCAGATTGCAAGGATTCAAGAGCAGCCATCTTCTCATCGCGCTTGAGCTTGGAGGATTCAAGTGAAAGTTCTTCAAGGCGAAACGTGAACTGTTCCTGAGATCTGATCCACTGGACTAGATCTTGATGGCTTTCCTGGCTTGTTACCACGATAAGCATTGATTGCACATCCTTTATTGTCAGCTCATGGGCTTTGGAAGCCCGCCGCGGTCCGAGCCAGGAGTCTAACTTCGAGTTTGCGACCCAGACACCGAGACTCGGGACCAGCCGGTGCTTATTTATCTGAACCTTAGCTCCATAAAAAGAAGAGGAAACGTGGTATTCGTCTTTGAGGACTGTTAAGGTGGACAATGGTACTCTTACTGGCAAGCCATGATACCTAGAGAGACGTAGCGGAGAAATTTCGGCCAATAAAAGCCCTCTTCCGTTCCTTTCAGATAAAATACCGTGTTCCCGCTTAAAATCTTCCGTATTTGGACGGTCACCATGATCAGTTCCGTATTTGTTTTGAAATCTCAGAGCGTCTAAAGGATGCGATGAGTATCCAAGCCCAAAAATATCGATGTAGAAACCGCTATCAATGTCAATAAACCTGGCGTCAACATTGTTAACACCGTCAGCACTATTTCGGGACGCAATGAACGGCTGGACGTCAACAAAGTATCTGCCATTTCCCTCATTAGCAGGTGCAATTACAAGGCTTTGATTAAAATTCTTAGCCAAAAGACCGAGATCATGCAAGGGCATTTGAAAACTGGTCGAGGGACTCCAAGGAAAACGCGAGCCAGTGAAGAGGTATCCGTGCAAGGACTCATGAGCAAGCCAGGAAGCGAGGTTTTCCGACTCTACGAAATGAAGCCAGGCTCGCGTGAGGGCGTTGAAAATTCGCTGACGTTGCCAGTGGTCGCCTATAAGACCCGAGAAAAAACGACTATCCATGAAAGTCTGATACTTATTGCCATCGCTTGTGATATCGGAAGCTTCATGAAAATATTTAAATTCAGGCGCGCCTACTTTCAAATGTTCCTGCACGTACATCAAATTGTTCACAAAATTCTGTTCACTTATGGTCAAAATGCTCTTAACTCGAAGTGCGTTCAATTCTTCCTGTAGACGAAACTCGAATCTATCGGGTCCAACTGCGGACAGGTAGCTTAAGGGTTTTTTGATGGCCGTTTCATTTGAACGGAAGAGTTTACTGTATTCAGCAGTGGGATCAAAAATCACGCTAGGGCTCTTCTCCGTGAAGGGTTCATCTGGGTCTCGCCCTGCAACAGAACCGTCTTTCAAAAACGACTCCACCAATGTACTATTAATCAGAGATTGATTATTATCTGTGAATGTGGTGCCCACTATTTTTGATCGACCGTTACCATTCAAGAATATCAGATTTGCAGGTCTCAATCCATCATGGAACAAAAATGATGCTGCTTGTAGCGCCAGCGCTTCCGCCTCGCATCTATCTTGTAGTCTTCTGACTCGAAACTGCACTGGGGAGTTTAGATTTGGTGTGCAGAAATTTGATTTGGAGCCCTTTTCTATTGAGATCTCAGGTAGTCCTTTGCGATTTCCGTCAGGTTGTTCAAGACCAATTTCCGTGTAGATGTCGTCACATAGAGGGCCATTTGGATACGTCAGTTTATTCAGCTTTGAGCCGAGATCTTTCCAATCGTACCAGTTGAAAGGAACTTTCTGTACGTCTGGTGAATCTCGCAGGTACCTATAATAGGTAGCAATAGTGAACCTGGGATCAAATTTGTACAAATCGAAATTCTTGGAATTTCTGCTGGGACCGCGAACAATCGCTCGTGTCGCGGACACTTCTTTCCAAGTCAAATCGTCGTTGAGAGGGCCCGCACGAAGTGCATCACATTCATCAAGTTGCCAAGCCCGAAAAAAGTCTCGTAGCTGGATGCTGTTCGCTAGCCTAATGACATTTGATCCTGTAACTTTCTTAACAGCGGTGATGAAGCTTTCTTGTCGAGTGCCAAGACTGGAGTCTCTGGCCGCTAACGCAAGGATATATATTGACAAAATTATAGTAAAAGAACCTAAAAAAGCACTTCTCCATAGTTTGGTTTTTCTCATCACATCCAGCTCCTCCAATAGTGTAAAGAGCTGATACAAAGTCCTCTGAAGTTCTTACTTCTTCCAATGAAGATGTTGGTATCCAAGGATTGAAGTTCATCCCTACAAGTCAATTTTCGATATTCGAGTACTTCAGTACTCGGGTTAAAAAACCGTTAGATCCGTCTAGTTTTCCGAACTTTCAATGCTCAGATCGTCCAGTTTTCTCTGTATGTTCGCAATCGCGGGTTGTAAGTCAGTTTGAAGCTCTCTTGGATAACTAATCCAACAATTGAGCCCATTCGCCGGAGTGCTGACAACCGAGAATGTAAAGACGTCACTTATACCCTGAGGCTCGTTGAAGAATGCGTCCTCAACAACATATTTGTCGTCCACGCCGCAATCGAAGGTTTGGTATCCGAGATTAGTTATCTCGAACGTAGATCCTGGGTAGGGAGCATCGACTTTTCCCTGGACGAATTTTTCGACATCGATTAAGTTCAGTAGCTTGGCCATTTGAATCGGCACTTCGGACTTTCTTTGATATGCCATCTCATCATCTAAAGATTTGGCAGTATCCCATAATTGAACCAGCTCTGTCAGATCTCGAGTAAATTCCCCGGTTTTAATAAAATTACCAAAGTCCGCCGAACCTGGAGCCTCTGTAATAACTTTTCGAACAGCCTCTCTTGCGTTTATAGGCACACTTATTTTGATGCGAGATCCTTCAACCTGTGAAGGGCTGACGCTCTGAAGAGAATGTGCAACGACCGCTGCCAGTAGCGAGGTGAAGGAAACTTTATGAGATTTGCAGTTCTTGAGAAGCAGCCGCATTTTTGAGCTTGGAATATGAAGATTGAGCTGACAGTTGTCGTTGCGAATGCCTCCTGTGCTATTCAGTAGTCCCTCAGGGAATCGGTAGTTCCTGAACTTAAAATCCTTGCTGCTCAAGTGAGGAACAAACACTTTTCCGATAATGTCCAGTTTCACAAATTCCAATAGGACCATGAGACGAACAAATGCCCATAGGAGCAAACCCAGAACCGTATAAGGAATTTTTTCGTAAGGGTGCTGCTGTACTTTGCTCAAATTTGCACTTGGGATGAAAACAGGGCCATTTTCCGGTGCTCCCGTAGTGTCACAATTATTCAAACCCGTAATTACAGATTTCCAAAATGCCACGGTTGATAACCCGTCCATAATTAAATGATCAGTACAGAGCACGAAAGTACGTTGGTCTTTGAGTACTAAAAGTTTCCACAGGGGTCTCTCAACTCCATAATCAAAAGTGACAGTTTTGAATACGTGACTGTTGAACGACTCATCCAAATACTCGAAATCAACACGTTCTACTACCTCTGAAAGCATGAAAGATTTTCTCAAGGGTCTCAAAACCACATTTCCCGCATTTGTAAATGCATTAGAGTAAAGATGAGGGAACTTCGAAATTGTTACTTCCAGTGCTGATTTCAAACAAGAATCCTCAGGCTTCTGATTGAATTTAACTGCGACGTAGAAGCAAGAGTGATACGCGAGTTTACTCCGGTGGTAGAAGAACTCCTCGATTCCTGAAAGTGAGTCCATTGCCGATGTAGGTATAACATGGGCTTTGACATCGAAGAGCCTTGGGAGCTGATTTATAAATCAATTCCTCGAGGTCACGTGCTTGGTGATAGTAGTGTAGTGACAGTAAATCACTCATGGGCTACCTCAGGAAGGTAACTTCCTCGACCAGCTGGGTCTTTTTGAGCCTGTTTCTGGACTTTATGTGTAGCTTGGACTTCTTTTTGGGTTTTATTTGAGTATTTCACTTTACTCGTTAGTTTCGATTGTCTTGACATAATCCTGCATCGGCACAGAATCAGACAATTGTGTGACGTATTGAACTGAACATTGCCAAGAAAGTTGAATTTTTATGCGAACGAAAAGATGCGTCTCACCGAGTTTTACTGGCACTACTGTATCAAGCTTGACATTCATCGAAGCCTCGTATTTTCATGTGTAGCTGTCAAGGACTTTTCAGTTGCCAGACATCAAGACGCTTAACTAGAATGATCGTTCAAAAGAAAAAAATTGGATGAACTAACTTCGTGGACAATCTCTATACTTCTATGGATTTGAGTCAATTTGTGGTAATGACTAGCAAGCTAAACCCAGCTTCGACCAAGAAAAACACCTAGTGGTAGTTACTGTCTTAGTAGTCAATTGTGTAATGAATATTTTGATGTTCGTACGGCCTGGTAGTTAGTACTGGTGAATTCCGCAGCATTTGCTTAGGATTGAATTTCAAAGACTAGACCCGCAAGTCACTGCTTGTGAACAGATCTTGACACTAGGCCGCGCAAAGTACCGTATGCTTAGATGTTGATGGCTTATTTAATCAGCAATCATGTCATTGAGACCCAGGTCTTCATTTTGCTCTGGAGTTCTGTCGTAGTCCTCTATCGTCATGTTTGGGTCTGCATCGGGGGCGTAGACGTTTTGAATGTAAGATCCAGCAAGTGGATCCTCCATTATCACTGTAAATTTCATTTTGCCATTCAGGCCGTTTTCCAAAGTGGTGAAAAACTTCTCCCATCTCGCCTTCGTTTCCTCTTCCATGGAGTCTGAGGTCTGTGTGAACACTCTGGTCCGTAGCTCGTCATAAACCTGTTTCAAGAGTCCCTCTAAAGTGGTGAATCTTCCACCTAATGTTCCCTGCTGAATGTCCAAGCTGAGTTCAGGAATGGTCATCGAACAGGTCTCGCTCTTCAAAATATCACGGGATAGATCCTCGGGCTCATCGCACACAAGCGAGATCCTTCTTCCCTGACTAGGAATAGCGCCACCGGTCTTCACCTCATTCGATTTGTAACCACAATGGTCGCACACTGTGGACATGATAATGACTTCCTTGAAATGAGGAATATTAACAGGTTTCATATGGGTGTCAGAAGGTTGGCCGCATGAAGAGCATGTGGATCTGAAAGTTTGCACCTCGTTGTTAAAGTTTTCGATATCAGTTTCATCTGAGATGAAAGTTGATTTTTGAGCCTCTGAGGGGTTTCTTTCTCTGTCAGCTAGTTTTGCCTGTTCGTCTCTGCGTTGCTGTTCGAGCTGGTCTGGTGAGAGAAGACCGACTTGGACGTTTTGTTCCCCGGATCTGAGATATTGGGCTTGGGACCATTTGTGGGCTGCTTCCCCTGGCTTATACTCGATCCATGAGTTTCCTGCTGGATCGTCCAGAATGAATGTGAGAGGCAATGTTTCTGGTTCGCAATTTAGGTAAGATTTAACCTTATTGATAAATTCATCAATTTGATTGTACAGGCCCTCGTCGATGGCTTTTCTGGCCGGTTGGTCCGATGTCAAATCTTCGAGCATCTCGCTGAGAAGTCCCTCCACAGTGGTTAGCTGACCTCTGCGAGCGGGAATCTCGATGTCCAGCTCTTTAAACTTGCAAGTGGCAGTCTCGGATTTGATGACCTGACGGTTAAAGTCAGCCTTTTCTTCGATCTTGAGAGTGTATCTGCCACCTTTTTCCATTATTTGAGATGCAGGTTGAATTTCGCTGTTCTTGAATCCACAATGTGGGCATTCGAACGACATTAGAACGACTTCTTTGAAATACGGTATGGATGTCAGTAGCAATCTAGTGGTACCATCTTCATGACAGTTCATGCACAGAGACTCAATCTCCTGAACTGGGTGGCCTTCTGCATCGGCAGCGCCAGTATTTGTTGGGACAACAACATCTGGTTGTCCTTGCTGGTCGATTTCCTGCACGGATTCGCCCACAGGCTGAAAAAGATCTTGACGGTTTGATTCGGAATTTTCTGCCATTGCTGTGAATTATTAGGTTTCAGCTTGGACTCAACCTAAACTAGCAATTCTTGTCAAACTGTCTTGTATAAAGATTGATAGCCGATGAGCTGAGATAGGCGATGATGAGATGAGTTTCTAATTTCTGGAAAATTTTTGACAAATTCGAGAAAGTACTCGCGAAAAGTAGAAGAGTACATCGATCTTCGAGAAACTTGTGGAGTGTCCAATGTTCGTTTCTCTGAAACCTGAAGTTCATCATAGTCGTGGAACCAGATCTTCAAGCCAGCAGTGCTCTCGCGAATTGGCAAGGCTTTGATTTAGAGATTCGAGTATTAGACTCGAGAAATTTGTCCCAAAATATTTGGAATAAAGTTTGTGTATGTGCAGCTGTAAGTTCTCTTTCGATGTGATTTGAGCCAGGCCAAGCTCGAGAACCGCTATTGCTGAGGCCATTCGGCTTTAAACAATTAGATGACACATTTTTAGTTCGGAAAAACCAAATTGTCTGAGACTAAGGGTGGGCCGGGATGTGAATAGTAGAGACCAAGATAAAGGAGCTTTGATCACAACAGACAGTTACTGCCATGATTGGTACTTTAAAGGTTTCCTTGTGATGTCCAGCCCATTGATGGACTCAGGCTTATCGTACAACGCGATTTAATTTGTGTCAATTATGATTATTTAGTGTCACACCAGGTAAGATACTTTTGAGAGTGTAAGTTGTCAGTAAAGATCACAGCATTGATCGGTTTCTCTTAGTGATCGGTTTCTCTTAGTGATCTTATCCAAGATACTGGGACCATTAAAATCTTCCGGATGAGTTTTACCACTGACGTCTCTGTACTTTCAATTTTTCGTAGTAAACCTGACATTTCCGAAACTTAAATCCTGTAAGATGCGGAAGAGCATAAAATTGTCATTCGTAAATTTGTTTTTAGAGATCTGTTGTTATCATTTATTTTTTATGTATCCACCACTTGCATTGTTTACTGAGCCCTTGTCGGCGCGAGATTCTGGTAACGGGTTCTTTTTTCATGTTTGTTGTTGATGTAATAACTTTCAAAAGATCTAATTTCAACTCTCTCGAGAAAACGTTAAAGATCTGATGGAGTTAAAACCCAGATTATATTCCACCGCATTCAACTACATTCCACATTGCGTAGGTCACTGCCAGCACCAGTCCATACCACTCTCGATACAGTAGCGTCTCATCAAACATAGCCAAATACGAGTACATATATTTACTTCCATCTTTCTTGCCTTTCAGTACCGTTTCATACCATTCGATAGTTCTCACAACTCACCTTTGAACCCTGCGTTTTAAGCTCAAGCTGTCCGATGTCGCAAAACAAACTGACCTGACCCGACCTGGCATCACAGTCCCGATCTCAAATTAAAAACCAAAAAAATAATGAAGAAATGCCTCCTGTGGGAATTGAACCCACGATCCCCGCATTACGAGTGCGATGCCTTACCACTTGGCCAAAGAGGCTAATGTTTCTTATTGGAAGGCATAAATTCGAATTCGTATAAGTATGTCAATGGATACGCGCATTTTTTCCGGGTTATGTAGAAGCCTTTAATCCAAGAGCATCTGTCTCTACCCATCGATGCTTCGCTGAATACACGGCTGTTGCGGGAAGCAAGAGGATAGCTTGGATGTCTCGCACGCTCACACGATATGGTAATCTTTTGGATAGCGGAAAGTTTGTTTCGCGTTATGGCTCCAATGGCTATTTGTCCAAGACCAGCAGCACTTCCAAAGAATTGGTAAATGCCATGACGCTGGATCGGTATTCAACGTACTTAAATAACTACAACTGTTTTGTTTTGCTGCGGCCACGCAAAAACGAGGTCCACTTGAAGAACCAAAATCTTCTGTGGCGATCATTCTGCGGAGAAGTGAAATCTTTCTACAGAGACTCGTCCAAGACACAATCAGACTTGGATTTTACAATTGCGCCCTCACCTGTATTTTTTGAAAAACCACCCAAACTCTCGCTACTGGATAAACTACTGGACTCTGAACTGAACTGTGATGGAAGAAGCTGGTTTTGTTTCTTTCAGAACCTGGATTCGCTGCATTCAACTGCCGCTTTCCGCCAATATCTCGAACACACAAAATCCTCAACGGACCCAGCTACAAGATTCGAGCCTGTTGTGGTAGCCATCAACATGGGTGATCACAATTCCACAGCAATCTCCTGCATACAACCGCTACTTGAAGACTCATCCCAGATGTACAGAGATCTTGACTACGACAAGCTACTAAAAATTGCCAAGCAATCTCAGACCAAGAGCTCCGATCCTATGCGAAAAGAGGTCAAAAGCTTACTAGAGGCATTAGCAGAAAACAGGATCTTGGTCCCGCGTATGACAAAACGAGCCCGGTGGCTTCTGCTGACAGTCGAGTCCTTCGCTGCTGACGATTAGGCGATGCATGTGATCTGGCTTGAGATGAGGGCCCCAGTATTCATTAAGACAGGGCTAAGATCTTTGAAGGCCTTGTATTCGAAGGGGGGTCAGAACTTGATACAGGAAGATACAGGTTAGAGCACGAAACCGAAAGTTTGATCAAATAATGCGTCGGAAATTCAACTATTTCTACCCCCTTTTGATTTCCCTCTTGTTCATCTTCCTATTTTACAGCCTGCTGTCCAGTAGTGGTGATCAGAATTTTGAAAGAAAGAAAGGCAAATCTGACAGCTCCATTTTACGATCAAGACCAGCTGTTCAGCGTAAAGCGGTAGCTAGCCAGAAATACCAAGCAATCGCCAAGAAATGCTCCAGCTATGTGGACTACGCATCGGTCGCACATATTAGGGACACAGATGAGGCAACACCACTCAATCTTCCCTTTCAAAGACCACCAGAAAATTGCAGAACCTTCAGGTCTTCGGTAGTGGATCTGTTTTTGGAAAAGTTCACTAAATTGCTCAAAGATAGGGATTTAGCGAAATTGTTCGAAAACACTTTCCCCAATACCCTGGATACTACAGTGCTGTGGCACGTAACAGCCCGCGAAAATCAGAAGCTGCTCAATCACAAGCGGAAACCCCTGTTGTACAGAAACGATGTTCCCGAAACTTTTATCGTTACCGGCGATATTCATGCCGAGTGGCTAAGGGACTCGGCATGGCAGTTGTCTGTCTATCAGCCATTCATAAAGCGCGATCCCAGGATCAAAGAGCTGTTGCATGGTGCAATCAACACACAGGCTCAATTGGTGATGGAAAACCCATTCTGCAACGCATTCAACCCGCCACCCTATACAAACGTCGAAAGAGCCGACAGCACAGTTGATAAAGTACGCCCTTACCCAGACTGGCGTCGCGTTTTTGAATGCAAATACGAGATTGATTCTTTGGCGTCGTTCCTCACATTGTCCCGGCAATTCTACGAGAATGCAAACCCAGAAGACCGCTTTTCCTTTGTAAATCTCGATTGGCTTTTAGCGGTGAAAAGAATTCTTGAGGTACTTTTGCGAGAGTCCTCGTCCACCTTCTCAGAAGAGGGTGCCCCCAACGAGTTCCCCTACACTTTTCAGCGAGACACCAACGTGGCATCTGAAACTCTGCCGCTTGCCGGTACTGGAAACCCAGTCAACAGTGGCACAGGCCTGGTCAGATCGGCTTTTAGACCCAGTGATGACTCCACAATCTTTCAATTCTTTATTCCTGGAAATGCGTACATATCGGTGGAATTGGAGGCGTTATCTCGCATTTTAGCGGATTGTATCAAGAACGAAAAGATGCCCGAGCAGTACACTCCCGAGATTGAGGAATTGAAGGAAACTTCAGCGAGCCTTTCTCAACGAATCAAAACGGGTATTATGGAACACGGCGTTGTGAACCATCCAACTTTCGGCAAAGTTTTTGCTTACGAGGTAGACGGATATGGAAGTTCTGTGCTTATGGATGATGCCAACATTCCATCGCTGCTATCTTTGCCCGAACTTGGGTTCGTCAGTGTCGATAATGTCGTGTACCAGAACACCAGACGCATGGTCACCACCAAAGAGGGCAACCCCTACTACATTGCAGGGGACCACTTGCAGGGTATTGGTGGTCCCCACATAGGGATTCACAATGCATGGCCGCTTGGACTGATTGTGGCTATTCGTACGTCAGATGACGACCAGGAAATTAGTGACACTCTTTCGGCAATTTTGCATAGTACAGGCGGTCTCGGACTAATACATGAGTCTATACAAGCTTTCAAGCCTGATGGGAACACTTTCACAAGGCCTTGGTTTGCTTGGGCCAATTCGGAATTTGCAAAAACCATTTTGCATCTGGCAGAGACAAGGCCACACCTCATATTTGGGAAACAGTTTTTGAGCGAAAAGTTTAAACTACAGAGCTTCCTGGCTACGCTGGGCGAGAGTCAGGAAATAAGCTGAGAGTCTCGCGAAACCCGGCAACGCCATCGCCCGATGACTGGGCTACAATCTGAGGAAGTTGAACTTGTACGTTTAGGTTTTCAAGATTTTTTTTATTTTGAAACACTGGACGCAAGAGCGCCAGCAGACCGTTACAGGATCACAGCTAGAAGTAGCAGGCTAAGTATATTTAAACTATCATACAACATACTATACTATACTATACTATGCAATCTTCTTGTTAGGACTGTCATGTCAGTTTCCGTATCACTTGACATAAGAAATTGGGTTTTCAAGGCTTGAATTGAATTACCACAGCGAATCTCGGTTAAACAAGTCATCACCAGTTTACGCAGACCAGATAAACCACCAGTGAAGTCAATTGGTCATGTTTGTCACTGAAATACTTACCAGGGCCAGTACCGGTGCCGTGGGAGCCGCAGTGGACTTGACATTGGACCCAAAGCTCAAGTATTGGGTCCTTTTCCCTATCTCGATCGTCATGATCTTGGTAGGTGTTTGTCGCCAGTATATAATGGTGCTTTTGAGCTTGAAAACCACAACTGTGACTAGGAAAAGACTTACAGAGGTGCAGTATATCAGCAAGGCTCAGGCGCTGCTTGGAAATGGCAGTAATTTGTGCGAAGAGTCTTTTCAAATGCGGAAAGAATATTTGGCAAATGTTTTGGGAGAAGGCAAATTCATAGCGCAAAAGGAGAAGCCCGAAACTCCTCCTAACCCGCTCACAGATCCGAATGCTTCCGATGCAATGATGAGCATGGCAACTTCGAATTTGGCCAATTACATCCCACAGACGCTTATCATGTGGTGGGTAAATCATTTTTTTGCTGGCTTTCTTTTGATGAAATTGCCTTTTCCCTTGACGATCAAGTTCAAAGAGATGCTACAGAATGGTATTATGACGCCCGATTTAGACCCCCGCTGGGTGAGCAGTATTTCATGGTATTTCATCTCCACTTTGGGACTTGCTCCCGTCAACAATTTGTTTTTTAGCGGATGGGGCAACGACGAACCCGAACTTCAAATGATATCGCAGCAGCAGCAGCAAATTCAAGCCGTCCCTGGTGGCCCTGCTCCCGATGTTATGATGAAGGGTCTTGCTAATGATCTCACCATCGCGCAACACGAATCTTGCTTTGATTCTATAGAAGAAAGAGTCCTGAAGCTTTACGCCAAATGATTCAAAATATGCGCAATTTACCAGAACTCTTTTGACAACGGGATCGCCATTGCAATGTCGACACTGCCTTCGATGTTTTTGAAACTCTGGTGGACTCGGGCTTGTATTCATCAAAAGTCTTGGATGCCCAGAACTGTCACGTGCCCAAGATACTAGGATCTTTTCGCCATTTTTCAATGAACTTCTAAGTCATCGCTTCCACCGATTACACCAAACTAAACCAAGCTAGTAGACCGTTCAGACCCTAGAGTACCATCGAAGCTTCACAACAAACATGGCTATCAAAACTGTTATATGCATCGGGATGGCTGGGTCCGGAAAGACCACTTTCATGCAGCGTTTGAACTCCCATTTGCATGCTAACAAATCAGCACCATATGTTGTGCAATTGGATCCTGCGGTTTTGAACGTGCCTTATGGTGTCAATATTGATATCAGGGACTCTGTGAAGTACAAGAAGGTTATGGAAAACTATAAATTAGGTCCTAATGGTGCTATCGTAACGAGTTTGAACCTCTTCAGTACGAAAATTGATCAGGTCATAAAACTTGTGGAAAATAAAAGAGAGGCCCACGATTACTGTATAGTGGACACACCCGGTCAGATTGAATGCTTTGTATGGAGTGCGTCGGGGTCGATTATCACCGAATCGTTTGCATCTAGTTTTCCTACGGTAATAGCATATATCGTCGATACGCCGAGAAATTCCTCGCCCACAACTTTCATGAGCAATATGTTGTATGCATGCTCTATCCTCTACAAGACCAAGCTGCCCATGATTGTCGTTTTCAACAAGACAGATGTTTGCAAGGCAGATTTCGCCCGCGAGTGGATGACAGATTTCGAAGCTTTCCAAGAAGCTCTTAGGTCCGACCAGGACCTTAATGGCGAGTCAGGATTGGGGTCAGGCTATATGGGCTCGTTGGTGAACTCCATGTCTTTAATGCTAGAGGAATTCTACTCGCAACTAGACATAGTCGGCGTCTCTAGTTTCACAGGTGATGGTTTTGATGAATTTTTGACGTCTGTTGACAAAAAAGTGGACGAATATGAGACCTACTATAAAGCTGAAAGGGAAGCAATACTTAAGCGCAAAGAGGAAGAAGAAGCTGCAAAGAAGCAGGCCTCGTTAACGCACTTGATGAAGGACTTAGGCCTCAAGGAAAAACAAAATTCGTCAAAACAGAAGGATCAAGATGACGAGGCGGACGTGATCAGCGACCTAGAAGACGCAGGCGAAAATGACGGGATCGTCTTGAGAGACGAAGATGAGGGTATTGAAAGAGAGTACACTTTTGCTGGTGATAACAGAACCAGCGGGGAAGTAAATGGGAATACCGCTCCTGATCTGCAAAAACGGTATGAAGAAGCCCTCGAGCAAGTCGCTAAAACGGCGAGCAGCGAGACCGCTGAAAACATAGCGCGTTACATCAGGCAATGAAGTTTCCCCCATAGAGTAGAATTAGCGTTCACCTTATATATAAAGGCCCTCATCGAACGAAGTAGGGGCATTACGTACACCATAAACACCTTCCCAGGATACTGGCGTTTGGAACTGCTCAGGCGTTTGGAACTGCTCAAGTTTTGGAAAGCTTTTGATGAAAAGCGGGAGCTGATTACAGGCAGCGACAGCGTCCTCAGAATTGTCTCCCTCTTGGACGTAAGTGTTAAAATACTGTATTCCCTTTAGATGCTTTGAGATACTCTGTGACTTCAATAGATGGTAGCATATCTTGAATGTGATTTGTTGAGTGCTTATACTTGACTGAAAACTAGTATCAGAAAAGTTGAAAAGAGCATTAGTGGTCTGCTGAGGAGCCTCATCGTTCAACTGGAGTTTCTCCTCAAATTCCGCCACAACGTCGTGAATTTGAGTTAAATCACAAATCCCGAGAGAAAAAGGAGACTTGCGGAGTTGTGAAACAGCCACGTTCTCGTCTATTTCATCAGTGGCATCAAAAATGACGAGCTGGCTGATTTTTAGTTCTTGGATAAGCGGAAGAAGGACCTCTTGACAGAAATTGTTTTCATAATTCTGGATGACTGGTGATCTTTGCTGAACCACGTAGAGGTTCAGTTTAGAGCTGTAGAATAGTTCTAACGGTGTGGTGAATGATTTGCCTTCAGTATGCTCATAAAGGTTGGTGTGAGATCCCCTGACAAAATCGAGAGGCCCCGCAAACGGGAAAAGATACAAGCTATCTAGTTCTCGTATAAATTCGAACTCTGCACTCAAAGAATGCAAAATCAGATCCGTTGATAGCTGCGGGACATTACCAGTGGAAACGAGCGGTAGAAGAAGAGTACTCATCAATGTAGATTGTGTTTCGAGGTGGCGCTCCTAAAGGGGAAAGAGATTTTGCGAACAGACGCAGTTACGAGAATTGGTATGAGATCAGCGTTGTAAGCGTCGAAGGAAACTGCTCAAGGCTAGGTGGGAACAGTAAGATGAATAGTGGATCTTTGGTTAGTGATGCGTTAAAGATACATAATATATGTTTAAAGTATCTCAGCACGTGATCATCAAGATTGATGAGGTACGTGCATAATGATGAATTTAGTTAAGAGGACCAGGTTTTAGCGATGACACCAAATTCTCGAGACTTGTATAACTCTTTGTGAAATGGAGTCGTCTAGATGAGGATTTGGTGAGATTTTCGATATTTCTCTCTCGATTACGAAGTTTAATTGATCATGAAAAGTTGTAATTAAAATCACGGGCGGTATGTGTGATATTGAAGTTCGGAGGAAAAAGAAATGGTTTTAAGCGTGAGACAACCTAATAAGACTGGCTTCCTAACCTAGCTCAACAAAGGAAATCGTTTCTTCAAAATTCATAGTTGGCACATCACTCGATACGAAACAACATCATGAATTGTTCTCGATTAAAAGGGTCTGGTGCCCAAAATGTATTGATCGCTTAGCCTCATCGTGAGTTCCTTTACGCAGTTATGTTTGGTGGAGGAGTCCAGACGCTGGTATTTTTCATTTTCACCGGTTAAGAGTTTTTATTCTTTGTCACTGAAGAAAACAAGTCTTTTGAGCTTTTCATTGAAAAGAAAAGCGATTTTATCACGATTCTCTACAGCTAGAATAACAAGCGATCGAGTGAGCAATCGAGTGCGAGCTGCTACTATCAACATCGCATGTTTTGAGACTGGAAAATATTTCCAAATTGAAAGTGTCGGACTTCCAATACTGACACCAATTTATCAGGACGCGGTGGGAAAAAGTGACAAACCTTGCCAATGTCAGAGACAAAACATTTTATACCATCTACAAACCGGGAGACGGAAGGCCCCAATGCGAGATGTGTCATCGAAAACAATGCGATTTTAGCACTATCGGCCCGTACGTAATCTTTCAAAATCCTCCTAACAACCGAGCTATGTAAAAAAGTTCAACCCGTTTCAAAATTTATTTTGAATTCCATTTAAACGCTTTACCATTCGATTACGATAAAACAAGAATACCACATACACATTTCCAAGCGGTATATACTGTTCAGTGGCCCCATATTGCTTATTAAAAATGTATTGTACTTGGTTCAAAGACACCACGATCGTTCCAGGCTTTCCATTTTGAAAAAAACGAACGAGGTGTGTGTCGTGACAAAAAAATTTTTTTTTTTATCGTTCACTACTAAGGCTGGCGCTGGTATAATATGCGCGATGCGATGAGCTTCACTCCAGGCTTAAGCGCTGCATCTTCGAATACAAAATAGCTAACAACAAGACTTGGAATCTCGAGCCAAGAACCATATCATCTTTCTCTGCGTCTTGAGTTGTGGTGTTTCTTCAATTCTGCTTCGAAAACCACCTTATTCTTTAAAAGTTCACGATGTCTACCAACTTTGAAAAACACTTTGAAGAAAACGTCGACAACTGTTCGCTGGAACAGTTGAGAGACATTTTGATCAACAAGTCCGGGACCACTAAGCTGGCAAACCGTTTCAGAGCTCTTTTCAACCTGAAAGGTGTTGCCGAGGAGTTTGAATCGAATCCCGAAGATGCTCGCAAGGCCACTGAATACATCAACGAGTGTTTTGCAGACACGAGTGAACTGCTGAAACACGAAGTTGCATACGTTTTGGGCCAAACCAAAAATATGGTGGGTGCCCCATTGTTGAGAATAGTTTTGGAAGACCAAAACCAGCAGTGCATGGTGCGGCACGAGGCTGCGGAGGCCCTTGGAGCGCTAGGAGACGTGGACTCATTGCCCATCCTTGAAACCTACTTCAAAGAAGACCCATTGCTGGAAATAAGGCAAACTTGTGAATTGGCCATCGGTCGTATCAAATGGCAAACCAGCGAATCTGGAAAGACCGAAACGCTCCAGGACTCGCTTTACTCGAGCATCGATCCCGCTCCTCCGCTCACCCTGGACATCAACATCAAAGTGGATGAGCTAAAACAGATTTTGAACGACCAAGAAAAGCCGTTGTTCGAGAGATACAGAGCTATGTTTAGACTCAGAGACATTGGCAACGACGAGGCTTGTTTGGCCCTAGCCTCCGGGTTCGACGATCCATCCGCGCTTTTCAAGCACGAGATTGCGTACGTTTTCGGCCAGGTCGGTAACGCTGTGGTGGTGCCCAAATTGATCGAGGTGCTAAACAGAGAAAACGAAGCACCAATGGTTAGACACGAAGCCGCAGAAGCGCTAGGGTCAATTGCCACCGATGATGTGCTTCCTATCTTAAAGGGTCATCTGGACGACAAAGATGATGTCGTCAGAGAATCGGCAATTGTAGCTCTCGACATGTACGAGTACGAGAACAGCAACGAGCTGGAGTACGCTCCTTCTTGAAGTGAATTTATGTATGCTACGACAAAGCTGTGCTCGCAGAAATGATATAAAGGTTTATAAACTTGTTTAGTGTACAATAATGAGAGGTTCGGCTTATTTAGACTGTCTGATAGTTGTTGAACATGGACAGCGATGGGATGCGATGAGCGCGATGCCCATATAAATTAACCTAAAATTTCAAAATCTGATGTGAGATAGAAAACTTGTACTTGAAAGCTACCAAGAATTACTACAAAGCTTCACCTAGCGATTACAATGGCTCCCACAATAGTCTTTGTTACCGGCAATGCCAATAAGTTGAAAGAAGTGAAGATGCTGCTCGCACCTTCGAGAGGACAAGAGCCAGTTTTTGAACTGACAAACACTGATATCGATTTGGACGAGCTACAGGACAGCTCGTTGGAAAATATCGCTCGCCATAAGGTGTCACAAGCGCAGGCAGAACTGCCAAAGGGAACGGCGGTTTTTGTGGAAGACACGGCGTTGTGTTTCGATAGCTACAATGGGCTTCCTGGTGCATATGTTAAATGGTTCTTGAAAAGTGTGGGACCTGAAGGATTGGTCCGCATGCTTGCTGGGTTCGAGAACAAGAAGGCCGAAGCTGTAACCACCGTTGCTTTTGCAGACTTTGACGGCCACATTCACGTTTTCCAGGGCAAGACCCGTGGTAAAATCGTGGATCCTCGTGGGTCGCGGGACTTTGGGTGGGATTGCATTTTTGAGCCCGAAGAAGGTTCAGGAAAGACGTATGCGGAGATGGAGAAGACGGGCAAGAACCAAATATCGCAAAGATCGCGAGCTTTTGCCTTGTTGAGCAAGCATTTGAACAAAACGGAGGATGCTTGAAACGAGAGAGGGAGAGACGTAGATTAGGAGAGGCAGGCGTCAAATACAATTGCTAAGGGGAGAGAGAGAGAGAGAGAGAGAGAGAGAGAGAGAGAGAGAAGA